>JBBMOE010000002.1:981287-1531515 GCA_037975065.1 Chaetodon trifasciatus | reverse complement strand
TGTGTATAAGAGACAGGGGGGGGGGGGGGTCTGAGGTGACAGCGTTGAAGGCGAAACTAACAAGCAGGTTGAAAAGCAGAGGCAGGCGTTGCTAAATGCCAAACAGACAGACAGACAGCAACAATGATGAGACAGGTAGAACTGAAAACTATCTGACGGGCTGAATGGAAGATTATTTTGTCAGGTAAACCAAATGAGCCAGACACATCTTTAGGAAACATGCTCCATATAGACTAGGTGGTGCGCATGTGTGCGTGATTGTGTGTGTACCCTCTCTTGGTCTTGCGGGGTGGCTGACAGTAAAGTCTGACCGCTGGTGATCCAGTGGCGCGCGAGGATGCAGTACTGACCGAGTCCAATGTCCTCGAGCCAGTCACAAACCTGCTCGGTGCTCCACTTGGCAAAAGGCATCTTCAGGTCTCTGACAGGGTGACAAAAGACAAAAAGGTTAACAATGAGGAGAGAAACTGTTTGAAATGAGACTAACCTGGAACCACATACTGTAACGCCTTAATGTATTATTCCTGCAGTCCCGTCCAGGTAAACAAAACACACAGTCTGTGTGAGTGTACGTGTGTTTTTGTACCGCGTGTTCCCTGAACGGGACAGTCTTGGTCCAGCTGTAGCTCTGAAGCCTCCCCTCTTGAACTCCCCCAGCTCTGGGTCATGAACCTGCGCAGGACTGCCAGACTGGCTGCGACGGATCCTGAGGACAACCAGAGCATTGATGAGTGTGTGAAGGAAAACTGGACAGAGGTACAGAGAAAACTAAACGGTGCTGTCAAACTTACTTCCCCCACAGTTTCTTAATTCCTCTGTGAGTCTTCCTGTTTTCTGGTGAGACAGGGGACTGCTGTCCAGAGTCCACTCCGGAGGACAGAGGGGACTGGTCCGAGAGAACACACTCCTCTAGCTTCTCTGGACGTCCTGCAAGACAAAAACACAAGAATATAATCATTGATACTCAACACCATGCGAGTAAATGCACACTCTTGTTCGTCTCTTCCACTGGTGGCCTATTTTACATTTATTCTTACATATTTCATAATATACAGTTTCCTGAAAAGCACCATGACTTCAAAACAGTGGTTGTTTCAATGATAACGCCACAGAGGTAATGTGTGCTGCAACAGGTTATCATTTGACCACTTGATGGAAATCATCCAGAAACTGTCATTCTGAATTAATACAACAACGCATCCAACAGTCCAGTTAGCGTTTTCCATTTCCATCAAATATGATTTCTCCACTATGCTGTACCTCAACGGACTACAGCTCACTGATCTCAACACAATGTAAGTTTCACGCTGGGGTTGAGATACAATACGCACCAACATCATAGAGGTCATGTTTTCCAGGAGATCCTGAGGCAGAGGAGGTTAGTGAAGTGAGAAGAGAGCAAGCAGAGAGAAGGCAGAAGTAAGCATTAGCATTAGTTTACCTCCAAAATGAATGTTATATACATGTGAAGTCTATTAAGCAGCGCATCCACAACCCTCAGACGGGCGCCTAACTGGGCCACAAACTCATCTGCTTGTTTACATGAAAATTGTATTTGTTTGCATAGGTGCTGAGAGCGGGGGTGGCTAACAGTGTATAACCCATATAGGAGCGCTACCGCAGGTCATTCCTGCCCACAGCCATCAGACTGTTTAACAGCGCACAATAAACATCCACTCAAATGCAAGATCTACTGATAACCTCTGTTTTCATGTGCAATTGTCATTTTTAAATTAGTGTGTGCATATTGTATATATTGTAAATTACCATAAGGTATATAACATTTGTGCAATATTTTTTATTCTTGTTATTTTTTTATTTTTTGTCTTCTTGTCCTCTGGCTTCTTGCACTCTGTCTTGTTGCTGCTGTAACGTGAATTTCCCCCATTGGGGGATAAATAAAGTCTATCTTATCTTATCTTATATATGAGAGGTCACCAGGCAGGATGACCTTAAGTGGAATGAGGTCACCGCACACCCATTTCCTGTCTCAATTCTTAACCTGACACATCCTCTCAAGAGCCCTGACAAGAGGCTGAAAAGAGAGTTCCTACTCTGAGGAGTTTAACTGAAGTGGAGCTAAAACAAACCCGATTACATGTGTGTTTGATGGGGAAGCTAATCACGTCTTTCTTATTCTTCACCTGTTTCCTTTGAGCACACCTTGCTCTGTCGGTGAGAGTGAGCCGGGTGAGGAAAAGAGGACACGTCAGGCTGCATCCTTCTTTGTTTACTCTGGATGTCTAAGCTAGTTGAACTGCAAACATCTTTAAGCTCGCGCTCCTCGCCCTCTCACAGCCCTCTGATTACCCTCCTGCTTTAAGCTCTGGCTCTGTGTAGGATGATACATGGCTGGCTGTGTGCTTATATGCCTATTAGCTTGAAGTGCGCCTGTGTGTGTGTGTGTGTGTTTCAGTTAATGCTGATGCGAGAGAGCTGGGCATTATCTTCGACAGCTCTCCGAGTCGAGGGAGTCCTAATAATCCCGGCTTTAGAGCAGCTTGATCCTCGGTGTTACTCACCCTGACTCGGCTCACCTCTGAGGTTTGGCTGTGACAGGGACAATCTTGTTTTGTTCGTGAGATAACTGAATTTTGTTTGTCAGAAGACTCGTTTGTGTGACTTCAGATTCGGAGCAGCAAAACTAGCGAGCTGACTCAATTCTCTGGTGTATTCCCAGTGCTGACATTTGAATATTGTGTGAGCATACAGTACCTAGAGCCGGAGCACTGGCGCTCCTGCAGCGAACTGCAGCCAGAGCACAAACAGAGAAAAGAGCAATCCGACAGCAAAGCAGACAGGAGGCGGAGAGGGGGAGAAAGGGCACAGAGAGGGAAGCAGTTGGAGCAAAGTTAGTTCAAGTTGTTCAAGGACATATTTTCCCATTTAAGCCCTGTGGTATTCAGTAATGGAGATAACTACAACTGAGTTTAGTCAAGTCCATTTGTGGTGATTAGAGCAGCAACAGCAGCGTGTCTTTTAAGAAACAATGGGCCTCACGCAAGAATGTTTCTGAGTCCTTATCCTGAATCTCTCTGAGTGTTTTCTGTGAGGTTTGCTCGTAACAGTGTTTCAAGGCAAATGCACCAAACTCTCACCAGCTATACATGAGGAGGTGTGATCGCTAGCATAATCAACAGTAACAAGGTTGTCTGTTCTGCAAATTCATTCATTCATTCATCTTCTATACCCCCGACTATCCCTTTCGGGGTTGGGGGGGGCTGGAGCCTATCCCAGCTGTCAATGGGCGAGAGGCGGGGTACACCCTGAGCCGGTCGCCAGCCGACTGCAGGGCAACATTCATACAACCATTCACTCCTAGGGACAATTTAGAGTCACCAATCAACCTAAAAAGCATGTTTTTGGTCCGTGGGAGGAGTGCCCGGAGAGAACCCACGCATGCACGGGAAGAACATGCAAACTTCGCACAGAAAGGCCCCGCCCGACCCGGGGATCAAACCGACAACCTTCTTGCTGTGAGGCACGCGCACTACCTGCTGCGCCACCATGCCGCCCTGTTCTGCAAATTCCATTCAGAAAAACTTCAGTTGATCTAAAGTGCACATCACCCAGAGAGTCGCTGTACACTCTGCAGAAAGGAGAACACACGATGTTGAATGGGAAGAACACACAGGTAATGACGCTAATCTGCTCATGCTGTATAAGTGTAACTGGGTTGGAGTAGCTAGCCCACTTGTCAGTCAGGAGGGATCACAGTGAACAGAAAACAGGTGTGTTTTCAGCTCGGATTTGAAAGAATCAACAGAGCTCGCCTCCTGAATGTGCAGATTATTCCAGAGACGCGGAGCTCGGTGAGCAAAGGCTCGACCTCGGGGTTGCCCGAGAGTAAAAGAATTTCATACCGCGGAGCTGCAAGTCCTGCTGTCAGAAATCATCAGACGAAAACCGAGCACATCCAGCGGCGTTAGCGTTCGTATGAAGACCCAGAACAGCTATAAATTATTAATAAGCTAGCAACAAGGTGTCATCAGGGCTGTCAGAAATTGGCTTGCTTAAACAAAGCTGTCCATGGCTAATATGAGAGGCGGTCCAGTGGACGTGACAGTCGAGGAGATATCAGAGGAGAGAATACAGCCCTCAGTAGGTGACCTGCATAACGAGCCCAAAGCAGCTGTCAGACGGAGGACGAGAGCAGATTCCAAGACTCCAAGACAAATTTCTTTGATCTGAGATTAAAACCCTGGAGTCGGCACAGAAACCACGCTCGTGCTCATCAGGGCGGCTCATCTAGCTCGAGTAGTTCAGGGACGTGTCTTCACCTCCTCCTGAGCTGTCCCACACGCTGCCATAGCAGCAGGTCCAGCAGCTCTGCGTGCAGGTGAGATGGTGCTGATGTATCTGTGTGGTGTCCTCATTTTATGTCCAATGTTACTGAGATTCTTGCAGACTGAGTCAATTGTGTCCATTCTGTGCTTTTGTTTGATGCAAACACCACATCACACACATGTCTGAGGACGAGTTCAGCACATCAGCATCTGAAAAACTGCCATGAGCTGCCCCACACTGACCTCTATTGTGATGGTCTGCTAATACTGTAAATGACAATTACTGAATACTATAGTACAACGAATTTGTCAGTACTTGCATGAGGCCCAGTTTCCACACATACTCTGGATTATCTACAGACTTCACTGTCAACACCTTCCATTAAAGCATTAAATTAAAGCAGCAGAAAACACTGAAAATGATCTTTGTGTGACAAGCGGCTGCAGAAGACGGCGGACAGACTTCATGCATCTCCTGTTGGTTAGTGGTGTGGACACTCACTGAGACTGTAGTCCTGGTCATGGCTGTGGACAGCAGAGAGCTGGACAGGAGATAAATACTCTCCGTCTCCCTCTCTGTTACCGTTCAGCTCGGCAGTCAGTTCGCTCTTTTTGCTGCGTTTTCCCGGCAGAGTCTGGTACTTGTTCAGCTCCAGAGGTGGATTCTGTAGAATATAGAAAAGGAAGCCATGCGTTCTTTATTTAGTCTGGTCTAGAACCAAATGAATGAACATAATGTGAGATGAAAGTATTGAAACAGAAAACTGCTTAACAGCCTTTCATTCATTCCTGCTTCAAACATGTTCTTGACTGATAACCTCGATCCAAATGAAGTGAATGAAGTAAAAATCTTTCATAAGAGAACAGCGGAGACGTGGTTTGATTTTGCCTCTTTGCTCTGTTGCATAACAGAGAGTCTTTTGGAGGGTGAATGTCTGATGATGCCAGCATCTGACCAGGCATCAAAGTCACCGGGGTTCTGAGGGAATAAGAGGAGAAAGGCCAGCAGAGAGAAACAGCTGGGAGGCAGTCATGATGCCGAGCACTACTGACAGCCACTTCAGGTGGGTCTTGGCCCTTTGTGTGTGTGTGTGTGCGTATAAACACTGTGTGGATATGTGTTTGCCTGTGTGGAGCAATGGATATGTGTGCGAGTGTAAGGCTGTGATCGCATAGGAGACATGGTTTTCTTTTACTGAGGAGGAAAACTCAGCTGTGAACTTTGCTTGTCACACTGGGAACATGAGGTCAAAGGGTACGTGGAGCATTACATCACTGTCTGTGCTGTGCAACACAAGGCTCACAACAGGTTCTGAGACACAGCATCATTTACTTAATCTGTTTTTTAATGGGATTATATGAAAAAGTTGAACAGCAGATAATTCACAAAGGTGATGCACTATAAATCTGGAGGTACCTCAATAATACAACAGAGGTAATACTGCTTTAAAATAATAATAATGATAATCCTCTTGTCTCATTCAAAGTGTGCTAGTGCTTGTGAAGTTCAGTGTGCTGCAGGCGTCCATGTTTTCCTGAGCAGATGAGCTGGGACGCCTTTAGACTGGGAGTTGGGAATACAAACTCAGAATTGCTGACTTCTGACTTGCAATGGACTGCAGCTTTAGCCTCTGTAGCACACACTTCTTTCTTGGAAATCCAATACATAATTTGCATAGCGACTGAAAACTAGACACAACTTGACATAAGTACAAATTTTAGAGCCTACACAATGTTAGGCTGGGAGCCCAAAATGCATCCATATAATGGTTAAATAAAAAAAAGCAAAGGCAAGCAGCCTGTGTGGTCAGATTTAAATATGTGTCTGAGTGCATGCCACACACCTGCCTCGACTGCATTATGCACTTGTATGACCGTAAAGCGTCCTGTGAAGTCAAAACATGTGGGCCCTATCCCTGCTATATCATGAACAGCGATGTATAGCGTGTGTTTGTGTGTTTCTGGGGGTTCGGTGAAGGTTAGGTTGTGTGAAGTCATGCAGCAGATCAGTACCTCTGCCCCTACGTCTGATTCAGTTTCAACTGGCTGGATCTCTACAGCCTATGGCCAACAGACACACAGGAGAGAGGAAAGAACACACACATGTACACAGAAACCCAGAGTTAGCAGGTTAGCAATCACACAGTCAGATTAAAAGAGCAGCAGTGTTTGTTTAGAGAGAACAAAGTTAGTGTGCACGCTGATCAGGTATTTAAGAAGCAGCAGCAGGTGTAGTTGGTGAAAGCTGGTCCTGAACCAGGTGGAGTACATGTACACCTTATTAAAATAATCGCCTAAGTCTTTTTTTTCAAGTTTTTCAGAAGACTTTACCAGAGGTGGGCAGCATCATAAGGAGCTGATTCAAGCAAAAAAAAAAAAATGTTGTCAAAAAATCAATAAAAAATTATTTTAATTAGGTGACAATGTACGATTTTGGTGTCTTTTAACATCTAACAGGATCACTTTAAGTGCTACTGGCATTGAGCAAGGCCTGAATATATTTTGCAAATGATGCCTGCAGGTGATTCTAACTGGGACTTATTAGCTGGAAAACCCAATGGGATGATAGCATGAAGCCCAAGTTCAATTAAAATTGACAACAACGCCACAGAAAACAAACATTTTACATTCCTTTCTAATGGCATGTCTAGGCATTCCCCAAAGAAAGGCTATTTATTATATTTAGTTATAAATATCTATATTTATACTAAGGCAATCTATATTTACATCATCTATAATGATATTAGGGCCATTTACTACATTTATCATATCAAGCCCTGTGTTATATATATTTGCATGTCTGTCCTTGTTGTGGCTTTAAGGTTACCCACTGAAGCGGCATATCCTGGATTCTGGAGTTTCATTGGCTGTATAAGGCACCAGTCAGCTGCGTAATTAGCTGCAACTAGGTGGGTCTTTATGCAGAAAACGGGCAGGTACTCCTTTTCAACACTGGCTATTGGCTATTGTAGACTATGAACAGGATGTTGGAACTCCTATTGGATATTTATTGACTTGGTGGAAGAGATCAGGCAACCACATCTTTGTCCTCTTTTAAATATCGTTTAAAATGCACTTCTTAAAATGTGCTTTTACTTAACTAATTCCTTGCTGTATATTTCCAATAATCTATTCTATTGTTTTATCATTTTAATATCTTACTGTATAATTTATTTTAGTTTATTCTTTTTTGTGTTGTTTAGAAACTATTTTATTGTCATTTTATCAGAAATCTCTTTTTTCTTTTGCTGTTGTGAAGTGCTATACAAAAAAAATCTAATGGTAGTAATGGTAGTAAAGAAGTGATTTTATATGCACTAACGAACCTTTTGTAAGGAGCCACTCTGCAGCTCTTCAAGACTGCTGGACAGCAACCTGCGCTGATGCCTGGAAGAAAACAGAAATCATATCATGACTTTGATGACTGCCTACACCACTTTGAGTTGAGTGAAGGCAGCATTTAATTTTTGGACACTGAGAGCTTCTACTTACCACGATCCATTGAAGAAGCTCGTATCTGCAGTGGACAGCAGCGATGTGTCCATAGAGTTCTGGATGCTACAACAAACGTCACACAAGAGATAAGATCAATAGGAAAGTGTGTGTGTGTTTGTGTGTGTGAGTGTGTGTATTTTGAGAGTTCATACCTAGAGTCCAGTTCTCTCTGATAAGGAGAGGAGGATAACATGAGTGGAGAAGACCCTCTTGATGACATCTATGCACACAAAAAACATTATTTGGGTTTTTCCGTTTTGTATATATCAGAGTGCATTTTTGGGCCAATTATGTTTCAGGGGATGAATACTGTGAGATGATGCACGCATTACAAAATTGCATTGTTAGATGGTTGTATATTTGATCATCTTACCTCTGACCTGAGGAGGTCAGAGTGCGCTTTGTGTGTGATGGCTCTGAGTCTTAAGCTGCCACTCAGCTCCTCTTCACTACTCCCTGGATGGTAAAAACACAAACATCACACAGCACAACACCATTACAAAAAAATAGGAAGGCCAGAAGAGTAGGTACCTTGTGCAGTGTTGCTGATGTTGCAGAAAACTCATAATACAGGAAAGAAAAGGATGTAATCATTACCCTGTGTGAGGGCCATGACTTCCCTCATCTTTCTGTACTGGCCCAGCAGAATGGTCAGCTCCTCTATACGTCGATCCTGTTATCAGCAGGACACAAATATTTTGTGAATCAAGTAAAACCATGGCGCACTTTGTTTTTCATCAGAACAAAGTGGGTGTGTGTAAAAAGCAGGTTTCATTTACCTTCTCATCATTTGAAGCTAGCAAAGACTCCATCCCCACCTTCAACCTCTGGTATTCCTGGTCTAACGCAGAAAAACGAGGCATTTAAATGTTATTTTGGACTCGCGGTCACCTCGTGTCTTGTGAATTCAGGACATAACGGGTGTCCGATGCGATGCTGGCGACACACAGGACAGCCATGCTAATATGAATAAACAAGCAAAACAAATAGCCACTGACAGCAACAGTGTCACCATATACCACCACCTGGGACACACACTGCAGCCAACAATAATACCAACAACAAACAAGAGCTATCAACTGGATTCCTAAAATTACCTTTTTAAAAGACATATAAGCAACACAGCACAAACACACAGACCTGATGTTGTTCCATAGCCTTTCAAACACATGAGTCTTAAAGGAGAACTCCACCAGTTTACTAGTACTACACAGCCTGTGGTTACAGCTGCATAATTTCCTCTGTGGCTTTGTCTGCAAGAATAACCCGGATTATGTCATAGTGATGTCATCAGGGTTATCTCAGCTAGGGCTGGAGACTACGATTTAGAAAAGATACCATTGCTATTTATCAGGCATGAAGGGGCTACCAAAAAAGGTGCTGTTGTTGCATTCTGGGAAATGTAGGAACCAGTGTTTCAGGACGTCTTGGCTTCTGTTGCATCCATTTTGAATGTTCTTTCTTGCCGTATCTGGTGAGTAGCCCAACTTCTTATGGAAGTGCAGTAATAAATTGCTGGATTAACCCTTTAAATTATCTGTCTTATTGCAGGCAAACCCAAAGAGACTCAAGCTAAAATCTGATATGTTAGACATCAGAGGGTTTGAAAGGCTATAGAGCCGAACTGCACTTTGGTTTAATGAAGCTGGAACATTTACTACGACCAACACAGACTGAAGCTCGGCTGTGGTCCAAATCTCAAACCAAACACCACGCTGCCAGACGCCTGATTCAGACTGAGACTACTAAAGTTAAACATCTTGTAAAGTGGCTGCTTGCTGCTTCAGATTTGTTGAGATATACTGAGTGAACAGTTACACATCATTACAAAAACAGAAGAATCAAGTTGTTGTCAAGCGGCTGCCCAGGCAGAGTGTGGTTGAAAATTCGACGCACAGCAAAAGCACAGCATGCCTTACATTTGTTAATCAGCTGCTTGACATACACCTCCTCTACAGCAGAGGGCAGCAGAGAGTCAGAAACAAGTCAAGTATCCAGCAGAGGAGAGAAGGACATGTTGATTAGATGTTACAGTAATCAGAGTTGACACACATGCATATCACTGGCTTTCACGCACACATCCACACTGACAGATGTGGATCTAAAGTGATTGGTCAGACTGTCAGTTGAGTGTACCTCTCTCTGCATTGTCATTGGCTGTGCTGCCTCTGGCCAGCAGCTGGGTCTGCAGGCACTCGATCTCAGCGTCTTTGGAGGCCAGGAGCTGCTGTAGCTCTGAGATTTCTGCCTGTGGAGGAAGGCGGAGTACATGTCTGTGAATCGTGTCGGTCTTCCGGGTCACTACACATCTAGCTGTTGGAAGGAGTTTAAGGCAACTAGACATTGCAGCATCCTCTTAATAACAAGAGTATTTTCTCAGGTCTGCTGTACATCGTTTACACGTTGAAGTCTCATGGCAGCGCTGAGGGAGCTACCGAGAGGAAGACACTCCTCTAAAAAGAGCAACTCACAGTATTTTAATCAAAAATGACAGCTTATTGAGAGTCCAAGTGTGTCACTGGACCCACCATCCCTGAAGGGCTCCATGCTGTCCAACATCAGTTCACATCTCTATTAATGCGCCATTGATGAGTCTTCACATGACCCACCTGACTGCCTCCTGACTAACAGCTACAGGCTTGATCACACTTGCACCAGTGTCTGAGAACATTTTATTCCATTTCTCACCACTTCCACTGAAGCCCACATGACAGAGGACTTCAAGAATGTGTTTATGGTTTTGGTGTCACAATGTCTGTAGTTCGATTCCGGTTGTTGGCCACACATGTGCCCTCTTTGACATCTTACTTGCGCCTACTTTAAGGTAAACATGGGGCTTGGTGTGCTTTTTGACAACCTCATCTGAGTTGAAGAAAAAAGAAGGACACATAATAGGGACAAAGCTGCTGAAGACCGGCAGTTGCAGACAACAGGTGTCATAAAACAGGTGCGTGCACAGACTTGTTTACAATGCTGGCATGCTATAAATGCAAACTTAACACCTCCCGCAGCTGCCTCACAATAAAAGCCTATTAGCCAAGGAAGCCTCAAGGCCCACAATGGAAGCTCAATAGAGAAGTGAAATGGGCTGAGGCGCAAAATAACTGAAAGGAAGAAGAGTTATGGTGTGGCCATTAGTTTGAAATGTTTCCTGCACGTTCCCATTTAATGCTGTTTTTATTTCATCAGCTTGCTAAGTAGCTGCAAAACTGATGGTTAGGTCTGCAACTCTTTGACCTATCCGTGGCCACACTTCACTGCCGGCTGTGCAGCTTTAGGTTCTGACTGAACGAGGGAGCGATAATTATCTAACCTAATCTCACACACGACTGATACCTACACATGACAATCATATCGATTTACTTATCCATGCAAAACGAAAAGACAGAGAGGGGAAGACAGTCAGAAGCAGAGGATGGAGTTTCCTTTTTGTTACCTCTGCTCACTGACACATGAGCACAGACGCCTTGTTCTTGTCAAAATCCGAATTTCTTACTATCTAAGTTTTTTCTCACATTTCTTCCCACTTGAGTATTTGTGATTTGTAACGAAAGTTCACAGGACAAACAAGAGAAAAACATGGAGGATCAGGAGGAGGAAGAAAAGAGGAGCTGCAAGCAGAAAACACATCAATTAGGAAGAAGAGGGGGAGGTGGAGGAGCGTAAGTGCAAAAGGAGACGACAGGTGGGGAGGTGGTAGAAAAGGGAGGACAGAGGGAGGCCAAGTATTAGCAAAAGGACTAATCAGAGGAAAGGAACAAACGCAGAGAAGTGAGTCGACGAGCAACAAGAGCAAGAGGCAAAAGAGGAGGAAGAGAAGGAGGAAGAGGAGGCACCTGTGCGCTGCGCCAGCGCTCCTCCCAGTGCTGCTTCTCCAGCTGTGTGTGCTCCACAGTCAGCTTGAGGCTGGACAGCTGGGTCATGAGCGACTGGTAACACACATGGAGAGAGTAAGAGATGGAGAGCTAGAGAGAGCAGAGACACAGGAAGAGGGTAATGACGGGGGGAGATTTAGAGATGAGGAGAGGAGAGGAGAGGAGAGGAGAGGAGAGGAGAAAGAAAAGAAGAGCGGGAAAAAGGAGGAGGGCAAGTCGCAGAGAGGGGTTAATAGAGAAGAAGAAGAGGGGATACAGATACAGAGTGAAGGAGGGAGAGGAGGAAGGAAGCACTGTGAGCACAGAGAGAGCAACGGCAGTTTGACCACCTTCAAATCAACCAATAACAAACAATGTTAGGAGGGAGATGCTTTTTTTTAATCAGAAGACATTAACCTCTTAAACTCCGCTCGTCCATCATATAAAGTCATGCTGTACAACCACAACAACATGCTCAAACTCATTAAGCCTTATTTTAATTTCACACTGATTCATTCTAACTTCCTGCGTCAGGCTGACTCATGGGGAACACTCGGTTCAGTGTACGCACAATAAAAACGTGACGTAGATAAAGAATAAATACATACAGCTAGAACGGTGTTTGTTTTGACCTTTAAAGGAAATTAAAAGTCAATCAGAAGTTTAAGAGGTTAAATGAATAGGTGAGTCAAGCGGGTTGTTAGCCATAAATGACTTAATGCCACTTTAATCTTCCAGTCCTCAGATCAGTCTTTCCTGGAATTATTCTGAATATGAGGCTTTGGTAATGATTTTTCCCTTTTTTACAGCTGCTCCACATTCACAACGACATATTCACATTTGGAAAGAGCAGATTAGAAATCCACTTACACGTACATATGGTCAACAAGATCTTTTTCCAGGAGGAATCTAGCTTGGAGGGGTTCCTCTAATCCCCTATCCTGACCACAGAAACCAGGTTTGTGTGATACATGATGTTTCCTGGTTGCTGCAAAGAGCTAACTGTATCCTGGATACTTGAGGAATCACATTTTGGGAAATAGGCATTTCCACTGTTGTGCACAGAGTTTGATGAGACAACTGATACCACTCTCAAATCTGCACTGTAAATATGAAGCTATTGATCATAGAGATGTCAGGTTTGTGTGCTACATGTTGCTTTCACATCTTATCTTAACAAGTACCTTGGTGCCTCTTAGCTTCCTCTCATATTGGCCCTTCTCTCCCTCCAGCTCCTCCACCCTGCTCTTCAGCTGCTTCACTTCTAGCAGCAAATCCTGCAGAAGAAAACAAAACACAGCATCTTTTACTTCATATGTCTTTTTCGAAGCCACATTCAGCAGAGCAAACGTTCATGCAGGCGAGTTCACCTACTTGTGCAGAATTTATCTCAAATTCTGAAAAATTACATAAACAGTCAGAATCAACAACATTACTGAACTGTCCACATGCCAACATTTAAATGGGAGGGTGTTCAAACATCAGGTTTGACATTCAGTGCAGTTATAAAGGTCTCCAGGGCTGGACAGCACAGTGGTTAATATAGGAAACACGATCCTCCTGAAACAGATACCACAGCGTGCAGTTATCAACAACCAGGAAAAGGATGAACCAGAGGACCCAGAACAAGACTGAAAGCTGTCCAGGCTGCACGTCTGCCAGCCGCACAGTGCCACTGTGCGAGGGAAACCTTGTATAGCATTTCATATTATTACAGGAACAGTTACATGACCCATCCACCTGGTCAGTGTAGGAGGAAACAGACAGATGTAAACTTTGTTAGTAGAGGGAGGAACCAGTGTCATGCAAGCAAACCACAACAAATCAAATAAAGACACAACGCCTGGTCCAAAACCCGATTGGAAAGAACTTCTAAAGGCAAAATCTAGATGGGGCTGTGATATGTTTTTCCAAATTCTTCAAATCCTTGAGGAGTTAGCGTGTACCAGCAAACAATTACAGTGGCACATATTACGTGTGGGGTTTCTTTTTTTACCATATGTTACCGACCTTAACGACCCCTCAAATGTATGGAAGTATTTGGAAATCCAATCAAAAGGCTCTAAATCTGGAGACTGATCTGTAAGAACCAGGGCAGAGCGTGACCCCCAACATCCTGCAGTACACACAGACACACTACAAGAGAGACTGTTAGTTTGATTCTGTGGAAACTTCCATATACCGGGTGGTGTGTGGACTGGTTAAAAAGGGGGAGGAGAGGAAGAGAAGAAATGATGGGGGAGGAGGGGAAGATGAGTTCATCCATCAAGTCTCCCTACGTGTACAGACTGTCCTCCATTGCGCATCCAGGCGTCAGAGCCAGACGGGCTCAGGTCTGAGCCGGCTGACCCGACCCGAGGGTCGTGGCCCTCGGCTTGGCCGCCTCTGGGCTCCCCCTGCTGGGCCTCCCTCTCCTCCAGGGCCCGTTTCTCCTGGATGCGAGTGCTGATCTCCTCCTGAAACTTGCACATCTGCTCCTGGAGCTCACTGATGAAATTTACCACACACTGGGAGGGCAGGAGCAATGAAGGACAAATGAAGGGCAGCGGAAGGGATAAATTGGTGTGATGAAGAGAAGAAAAAGAGGGAGGAATGAAAATGAGTCGTGAGGAGAGGAGAGTCAGACATGAACTTACACGATCTGTTCATCTAGTCAGTATTTAGGAATCCCTGTTTCCTTATCTGTTTCCACATTGAGGAAGAAAAAGCTCAAAAACCCACAAAACATCTGAACAGCATATACCATAAATACAAAGAAACAGTAAGACAACTGTTTTATCCTCCTTGTACGAAATGAGTCAGTGTTTGGGCCGTGAGAGCGTGTGAGACAGACGCAGGCGAGGCGTTGAGCCTCACCGTCTCGTTGTTGAAACAGTGGGAGCAACAGATACGTGTAAAATCATACAACTGAAGTCACACAAACACACAGGACAAGTGTTTCTGCCCCACTTCTCTTTTGGTGCCATGTGAGGACTGACGGGACAAGAGCAATGTGTTTAGTTTCAGGTTATTCTGGGGTCACTGCACAAAGTGGACAACCCAGTGGAGCTGGGACAGCAGGCGCCTTCTGTCATCTGACAAGGGGGCCGTGGGTCAGGGCTGATCACGCTCTTTGGAATAACTGCGCTCTTGAGGAGAGGATGGATTGTTGTGTCCCATCAAGTCTGTTTTTATTTATAGAGCAAAAAAAACAACTGTGACACGCTGGCAGACGTTGTCTGATCAGAGATCTGTATCAGCTCATGTCAGTATTAATATTGTTTTTGTTTTCGTTGTGTGTTTATGTAATAGACGAAGAGCGCACAGGTCAAAACACAACGTTTACATGCAGTCAATAACCCTTTCATAACTGGAATATCAGCAACAACCCGGTTACGGACGGCCATGTAAACACCAACAACTGGAATATGCTCATATTCCGGTTTTTAAAAACCCGAACATGACCCCTGGGTTACTCCTTTTCTAACCCGAATATTTGGTCATGTACACGCCTACCGGGATATCCCCATCGAACAGATCATTAATTTGTGTTCTGCGCATGTTCTATTCGCAAGGAATCTTGGTCTTTTGAGTGCAGGAACTACTTATTGAAAACATGGCGAAACAGAGGACACCACACTTTTGGAGCGAGGAGACAAGTCACCTCGTAAGTGTGGTGAAAGACATGAATATCATGTCTTTTGTAGATGGTAGAAAGTACCGGGATAGCGATATATAAAAGAATGGTGAGCGAAAAGTTGCGCAAAGCAGGGTTTCAAATGACGAGCATTACGTCATGACTTTCTCTGTGCGTCGCTGTTTTGATCGGGATATCACAATTGATTACAATTACCATGTATACAGGAATAACCCTGTTTGCTCACGCAAATACCTCCACTAAAAACATGCAAGAAGATCACCACCTGACCAGTGGTGACGAAAGAGATTGGGTCCCCGGGCGCCAGTCGGATGGCAGCCCACCGCTCCTGGTCTGCTGCGGAGGAAAGCAACCAGGATGGGTTAAAGGCGGAGGACAAGTTTCACCAATTTGCATGGCGTGTCATTGCATGTATGTAATTGTGTGACGAATAAAGGGGATTGTCCCTCTGATTGTCCCTCTGATGTAAACAGGTTATTCCGCATGGTTCAGAAACCGGAATACTGACCATAACCTGAATACTGACTGCATGTAAACGTAGTCATTATCAGTATCAACCTCAAAAATCCAACATTAGTCAGGCCATAGTTGTTTTCAAGAGATCACCTGTCTCTGAAATAAGGTGTATTATGAATTTAAGCTTGGCATGCAGCATACAGTCAAAAGCTCCAAAACCTGTGACCACAAAATGCATTTCCAGTATGGACAACCTGTGCTCACATGAAACACGGGTCAGGGTCTGGGTCGTTTTAACTACACATCATGTGCTCTTTGTTTTATCACCCCACTAACAAAAAAACTACCAGGCAGCCGCATGCTCCTCCTGCTGTGTTGTTTCGATCAATACATTTCACTTTGTTATAAAGTCCAGCAATTTATATCCTAAAGTACACACACTGACGTGATCTGTCTTTCAGTGGACAATTACGGGCTCTTAACGCTCCACTAACGGCCCCACCCTGAAACAGGACCGTGACTCAGAGTTTAGACCAGCAGAGCAAGACAGGAAGAGAAGACCGAGGAAGTGCAGACGGAGAGGAACAGCATCAGACGTTTGGGCAGACGCAAGAACAGCTTTTTCATTGCTGTTATATAAATGTAGGGCTCTGTCACATCTATGGTCAGAGAATGTCCGTGAGGTCTGACCACAGCCCGATACAACAAACAAACAAACAAACACAAAAAAGTCCTGATGTTCAATTTCAAAACCCTGTTCCTGAAAAGCTGCTGCGATCCAAAGTGCTCATCAGACGGCAGTGAGTTTGTGCTGGGGTGGTTTCCTGAGGTGAAAGTGTTTGGCCCTCAGGAATGCTCAGAATGGATGCCTGCCATTCCTCCCGCCAGCCGACCGGAGCCTCGCAGCTGTTTCTAACCGCACACACACGCACACGCTTTGCTGACAAAAATCTAAGCCGGTGTCAGTTGCAACTGTAACGTTACCAAAGCAAAACACCGCCGCTGCACATCGGATGTGTTGGATCTGGGTGTGTGTCCATTTGTACTGTACAAATACTGTAGAGTATCTCATTACTACACCAACTCAGCGTCAACTTGTCAAAGTTAAAACAGCTCAGTGGTGTCAGGATTTAGGTGGTGGAGCCTGAAGCTCAGAGGAGCAGCCTTGTGATCCCTGAACCAGCTGGAGGATCAGACTGAAGGAAATGCATGAGTGCTGCTCTTTCTTTCCTCAGCAAACCTCTGTTGAAGTGCCCTTCGGCCTGGCACGTGATTATTTAATGCCTGTCACAGTCTGACCATGAAAGAAGTGTTCATGGACAACACGTCTCTCATCTGACAGAAGGAATACTCTCACAACAGACAACCATGAAAGACAGTGGTTGGTCAGTCCACCGCGATGGTCCAGACTGAAAGGTCTCAACAGATATTGGATGTATTACCATGAGACTGGGTGCAGACTAGAATGAAGCCTACTGACATCAATGATCTCCTGACCTTTCATCTGGCGGCATCATGAGGTTGACATCTGTGGTTTTGTGTGAATTGTGCCACCATTACATCAAAATCAGCCAAATCCATTTTTTAATGAAATACCTACAAATTTCATTACTTTTTCTTTTTTGTGTCTAGTGCTAATTAGCAAGTGTTAGCATGCCACCACACACTCAGATTGTAAAAATGGTAAACATCATAGCTACTTAGCATCTGCCATCGCAAAAATGTTAGCATGCTGACATTAGCGTTTCGGCTAAAGCACCAGCAAGAGTCTCACAAAGGCGCTAGCATGACTGTAGACGTCTTCTTTAAGGATAATTCCAGTTTATCAGAACTTGGGCATTGTTTGAGGACACTGAAGTCAATACATTTAAGGCTCTTACTCAATGCAAGTTAACTTTTAAATGTGGATTTCCGGCCGAAAAGAGGCTGAAATCAGCTACTAAGAGAACTTTGTTTTTTGCTGAGTTCAGGATCTCGTTTCATGTGAGCTTTGCAGAGGCAGAAAATGTCGCCAGGAGAGTCAGATCACACTTCATCCTGCAGGATTTGTAGTGTGAATGTCCCGCATGTTCACTTTGTGTGTGGGCCTTGCAGGACGGAAAACAATATTTCCACAGCACATCCTGTCATTTCTTATCTTTCCATCTGTCTGTCACTGTCTCTCATCTTGTCCCTCTTCTGCCCTCTCTTCCTTTCCTCTCCACCCTCGGTGCTCTCTCTCTCGTCGTGCCCTCTCCTCGCCGCCTCTCCCTTTCTGTCTACTTCCGCTGATGCTTATCACGCTCCATCCATGTGTGTGTGCAGAACATAGGCCTCTGCGTGTCAAAAATGCTGGATCCTGTTTATTCAATCAAAGCATGGCCCTGGGTGCTGGATTCCTTGTGATAGCTACACACACACGTACACACACACACACACATATACACAGTGATTGAGCTAAACCACAAGAGCAGCTTCAGTATCTTGTGGTGCCAGTGGGGAGCAGCAGCTGGCTGCCACAATGAACAAAGCCTACACAAAGAAAATAGTGGAGACAAGCAAAGACTGCTCAACTAGATGTGGGTGTTGTGTGCATCTGTGTATGTATATGTGCATGTATGTTAGGGTGTCAATGAATAAGTATGCATTGCATTCAATTGTGGAAAAAAAGCTGCTGCGGCAGCACTGAATGATGTGGAAAATCTGATGAAGTCTGAGATGTTTAAATCGGTCTTGTCATAATGCCAGTTGAAAAAAAATTCCTGATTTAGATGTGAATATAGTCACCTCTCCCAAAGACTTTATTTATTTCAACCAAACCAGAGTTAGTGATGTTTGTGGGAACAGTGAAAAGACGAAGAAAGTTTCAGTGAGTTTTATTTTGTTTTAGTCGCGTTTGAATGAAGTGTGTTTTACAATGATGAATGACTGTTTCTGTGAATGGAGTCTGGTGGCTTTGGCCAGAGCGTTAGAACAGCTGTTTCTGGTTAAACAAAAGGATCTTACTCTTTAACAAGAAGGTGTCTCTGAAGGGAGAAACCATCTGAGCCTGTTAGCGGCAAAAACAAACACTTTTAGCGGACCTACGTCGACGCCACGCATACGCGCGGAGGGATAACATTGCAGCGTGTTTTGTGGCTGCCGGCTGCAGTGCAGTCACTTGGACACAACAACATGGGAAATAGGGTCCATAATCAGACGTCTGTCCTGAATATCGAAAGCTTCCAGGACACGTGATGGGACACCGCACCATCTGGAAACTGTGCACACAACGTCAATCTGAAACGAGCAAATAATTCAACAAGGTAGAGGAAATGATCCTACTCTTATTTTGAAATGTGCAGGTTTGTCTTTTAAAAGACGTTTATACTGAAATAATACGCAGGCAGTCTGTCTCTAGTTGTATTGGTTTTCTCTCTTTTGGACTTAAGAGGAAAAACAAACATTTGAATGGCTCGAATATATGTGTTTTTTTTTAGAAGGAAGAATCGCAAGTCATACTGACAGCTCTAGTTTGTGTGTGTGTGTGTGTGTGCTCATCAGTGAGAAACATAAACATTTCTTTTTTGCTATAGTTAGTGCTGTTGCATGTGTTGCCAAATCAAGCAGTACTGAGCTTCAGACTGACACTTTAAAATGTATCTATTAAGGGTAATACACTCAGAAACTCAGCTCATCTGCTTAATCCAATCTGTGTGGGTGTGGTTTGATCAGGTCTAATTTAGTGGCAACATAAACAAACTCGGCAATTGACACATCAGACTTGATTCAACTGTTGCTGAATTCTTATAGGTGGATGTGAGTGACATCACTTTGTCCCACTGAGAAACAGAAAATAGCCACCACTTGAAGTAAGAAGCTGATTAAATATCTTTTCACGGCCTTTAAAGTAAAGACAGCACTGAACTTTATGGGACATAAGACTTTACTAAACACCCTAAATGTCTACATGCTGCTTAGTAAGATGTATTTTTTTTTCTGCATTGCAGACTCTATAGTTTGGTGTCAGCTGTCTGTCTGGCGGGCTGTCTGCAGGGTGTTGTTGAAACTGTCTGGAGCGACCGTTTGATGTGTTCTGGCTTGTTTCAGAGCCTCGACACTGGAGCTTGAATCTCATCCAGACACATTTCATTAGAACCTCAGCCACTGAGGCTGGATGTTGGGCATGTTTTCACTGTTTGTCTGTTTATTAACTGGGCGACAGATCTGATTGCGATATGGTGCTGGGGCAGCCATTCATCAACTGATTAGAGTTTGGATACGACTGGATGATTTTCACTTTGTGCTGGCAAAAAGCTGTGGGAAAGCCCAACGTGTAGGACTTGTTGACTGCTTCTGCATGAAAAAAAAACCTGAAAAACAACCAACTGTAGCAACTTTAGATGTCAGTTTTGGAAATGGGAGCCAACAACAGAGCTTCTAGGTGATTGGTGTAACAAAGAACGAAAAGGGTTAAACCTGTTTAAACAGTGAATTAAGTTTCAACTATTTTTTTTGAGTCAGCATCAAATTTGGGGAGTGTGGAGGTAGAAAGAAAGATCTTAACAGACCTCCGCAGTCTGCTCCTCGCCACTGGTGGAGGCGAGAGGCTTGAGGCTAAGCTAGCCACTGCTAGCATAACACTTTCAAATCTCCAATCCTTGTGTTGGTGGTCAGGTTGCACTGTGGGTAACATAGCTGCACAAGTTTTGACACTGAAGAAGAGTGCATTACTTCTGCTTCTGCTGCATTGCTTTTTTTTTTTTTTTTAATAACTGTGATGCTAAAATCATTGGGGCACCCATTTATGCTTAAATACATTTTAAGGAAAATTGGTATGGACATTGATGCATACTTAGAATTTATTTCCTTGTAACAGGACTCATGTTTAGTTAAAAAGTACTAGACACAACAAATTTTATGGGAGAATGAAGCAATTTAGCTTCCTTTCGTCTACTTTTCTACTTTCTGACACAGTCACACTCATTATCTGCCACCAGACAACAGGTGAGTTCACACAAATAAGATTTAAAGGGAATTTGTTCCATGTATTTCGATACATCAAGTCATATTGAAGTCACTAAACTGGCACTTTTCAAGTAAATGAACGCATATTTCTGCATCAACATGTAACATTTGTTGGATAATCTGTGTCTTGTAGCTCCTTCCTGGAAGAAATATCCTCTGCCAAACAGGAAGTGATGCATTTCACTCCAGCAGTAACAATGCTTATTTGTTTGGAGTAAATAGAAGATGTTAGCGTGAGCCATGACTTGGTGGAGTACACAAATTAGAGAAAAACACATGAAATCCAAAGAAAAAAGGAACAATGAGGCACAGCTTGAAAACACCGCAGCTGCACCATGGTAAGACTTCAGTAAAAAAAAAGGTAAAAAGTATATTTTGAAGAAGACAGTAATTTACAAGAAAGACGGGAAAATATAGATATCTCGTGGACCAAAAAGTCTTCTTAATCTGTGTCTCTCTTCCCAAAAAGCCTAATGGGACAGGTTCCGTGTCTGGGAAACCATTTATTTTGGTTGGAGTTGTGGTGGATTACTGTGACCACAGCAGCCAATGGTGAATGCTGCTACTACTCTCTTTGGCTCAGAGACAGTGAAAACAATAAAAAGAGACAACAACTGACATACGTCCTTATACAACAGGTCCAAGAGTAACAAGAGCCGACCG
Organism: Chaetodon trifasciatus; assembly: GCA_037975065.1. Lineage (NCBI taxonomy): Eukaryota > Metazoa > Chordata > Actinopteri > Chaetodontiformes > Chaetodontidae > Chaetodon > Chaetodon trifasciatus. The sequence continues at coordinate 1,510,138 of JBBMOE010000002.1, read as the reverse complement.
AATCTGATTGTTGTCCTTCAGATCTTTTTCAGCATTTGTGCCATTTTATGCTCGGAATAGAATAAGGCTTGTTTAACTATGGAAAAACATCTGCATCATCTTTTAAAATTATGCTTTTTTGTGGGGTAACATCATCCAAGGCACCACATGAGGTCCTGGTGGAGACTAAACCACTAGACCTAACAGTGCCAGTGCCATTGTTGTCCCCACTCAGGACCGCAGGAACAAAGACTAAAGCACGTTTTGATGTTTGACTCTTTTACATGTGACACTAAAGAAAACTAGCAGAGACATAGCAGAGGCTAAACCCATCCTCACCCAGTTTACTATGTGATTATTACCCACCTAAAATCATACTCATACACCTACATAACACAGTACAGTAGCGACTCTGTGAGGCTGTAAGGTAAATGCTAACATCAGCGTGCTAACATGCTTATAATGACAATGCCAACATGCTGTTGTTTAGCAGGTATAATGTTAACTAGATTTGCTAATTAGCACTATAGCACTGCTGGCTTATGAATCAAAGTATTAAACAAGCTTTTGACCTGCTGATGATAGTTGATAAAAAGTTAAAGTAAGTGATGAACAAAGTCATTTCATGTCATCCAAATTCCCTGATGATCCATCCAATAGTTGGTGAGATATTTCAGTCTGGACCAAAGCGACAAAAGTTCTATCATGTCATTTCTATCACCCCACACAGCATCAAACTGATGTGCATATAGAGTATGTGTGGAAACTTCACTCAGGCTAATGCAGCTGAGGTCTTTGCCTACAGCGACTTAAACACAATCAGCATTTCAGCTGTTAATCCTTTCCATGACTTTCCATGACTTTCCATACCTCGGCTTTGTTCTGCTCCGTATCCGCAGGATCTTGTGAGTGTGCGTTGGTTTGTGTCTCCTCCATGCTGACCAGCTTCAGTTTGAGGTAGGACACCTCGTCCATCAGATCCAGCTTCTGAGTCTCCAGAGAGGTCCTGCTCATCAGCTCCTGGATAAAACACACACACACACACACACACACACACACACACACACACACACACACACACACACACACACTCGAAGTTAGATGAAAACAACACGCGAGCAGCTTTTACTGACCACAGCGATAGAAGACGTCAAACACGCACAGATATCTGAGATCGATCCAGTGAGAAGTCGGTCTGCTCCTCCACTCTGTATAATGTTCTTCCCACACTAACAGAGCAGGCTAGGCTGGGGGCCCAGACCCCACGAAGCTAAATATACACACTCACACACACACAGCCCAGCTAGGGACTCTATTAATACATCTCTGTGCTTCTTTGGTATGGGACAGAGCAAAAGAAAGTGTGTCTAAAAGAGAGACGGACAGAGAGTGTGCTGACAACGGGACATGAAGAAGTGTGTTTTTCCTCTGACTCACACAAAACACACATCTCTTTGCCAATTATGTGTGTATGTGTTGCTTTCGTTTCCTCATCTTAACTACTGCTAATCCCACTTCCCCTTCTCTAAACTCGACCATAAGTTGCCATGGATTGTTGTTTAAGCCTCTGACATCCACCGTCTTACACAAACGAGCCTGCAAACTGTTTGCTAACTGATTGGATGAACCAGGTCTTGAGAAAATGGCGACTTTATGAGTCATTAACAAATAGACAGGGATGCACTGTAACTTTACACACCACTTGTGCAATAGTGCAATTTGGGGATGATTTTGGAGACTAGTAAAATCAAAACAAGCAACAAATATTTATTTCTATTATGAATGCAGCCAATGAGAATTAAATGATCTGAAGAACACCACGAAATAAAGTGTTCAAGGACATGACTCCTTAAAACAGACGTTATATCCAAAGAACACATGCTAGCTCACACTCGATGCAGCCGTGATGTCATGCAACGCAACATTAATCAACAATAAGTCTACAGCCACACGAGCAGCTCCGTGAGGCTGCACACACACAGCGAGGCGTTGAGCTAAATGCTAACATCAGGATGCTGCAATGCTCAAAATGACGGACGTGCTGGTGTTGAGCAGGTAGTGTTCAACGGAAAAAAATCAGAGGATCATTGAAAGTCATTGAGTCACATCCTGTGAGCACAATGAATGTCTGTGGAAAAGCTGATGGCAGTCCATCCAACCAACACACCGCCATTCGTAAAAATATAATTGAATATTTAAACATACTTATGCTCCACTGACATGTGCTGATGAATATTTTATGACCTTTCTTTTTCCTCTTAAGGACATGTGGATGTCTTGTTTAACGCATTAGAGTCAGCTCTGTTTGACCACACTGGGACGCCATACCGTCCAATGAAACGATCACATGGTAAACAAATTCTGTCAACGCCACAGCCAGACAGTTAAAACCCCATAATCACTCCAGCTCAGCAGCCACACACAGACACACACACACACACACACACACCACACAAACACACACAGACACCACACACACACTGAAAATCTGCTTAGTTATGGCAGCTGACTGTCACTTTGCAATCTAACACCAGTGTCACTTACAGCTGGATAAGCCACAGTCTTTAGAAGTAATTTATCAGAACTGTGTGGTTGTGGCCTAAAGCTCAGCTGTCTGACATTTGCTTTCCTTTAGTTATGAGGAGCAGCATGTGACAAATTATCATCCTCTCTACAGCATTTATAGATCTCTTTAAAGAGGCTGCACACATCTCCAAAACTCAAGTGTTAAACACGACACGGTTACACAACAGAACTCAGATCTGGACTTGCAGTTCTAAAAATCCCAAGAACGTCATTTCAAAATGAATCCTCCAAAATTTGAAAGACACCCAGTTGTAGAAAACGTGCCCTCCATTTAAGCACTATATGCTGACACCTCATTTCGACCTGGCACCAACATGTGATCTGTGTCTGGACACCAAACCAACTGTGTCCTTTAACCTGGGATGCACCATGTCTGTTAAGAAGGGCAACAGGTGTAAACACAGTAATGCAATATGTTACTAAACAGTTGCCTATCTACACATCCAGCAGACACAGAGCACCATTAGCACTCCTGCTCCTGGCCAGCTGATGGAGTCCAACAGTAGTGAGACTGTACTGAAACAGTAAAGCTCTGAGCCGCTTGTCACTACCTGCAACACTGTTCACATTACATGTAATCATTTGACCAACTGTTAATGTAAAAAAAATTCTAAGCAAAGACTTTTATGCACAGGGTTGCACATAACTGGCCTGCAGGCACACATGCATGACATAAAAGAGACAAACGCAACATCCAGTTGTGTAGGTCTGGGCTATAGAATGGACAATGTCATGAAGGGGTCGCGTTCAGTGGACTCTGTAAACAGCTTGCACTGTGAAGCTGTTCCAATCCAGCAGATGGCTGTAATGCAACATTTCTGGATGCAGACTGCCATAAAACTCAACAGGAGAAGAAGACCTGTAGCGTCTGTCACTGGTCTTCAATTCACGTTTCTTGTCAACACATTTGACATAATGAAGTAACCTACTGTGAGAGATGTCCAAAAAACAAGGGACATTAAGCCACTTTGGGGCTCCACTGCCTTCAAAGACACGTCACACTGAGGCCGAGCAGAAGGCTTAGATCATCATAGATGTTGTACATGTGGTCATTTCTTGAAATGCTCCCAATTTGGGGCATCCTGATGGCTGCATGTCTGGTCAAAACCATTTCAAACAAAACTGTCGTACCATAGTGAAGTAATGGAGACTGAAAACGGCTGTTGGTGAGTTACAGGAGGGTGCAGCGCAGACGCTTAATGCTAATGAGGACTAACTAAATTTAGGGATTGATGCAGAGTCGATTAATTTTATCTATGGAGACATCCAGAAAGACAACGACCCTTGACTGAAGCTTTGTGTGTGTGTGTGTGTGTGTGCATGTGTATACACCATATTCTCAGCATTTAGACACAGAAATGACTGTACTGAGACATTTCTGTGTCTAAATAAAGGCACAGTAGGACACGTAGTCACAGTATGACTACATGTGTGGGTGGATTTCCTCTAGCATGAGAACACTGTACTGTGTGCGTGCGTGTGTGCATGTGTGCGTGTGTGTATGTGTGTGCTGACTAAGGACTATTTCTTATTAGATTAGTTGTGGTTCCCACAGCAAGTAGCAGCCCTGCAGCACTGACAAATAATGTTAAATGGCTGTCTCTTTTTCTCCTCTTCTCTCACTCAAACACACACTAAAGAAAGTGACACAGATGAAGGACATCCTGTCACAGTTGTGTTGTCACCTTTTAAATCCTTCAACCTTACCTTTTAATTATATATTGAGGAGATGATAACTACTGGAAAAGGCAACACAATACAACAAAGCACACACACAAACCCAGACAAGCGTTATCTTTATCCACACCTTCATCCATCTCAGCAAACATCCCGCATCACATTAGCTTTGACCAGCGGGTCATTAACTGTGGAATGGGGCAGTGTTACACACACACACACACACACACACACAAACAGGGACAACAGCTGTAGATCAGTGCAGCTGAATCCAATCAAACCTCCAGACCTACACAGGTCATGAGGGATCGTAAAGGAGATCAGGTGCAGTGGCAGGTGGAGATCTACATGCACGCTGTGAAAACAACTGTGGTTGCAAGACTTGACCCTTTTGTTAGCAAAGTGCTTCCACTTTTCTACAGCTCGGTACAAATTCTGTTTATCCTCTGCAACCGACAGAAAAACAGAAGAGACCTCCACTCCTTAGAAAACAGAAGATTCCTGCAGCTTTTTCAGTAACCTCTCTTTATCCCATGCAGACAGCATCAATTAGTGGATTGTAAAAGCAAGCTGGATAAAGATGATAAACGTCACAGCCCTTGTGGGGTATTTATTTTGAGGCTGTGGCCTTTTTATCCTCAAGCCTGACAATGAAGAGGACAAAGAGCCCGTTGTGGAGTCGAAACAGAGGGTGGATTCTGTGATGCACAGAGCTGAGGTCTTGTTGTGCCCAGCCAGGCAGAGCTCATGAGTTTGTCGGATTAATTACGTCATCTTAAAAAAAAAAAAAACAAGGGAACAACTTGAAGACATTTAGTGTTTCACACTGCTTCATGCAGGCAATTAGGCAAAGGTGTGTCCTGTAGTCTACAGCAGGGCTAGAGGGGTGTTGACCTACGACAGATGAACACACAGGAGCCTTCAGACGTTCCTCATTTCAGTTTGCCTCACCTATCAAGCTGCTGTATCCTCATCAGGAATGCTTTATTTCTTTGCTCTGATTGAAGCAAAGCTCTGTCTTCTCTCATCTCAAGAGGAACTTTTTACTTTAGGGCCAATAACAACTGAACAAACCAAAAACAGAACATTTTAGGCCACTGTGATACAAAGCCAATAACAGTGCTTTAAACTGACAGCATAGGAAACAACAGTGGCTGCAGAGCAGTCCACAGTCCTTGATCCAAAGGTCACCATCAAACTCTGTTTGTTTTACAAGTAAACTTTGTCTAATCCAGTACCGACTAAAGAAACACAGTGTAATGTCAAGCTTTGACCTGTAAAATCTACAACCCACACGTAACTGAAGAGGTGATGAGTCAGAGGAAGTCAACAGTATAAAGTCAGGCTGGAACTCTCTGAATGAAACCCTGAGCCGCTCCTTTATTTATTCATTTACAGGACCAGCTTACTTCATTCCACTGCTCCTCTAATGGCTATGTCCTGTTTGACAGCTCGCACAATTAATCATGCAGATGTGCTAATGCCATTAATGCTGTTACTTAAGATCAGTGACTTGACACTTGTTCAATACATACATACATACATTAAGAGCAACATGCCACCTTAATAAAGTAAAAAAACAGCTTTACAAATGCTTCATGAAATTCACGAAATTCCATGTGTTTTGTTAGACCTAAGGGACACATACAATGTGTTCTGGTCTCCTCAGGACACCATTAATCAGAGAGCATGAAGCCAGAGCGCCACACTGAAAATGCCTTCCAACACATAACGAAGTAGCAGCAGCAGTAATTAGCCACCTGGAGACTCATGGATTATCTCACACATTTGAGAAGAGCCTATAACATATTGCAATTGTTTAAGTCAACACAGTTTACAGCCTTATGTCACAAATAGTGGTTACTTTCTTTTTTGTTGTTTTTACATGTGTGCGTGCGTGTGTGTGCATTACCTGCTGCAGCATTTCCTCTGTGGAGGCCAGTTTCTGCCGGTGTTCCTCTAGAGAACTTTCCAGGTCTCTGATCTTCTCTCCCTGCGCCTCCACCTGGTCAGTCAGAACGCTCACCTGAAGGGCGACATGTTCATTCTCTATTAGCGCACATACTGAGCTGAACCAGATGCAGGAAAAGCTGCACCAAGAGAAACATGGAAAAACATGCACAAACAATGGTGCATATATACACACGTTGCACATATACACATACCCACAAAAACACAATTATGTGGTGGCAATGACTTTTTGCTGGTGAACACGAAGAAATAGAAATTCCACTTCATACCCACATCAGGCCTCTTTATCTCCTTTCACTCCTCACACAGACACGCATTCATCCTTGCATACCTCAACTCCATAACAACACACATTTACTCAGCAGTCTGTCACTCAGGAATGTGTTGCACATTTACAATAATCTCCCTGACAACACACTCACCTCCTGCCAAACATCACACACTACAATTCTCCTGTTCTCCCAAACTCTGCCAAATCCCTCTGACAGCAGCTGTTTCTCTGTCACTTCAGCTTCCCCGGTTTTCACCCTGCAGCCACGTCCTGTCTCTCTGCGCTCTGGCAATAAAGAATCTCCTGCAAAGTTTCTGGCTCATCGTGTATCAAACCCCAGAGTACAAAGAAAACAAGGACAAGCCGGGGGACGAGTGAATGATCCGGTAGCCTGCGCTTCCTAGCAATCACTAGGTGAACCATGAACAGCTGGGTAAATGAATGAACACGTATCTGAATGATTTACATCTCAGATCCCGTGTGGTTTAGCACTTAAACACGTATTTGACTTCCTGACAAATGTTCTCAACCATTATTAAAACAAGGCTTTGATATGACTATAAAATCTTACCTCCTCTGTGCTCCGCCGCTGAGCTACACACACAAATGCAGGTGAAAGTTCCCTGCTAGGCTACGGGGTAGTTAGCAACTAAACACAGAGTGCGTGTGTGTGTATACGCTAACAAAGACACACTGACACACTGAAGCAAGGCGACACCTGAAGGACAAGCAGGTGAAGAGAAAGTAAAGCAAAGAACGTGGAAGAGTGCGACCTGTCAGCAGCCAGTTAAATCTCCTGTCCCAGTCACCTTGTGTATCAACCAATCACAGCGGGTCTCAGGGGAGGAATGTGGAACAAGTAGGCGTGCGTGTGTGAATGTGTGAGGACTGGTGGTGAGAAATGAAATATGGAATTTCTGACAACTTTATGAAGCAGAGCTGTTCCGGCGGGCGGTGCGTTTGAACTCATTATTTAACCTTACCGAGAGGAGAAAACAAACGCACCCCTGCAGACGGGTGAAGAGAGCCTGAGGAGCAGTTTGAAAACTGTGATTTCAGTGGGAGGAATGTCAAGAAGATCACAGCTGTATGAACCAGCTATTACAGTGATCTAAGAGCAGAGAGAGCCCGCTGACATCATACAGTACAGAGATATGTAATCTTCTGCTTTACCACACAAGCGCCCGTGTTGATAGTTGCTGGAAAAGTCGTCAGTGAACACATGCTCAGGCAGTTTCGAAGTGTCTGTGCATGTTTTGTTATGAAATAACACGAAATATCTAAAGTAGTAGGATTAAAGTCTAGAAACTAAGCTGTTTTCCAGTGTGGCAGCAATCCTTCCAGACAAATCCCCGGCTCATTTACTCAAAGCGGGGATTCAAATAATTATATCCATATAAACACAAGCAAGCTAGAATCCCAATTCCGATGACAAAAGTCTGTTGTTTGTGCCATTTTTGGCTTTTATTTTGAAACGTGACAGTAGAGAGCGACAGGAAATGTGGGTTGGTCACGGGAATTGAACCAGGGACAGTTTAGGCTTCATGGCCACGAGGATCAGAGTCAGCTTATAGCAACCGATGACCTTTAAAGTTCAGTGAAACTAACTGTGAACGGTTAGTTCACGGTTAGTTCAAAGTTAGTTTCAGAAGAAACTGATGTAACTTACTGGTTGTGCATTCTCTCAGTTGTAAATAGGACACACACACACACACAGACACACACACACACACACACAGTTCTGACCTGTAGCACCAGAGACTCCTTGTCTCCCTCTAGGCGGAGCAGTCGTTCTTGGTAGGTTTCATTGTTGGCTGGAGAACACAGGTTCACCTGGATGAAGGCACAGAAAAACATGAGGTAAAACATCTGACTGTTACTATTTTCTGTTTCTTCTCCACACATGGACGACAAAGTTCATTTAAAGATTTGTCAGAGCAACAAAAAGCTTATTATGCTTATTGACAGCTGAAAGTAAAACTCAAAATCAAGCAGTAAGCAACTATTTTGAATGATGTTCGGCTTAAATGGAGTCGTCAGTACAGTTTCCATTTCTTTCTAAAGAGTCAGATTATCCTGTCTTTGAGTGAATGTGTGTTCAGGGCTGCTGACCCCTGGACCCTCAGCCTGCTGCTGCTGTTAACAGAGAAACAGGAATCATTTGAAACCCCTTGATTTCACGCAGATGATCTCCATTTAACTGATAATATGACTGTATAACCGATGGGCTGTGCCACTTTTTAGGTGTGTCCTGTTAAAAAAGGTGAAAACTTAGTATTTTAACATTGTAATGAATCTGTTTTCACACAGATATCAAAGGGTTTTTCTGTCCATAAGTGTGAAAAAAGACACATTAAATCACAATACATCTTAAAAATGAAACGATGATTCCAGTTTGTCAAATATTCACACATGAAAAGCTGCAGCAGAGGGTCTGTTTTTGTTGTCTGAAGTGTCACACAACCTGAATGACATGTTGCTCTTTTCCTTTTAAAACCTGTCTGGCTTGTGGCAGATGGAGGAAGCAGTGAGAGTATTCTAGATGTTTGCCGTGTATTAACGTTGTGTTGATCCCCTGATGCCTGCTTTGTGTACTGGACCGCTCGGAGCGAAACAGCTGACAGAGCTGCTGCTGATCAAATACAGACTTCTCACAAAGCACCTGATGAAGAGTTGTGGAAGATCATTTGACTTCTCTGACTCCCCACCTTTCCAGAATGAGCACAGGAATAAATGTTATTTTCTGAGGCTTGTGTTATGATTTTCAGGGCCGCACCATTTCCCTCTCTGAGCACTCTGAGGCAAACAAAACATGGCTGAAATAAGTAAGGCATGGTTATTTTTTTAGCAGCCACAGGAGAAAAAGCTGCGTCAGGCTCTGCCTAGAAATAGAAATGCTTTCTAATACGTATTTATGCAAACACTGCGAAAGAGATCTTTCCTTTTGGTCAAAGCTCTTACGCCAGTCTTGTGGTCTGTAGCTATTAAGGTTATGGCAGAATCACTGCGTGTGTTCCGCAACTCAGGAAGTAAAACTGAATATCAAGCAGAACTATGTTATATGCTCTTCGGCTTAAATGATGTAGCCCGTACACTTTTCATTTCTCTCTAAAGAGTCAGATTATCCTGTCTGTGAGTGTGTGTGTGTGTCCAGGGCTGCTGACTCCTTGACTCCTCAGCCTGCTGCTGCTGCTGCTAACAGGGAAACTGAGAAGGAGGAAACATGGTTATCCAGCTATGAAGCATGGAGATGGACTACTCAGTAGAGCACAGATATCTGAGGCTGGTGGTAGCTGAGCATTACCTTTACGAAAGCTCTGTGCTAGTGCTCTGACATTAAACTGTACTTAAACTTGGGTTCGATTCCCAGCCGAGGCAGGGCATTTCTTTGCGTTTGTTCTCGTGTTCCCATGCTCGCCGGGGGCTCTGGTTTCCCTCCACCATCAAAAGAAGTATTTCAGGTCAATTCTCCTGTCTGTGCCCTTGATCAAGGCACTGGCTTAGAGCTGTGGTTAGTGCCCGGGCACCACACAGTGGCTGCCCACTGCTCCTCAGGGACGTGTTAACTGAGTATGATTCTATGTGACAAACTAGAATTACCGCCTCGTGGTTGTCTGCCTCCACCAACCAGTGAAGTCGCACTTCACATCCCGTCTGTCCAGACTCATATAATATATGTAGTGAAGACTTTGAAGGAATTAATAAATGTAATTAAGTATATTTTTGGTGAAATGGAAGTTATTACTATACTGACATGTATGATTCTCATAAACAGTTCTGGTCAAAATTGTTTTGTGAGGTCACAATGACCTTTGACCACCAAAGTCAAACTAGTTCATCCTTGAATCAAAATGTTTATGCCAAATTTGAAGAAAGTCCCTCAAGGTGTTCCTGAGATATCACATTCATAATAATAGGACAGACACCTCTGGCCACAGCTGTCGGTGATGCAGAGGCATAAAAAGAATCATCTTCCAAATTAGTATATTATTTAGTGCTGTCAAAAATATCACGTTATTAACGCGCTAACGCAAATCAAGTTTAACGGCGTCATTTTTTTTATCGCAAGATTAACGCTCTTTGTGACCTAGTGAACTTGTAGTCTTTTATAAGCTGTGGCCACTGCTAGTAATGTTAGAAAAACTACAGGATCTGATTGTAAACCAGAAACAAAACAATAGGCACGCCCCACGCACGTGTTTGGTCTCGCTAGCTGTAAAAGAGTAGGCTACCGGTTTGTGTGGATGTCAAGCGCGAAATGCCAAAATGGATGCGAACAAGATTCTGAATGGAAAGTTTAGTTTCAAAAAGTTGCCAGATGGGTTGACTGACAAGACCAAAGTTATCTGTGTGTATTGTTGGTGTGAACTGAGTTATCACTGTAGCACATCCAGTCTGAAATACCACTTGATGGCTAAACACACGGCTAATGCGAATTCTCTGCCGCCTCCTCGTCAAAACCAGGCGACAATGGATGTCTTTCCACAGAGGCATATGGATGCTATAATGTTCAAAGGAAACTTAAGAAAGGAAAGTTTAAGCCATGGTTTAACTGCACTATAGGCTGAGTCCTAGTTTACAATGATGTGCACTTTGTAACTTTATCTTGTATCACCCTGTTTTGATCCCTTAGAAAGGGTTGTTGAAGGGGCTTTTTTGAAACCAAGTATTTATTTTTTGTCATCTGTTTATTGACAGTGTTAAACTGTGTGAGATTTTGCTTTAAATGTGAATGACTGCTCAAAGTGACGATGTTAGTGTGAAATAAAACACTACACTTTGTTGTTTTCAATAAAAAACATTTGCACAAAACAAGCCTATCCACTTTTCCATGTTGATAACAGTATTAATGATAATTCAAGGGACATTTAGAATAGATAAAAATGTGTGATTAATTTGCGATTAATCGCTATCTATGGCATTCATGAGATTAATCGCGATTAAATATTTTAATCAATTGATAGCACTAATATTATTACAATTCTTACTTTTAGTCTCAGAACATCCCACAGTCTCAGACTTCGAATGAACATTTTAACAGACTAATTGAAATTTAAATCAATATCTTCACATTAACTACAGATGAAATGACCCATGTTTATTGTGAAAGTTGTTGCTCATTGTCACAAACCCACAGAGAAATCGTCAGCTCTCAGTTCTACAGAGTGTTTTAGCTCATTGGTTTTACGACCTGCAACATCATTGTTATGGTTCTCTTTCACTCTCATCAGCCTCATCTCCTGCAGCAGGCGGCTGCTTTCAGCAAGAAGGTTCTCTCACACTCACTACACACCACCTTTTCAGCACCGAACAGCAGACAAAGTTAGATATTATATGGTGAACACGGTGGAGCATTTCGCAGCTGAAGAGCCAGAGGGAGCTGGTGGAGACCAAAACTGATCTGAAAGAAGAGTGATTAATGAGCTTTTATTGATCAGGTGGCCATTAACACAACAGATTTTAAGAGATACTAACATAAACAATAAAGCTGGTGTGGAATGGCAGCTAGCAATCACCTCAAACGTTACGTGTTCATATGGTAATCGATGCTTGAATGCGATATACATGCCTTTGTGTCCACAATCCACCCCACAGCTGTCTAAACTATAGCCAAAACAGTTTAAAATAGCCTGACCGTCCACAAGAGGTTACAAAAACCTAACCTAAAATATGTGCAGATGCATTCGCTTATAAGAGGCCCTTCCTGCTTCCATGACGAAGACCCGGTTTTGAAGAGGAGAATGTAAACACCTGCATGTTGGACCTTCAGCTGAAACTCTTATCTGATGGCACAGTACGTACAGAGCAATGACAGTAGAAACTGTGGAAAAAAGCTGAAGCACTAGACCACCAGCAGTGCGAATCAGAAGGAAAGAGCACAGTGGTTAGAGCCCTGATAACATTTTCATGGCGTTATTCCACAGATGAGACGATCTCAGCTCTGTGTGAGCCATATATCTCTGATGGGTTAAGAACAAAGACAAATGAGCCTGAAATCAGCAGGTAATCCTTCATGATCTGTCTGCAGCTGAGGTCGGCGGGTTCAGAGGATGTATACAGACCTGACAATGACCATATGGACACATTAAACTGATTAACACTGCCAACTAAACAGAGAGGAGGTGTGAGATGAAAAGACTTCACTTATCAAAGGGAATCAAAAACTGCAGTGTGTAAAGAGCTTGTGTCTGAAAGTCCCTCAACTGCTAATATTAAGATTCACAATACTGTTCCAGCTTGACTTTTGATTGGTCACTCGGGCGGGGGATGTCTGGAAGTATGTGAAACACGCTGCAATCACAGATGTTCCCACGAGACCGCAGCGAGGCAGGGCCATGTCAGGGAGGTGACACAGCACTTGAAGGGGCTGATAAAGACGACCAGGCCAGTCTGGTGCTGCCTGTCATTGTCTGGTGGATTGAGAGTTTGGTTTCTCACATCTGTGGCTATTTTTTTAGACTGCTGGGAATAGAATCAGGGTTTAACAACACGTAGCTTGTTTTTCAGGCAATAAGCACACTTGCAGCAGACCACATACTAAAGGCTGCGTGTAAGAGAAGTGGCAGCACAGCAGTTGAAGTTATATAACTGTATAGGATGTTTGTCTCTTGAAGGCAGTGCTTCAACAATAACAGCTCTGGCCTGTGGAGTGGGTGGGACCCCTGATGACGTACAGCGCCGTATATGATCCCACTGTCTATGAATGCATGACACTATGCAGGACAGCACCTGCTTTTAATGATTCTCTATATAACAGTCCATTTGCTGTACATATACAGCCCTTACAAGACATGCAGTGATGCTGTAGTGACACTGCCTCAAAGCCTTCAAAGTCTTCACCTTTACTTAAACCCACTGACTCATTTTAAAGTGTGGTCACTTTGTTAGGACAGGCTGCCGTACAGTCAAACAATTCCTCTCCGTCCAGAAAAACACTGGTGAAAGTGATTCTGCGGTAGGAAACAACATTTTCTTAAATCCAGTGGTGAGTGTTGATTTGATTTGCTCCTGGAGCATGTCGAACACATTAGCTTACGTAGTCTCTCTAGTCACACCACCGTGTCTCTAAATCGAATTTAAAAGCTGCTCCAATTCAATTTTATGTCTGCACAGCTTGACAATCAACAGTGAGCGCGGAGAGTGAATTTGAAGGTGAGTCGGTCTCATTCTGGACGACTTCACATTTCATGTACCTGCACTTCTGAATTGAAATATATTCTCTCAATGGCGTTAAGCATGCTCCAAACATGTTTAATCAGGCTGCACACACTGATAAACAGATAAACAACTGCTGTTAAACGTTATTGAGTGCACCAAACCAAACCAAAGCACAGGCAGATTGGTGCGGTGGGTGGTGTTTGGTGTGGCATCCTGCTGCAATAACTGAGCCTTCTCTTGCACAGGGAATAAAGGTGAAACCACTGCACTAAAGTATGACATTAAAAACATGTCTTTTTACGTTAAGAATGAGCAGGACAAACTGCGGAAGTCTGAAGAAAGTGTCCCACATGTGGGCCCCTTTCACAGATGTATTTCAGGTCCGAGGCAGTTGAGTTCATTTACTGGAAGCAGATCCCTGCCTCAAACACATCTTAATCAGCTTCACTCTATTTATTTATGTGCTGTGTCAGTGTATTGAATGAGAAATAGGGTGTGCTGGAAACAGCAGGATATCTGCTCAACATATCGGGCTCGACTGTCAGCAGCTCAGCAGAGTAAAAAGTACCCAGAATGCAGCGTGACGTGACTGAGGCAAAATGTGATAGGGTCCAAAATGTGGATGTACATTTTGTTATTCTGTGCTACCAACTGAAAAAAAGCCAATTAAAGAGACAAAGAGTGCCACCTGCAGTAAGTGTTACACATTTTCACACAGAGAAGTTGTTTTGAGCAGCACAAAGCTCAGAAGAGTTTTTTTTTTTTTTTTTTGGAAATATCAGATTTGGAGGCATTTCTTGATTGCATGATAAATTTGATTTTTTTTTTACACATTTCTCTGTGCGTTCACAGTCTGAGCAGTTGCATTGCATCCCACTGAGCGTTCTGTGAAGGTCAGCTTAGAGGTCACTGCATAATCAGAACAGTTCTCATGGCCCTAAAGTTAAATATATCAAGCCTATCTGACAAGATGGCATCGACTTGGCAAGGCACTGATTTACATCTACAGTAATCCGCTTACATGACTCCAAGACAACACAGAAACTCAGCCCAAACTCGACACTTTTATTCCCGAAACTTCATGTCTTAACACCAGCGCAGATCTCCTGTGGCAAAGTCTCCCTCTGATTGAATCTAGCAGTATCAGACACTGCTTTGTCAACAGCAATCAGCTGATGGATAATGCCCCTAATCTGATAACACACAGTCCTTGTGGTGCATGCCTCTACACACACACACACGCACACAAACACCCTAACAACAGTGCAACAAGATGAGATGCAGCCCAGCTCTTAAGTGAAGGGAAATTACATCAGAAAACAGTCCGTCGCCGGGAAATAACACAATAAGAACAGGACAATGACACGCATCTGAGCTGGAAAGAGATTTATCTCACAGGGACAGACGAGCTTCCCCTTTCTCCCATAAACATGCGTCTTCCCTCTGCTCAAAAGAAAACGCTGGGAACTCCTTCAAGGCATCAGCTCAATGGAAGGAATGTGATAAAAAGGAAAGACAAAGGAAAAAGAGAGATGTGAAAGTCGAATGAAGTGCGGCGCTCACCTTTTTGAGCCAGGAGAAGTGCCTGTAGAAGTCAATGGGAGTCTCCATGCTCCCAGCCCATCGCTGCCCTGCCTGAGTCCACTGTGTGGCTGTCTGACTCGATCAGACTGTGTGTCTGTGTGTGGACGTGTGAGCGCGGCCCACAGACCAAAGTAAGAGTGGATTCTTGTGTCCGCAGACTGCTGCAGCATGTGAGCCCTGTCATGTGTGTGATGTGAGTCTGTGTGTGTGTCTGCGCTCTGCACAGCTGTGGAGGAAGGCGTTTTTACGATCTCTGCCTTCTTAGTGGGACTACTCCCCCCTGTTTTGTCCCCCCTCCTCCTACAGTACTCCTCTCTTTGCAACACTACTTCTTCTCTCTCTTTCCCTACTCTCTCCTCCCTTAATGCTCCCTCACTTCCCCACTTATCTCTCCTTCCGTCGTACTTGTGCTCCCTCCTGCCTTTCCCGATCTGGTTGGAGGGGTTTTCTTCTTCTCTCTTTCACTTTAACATCACTCCTCTCTTTCCCCAACTCTCTCTCTCTTTCCTTGCTTTCTTAACTCCTCAGTCGCTCCCCAACTTTTGCTCTCCCTCCCCGCTGAGGTCCGTCTGACAGCCAAATGGCCGAGCCCAGAAAGGAGGGGGCTGGTGGGAGGGTTCGCCGTTTTTCTTCTTTCTCTGTCATCTGTTTGTGTCTGATTGTTGGCGCATGTTTTCTCTCTTACACACACACACACACACACACACACACACACACACTAAACCAGCAGCAGCTGATGTCAGACACGCGAACAAAGCAGCAACAGGCTGTAATGCTGGCACAAACACAAACCATGCCAGATCTGCCCCCCCTTGCTTTTGGTCTCTTTTAATGAAGTTACAGTCGGAGCACCGGGAGACTTCAAAACTCTCTCTCCCTCTTTACCTCTCCCTCTCTCGCCCATCTGTCTGTCTTTCCGCGGCTTATCGTCTTCGTGTTTAAACCCATTAGCTCAGGTTTCCATTTCCTGTGTATTTCACAAAACTGTTCGCCGTAACAATGTCAGCCATTTGTCTGAATGACAGGTTCATTTACACACACACACAAACAGACACACAGGCGAATATTGTAACTGCTCAGTGGATAATGGCCTTTTTGAAGTCTTCAAACAAGACGGGACGTACACGTCGTCCCCTGGTCATGTGCACGCCGGCAAATTTTGGGCGGTACATCTAAGCTGTCCAAAATGTATTAGCTTCTGGAATATACATAAAAATGCATCAACTGCACATCACATGTGTGGAACACATCCACATACGCAGATAGCGGCTGCAGGACGTGCTGTGCAGAGCTGGGTGTGTCGGTTTTGCAGCATGAAGGACATTGAGAGGATTACTGTGAGAGGCAGTGTTTGAATCTGCTCCTTTCACATCACTTATTGAATTGTTGTAGGTTTCGCTGCCAACAAAATCACAGACCACAGAAAAAGTCAGTAACCCAGAACTTTACCATGTTTTAATGCTGCCGCTTCTTATATTAACAAGTGATCAACTGACTGTGATCGCTGTGTTATGTGAAAGTGAATTAATTTAACAAATGTTGTACATTAAATTAATTTGCTAACATATATGCACATAATCTTTAAAGTGTGATAATGTGTCAGAGCTGTGTTAACTACTTGTTGAATTGGCAAAAACACAGGATCATCCGAAGGCATGCTAACATTTCTGGGTCAGCAGTCGCAGGGTATCACAACTTCCTGCCAGTGATACACTTATGATGCTTCCTGTGTTTATATGTGTGTATCTGTGAGTGTGTGTGTGTGTTTCACCCCTGGAGAGAAGCCCACAGGGTGCAGACTAATTGCAGAGCACGAGCGTCTTTGATCCTGTCCCTCTAGGTCAGCAGGGAGGAGGGGGAGAAGGTGGACAGAACGAGGACAAGAGGGAGCGGTCAACCTTACATATTAGCTGCCTTGATAATCTGCCAGGCTTTTGTTCATCTGCTATTGAAATTCACAGGCAGCACCATCAGTTTTCACTGGAACTGCTTTCCACTGAGGAAAACGGTCCAGGATTGGGGATCATCCACAGTACCAGGGACGCTTTCAAAAGCACTTTTTCTAACCCAAACCCTCAATTTATTAACCATTAACCCTAACCAAGTGGCTCTGTCTCCTAACCATAACTACAGTTTATGAACCTTTCTTCCTCCCCCATCTCTCTCTCCCCCCATTTCCTGTCGTCTCTCTACTGCTGACTCTCTACTTAAGGCATTAAAAGTAAAACTGGACAATAAAAACACAATTTGCAACAGAAGCACTCCAGTTTTCTCTTTACCTACCACATATTTCCAGAAGCCAACTATGAGGCATGCTAACAACTAGAGCACCTTGTTTACCGTAAACTGTGATGAACAAGAATCAACAAGTAAGTGTGCAGCAGGAAGCTCAAGGTCTGCATGTCGGGGGGGGGGGGGGGGGGTGGGGGGGGGTGTATTTATCATAAACCAATCTGCTCCTTTACAAAACAGAAATTCTTTGCATTCAAAATTGTAAAAACAGATGAACCTTTATTAGAGATTATTAAAGACAGGATGAATCCCTTTAGAGTAGATTAGATTAACAAACATTTCACTTATTTTGAATATTTCCTTATCACCTTTTCCTCAGTCTATTTCATCACCTCAACCCCCTCTCCTGTATACGGTACCTGCTCAGCACAAATAAAGTAACTACTGCAGCAGCATTACACTGCCTGTATATCACAACGGTACAAAAAACTGAACCTGGAGAGTAGAATTGGGAGAGCCTAGAGGAAGGAGGGAGGGAGGGAGGGGTGAATGAGAGGGGGGAGAAAAGGGGGAGAGAGTTGGAGGAATCAAAGAGAGAAATCAAACTAAGGAGGGAGGGCTGGCCAGTGACTGTGTGGAACATGTGAGACATCTGCTGTTGAAACAATATAGGAGCTCAGAAAGCTGCTGAACTGGGTCCAACATCCACTTTCCCTTTTCAGCTTCAACCGTCTCCACCAGCGAGTAAAACTCTTTGTGAGCAGAAAACAGCAGCCTCTGCAGGACAACACTCAGCAACAAACACAACTGAATCCAACAGCTGTGAGTCAGTGAGATCACAAAGCAGTCAGAGACTCAGAACACCACATTTGGCATTTGCACAAATAGAAAAATAAACAGCAGCAATAGAAATAGTGCATCAAATTCAGCAAAAAAGCAAAAAACTCCAACTTTCTTTCAACCTATTTGAGCAATTTCAACATACCTTAACAGCCCTGAGCAACCCAGTCCTCTTGTAAGAGCCTTCAGAGCCTGACTACTACACTAAGTACCTCATTTACAAACAGCCTCACGTCAGAAAGTAGAGGGAGGGCGTCCAAACATGCAGAGCAGCAATGAGAGAGGAAGAGGGGAGAGGAGCAGTATGCAGTGAAAAAGGAGGAGAGTGAAGGAAAAGAGAGAGAGAGAGAGAGAGAGGTTAAAATAGTGAGGGTGGCTGTAAACATAGAAGCTAGAATGGCTGAAAGGCCACGCAGGACAGGCAAAGGGTGTGAGGGAGGGGGCTCAGCGCAGGAAGTTGATAATAGTTGAGTTGTAATAATGTCTCTGAGGAAAACTTCATGGAACCCGTTCCAAACGTCTCCCCTTGTTCCCTTCCCTCCTTCTCTCCCTATGAAAACATTAACTGTAGAGGTCAGAGCAATGACGAGGATGGCGATTAAAACATGGCGACCGCTAACGCGTCAGAATCCATCACTCATTGCTCAGTATTTTGAGCTCAGTCCTTAACTTGATGGCATAATATATGCAAGGAATCGGCAAATTCACAGTTCCACAGAAGAGGTTAGAAGAAGAGCCATCGCATGCAGCCTCTGTAGTTACACCCAGGCTGGATTAGCAACAGGGAAACACACTTCCACAAGGTTTTATCTTTTATTATGCTATATTTTGTTTATTTTACATTTCTTATCTTCTTTAATTTTAGGTATTTGAGTATATTTTATATATTTAATGGATGTCTGCATTTGTTTTTTTTTTTTTTATCTGTTTTGAAAGGTGCAAATTAATAAAATATAGAGCTTATATATGTGTCTGTCACCACATTATGCAGCATATATTATATGAGAAAGAAAGAATGAAATAAAGAATCAAGCAAACAAACAAACAAAGAACAAAGACGATGAAACAGGCGAATAGATGAAGGCTGGCGTAAGACTGGGACAGAGACCAAATGAGCCCTGAGTTCATCCTAACAGAGACGTGCCAACCTGCTGCAGCGGGGAATAGCTGCTCTGTAGCACAGCAGCTAAATTCCTCCCCTCTGTCTCCGACCCCTCAGCTGACCCTGTGTGACCCCGCTGTAACTGTCCCTCTATTGTGGGAACAGCAGATGATCGATTACCACCTGGAACATCCATCTAAATAAATGAATTCACAAACACACTCCAGAAGCATTAATACCGAATGGCTGTGAACATTAGCGGTGCAGAAAAATATGCTAATGAGCAGATTTGTGTTTGCGATCCTGGACCAGCACTCCTGGAAGCAGCCTCCAGTTCTCATCCCAACAGATGAATCCAGCCTCTCTTTTCTGATGCGTAGGGAACAACCCTGATCTTGAACTTCAAGGTCTTTATTATTTATATGCACAACAATTACAGTGAGGGGTCAGCAATAAAATTCTTCCATCCCTCCAACCGTCCTCTTACAGGCATGTATAAAACAAAAACAGCATGAACAGTATATAGAGAAATCACTTAAGTGGAACAAAATCTATTCAGGATCTCAGACAAATTAATGTAAAAGCTAATATAGAGGATTCAAATATATATATATTATCAAATAAAATATAAAATATAACACTGTGGCAGCCATGTGAGAAATAGTAAAATGTTTTAACTGTAATATAGACAGATAGTGTATTAACATAGTAACAGAGGAACAGGTACGGGTTAATACACGGCCTATAAATACACTGAGATGTAAACAGGTTGGAAAAAGTAAGTGAGCAGGTAAGTCAGCAGGTGGAGCAACTACAGTAGAATATGTATGTACAGTACAAGTGTAGCAGAACTGTCGGTTGGGTAGGGTAAAACCAACAAAACTGAATGTGAATATGAGGGCTACAGACTGGGGCAGTGAGAGGTTGAAAATCATCCGCCAGCTGATCTGCACACACCTTGAAAGCTTGGCCAAACATGCCATCAGGTCCAGGTGCCTTGAGTGGACTAATCCTGCTGAAGGCTCGGCATACATCTGCCCCGGATATCAAGAATGGAAAGGAGTCCTGAGCCTTTTATACCTCTACTTGTTCTCAAAGCCTGCGCAAAGGGTGTTCAGCTCACCTGGGAGAGCTGCAGACATCATCTCAGCACCGCTCTGCTGTAGTCTGTGATAGATGTCTGTTCTGACCACATGTTCCTGGAGTTGGAAGCCTGGTTCGATCAGTTTGTCCCTGTGCAGCTTCCGGACAGTGCGGCTAGCTATCTGCACTGCGTAGTTGGATAGCTGGATTTCCTGTATTCGCTCAGGGACATCCCCGTTAACCCAGGGCTTCTGATTTGGGAATATTTGTATAGCA
The DNA here is from genome assembly GCA_037975065.1 of Chaetodon trifasciatus. Classification (NCBI taxonomy): domain Eukaryota; kingdom Metazoa; phylum Chordata; class Actinopteri; order Chaetodontiformes; family Chaetodontidae; genus Chaetodon; species Chaetodon trifasciatus. The sequence goes on along the minus strand of JBBMOE010000002.1, from coordinate 1,489,379 downwards.
GTCTTTGGTACAACGTCACTGATGTATTTGCCAATGTAGTCAATGACCACATCCGTGTATATATCAGTACTGTTGTCCTGAAACAGATACCACTCCATAGTGCTACAGCAGAGACGCAGGGCAGAATTTGACTGGCCAAACCAGAGCTGAATGGTCCATATCATTGGTGTCTTGCTTGAGTTTCAGCCTATAAGCAGATCTGAAACGGCTGGGGCAACGTAGGGTCTTATTGTTTGTTGATTGTGGTGAGAAAGTGCTGTCCACCAATGATTTGATGAGCAAAAGTTGTTCTCTATCCTATTGTAAAATATATATTATATATGCATATACAAACAACATAAAGCAGCTGTTTCTTTGTTAGCATGTTTATACGTTTGACTCTTTTTCTCAGACACAGCCAACTTCCAAAACATCACAATGAATTTACTTAAATAACTCGTGCATCACCAGGCGATGCATGATGTTCTGAGTGTGAGTGAGCACAACTTTAATTCACAGAGACAGGTACACTGAGCGCACAGTGCGAGTTCTAACCCAGCTGTGTAATCTGTAAGGATAGTGAGAGCTTCAGCACAAATTGAAAATGAGCAGCTCTATAAACTCTCTGGCCTTTGACACGGAAAAATAGCATCTAAAAAATGTGCAAGCTGTTTAGCCCTGCTAACAGTGTGACTCCATGGATGGCAATGCCAGTCTGTTCGTTGGCCAATCACTTTGGTCAAATATGTCTTGGACTGATTCCCATGAAATTCTGTACAAACATTCATACTGTCCTACTGACTTTGTGGCTTTGAGTGAAATGTCTTCACAACTCCAGGATAGATCGATATTAAATGTTCATGTTCCTCTCAGGATGGATTGGAATCACTTCTGTGATCCTCTGAATTTCAAAATCAAAATTTCAAATTGTCCGATCATTTCGTTAACCTGCATTAGCCTCATCTTAGCCTTGAGTTTAGGACTAATTTATAACTTTTAGCATGCTAGCACACTAAATTACAATGATGAACAGAGTAAACATTATACCTGCTGAGCACTGGCATGTTAGCACTATCACTGTGAGCATGTAGCATGCTGACATTAACATTTAGCTCGAAGCATCCACTCAACACACAACAGACACACTCCTATTCTGATCAATCCAGCTGGCTGCACAGGCTGTTTTAAATGTATTATATGCACCCAAAGCATATCTAATGCTTGAAGTCTTCCATTTTACATGCCTAACTACAGCAATTGTACTCTGAAAATGCAGATAATCTACAGTACAGTTAATATTGTGCCTAGATGCATCCTCTGTACAAACAGATGGAACCCTGAAGCTGCTGCTTTGCTAACATGCTGCTCATGCTACACCTGCTGTGCAGACATATGTAAGTCTTGCTGAAACAAAAGTTACCACATTAACAGTTTTACTACCACTAAATAAGTGAACAGAGAAGGGGTGGGAAATATTCCTAGGGTGAGGGACTACAACTGCATGTCTTTGGTGAGGTGTTTGATGCCAGATGGAAGCGATGATGCTGCTGATGATGATGATGCTTCTCACAGCTGGTTTTCCAGGTTTGGGTCAGTTGATCTTGAGCAGAACTGAGACTTTGCGAGAGTCAGTTTAGAAAAGAGCTGCTCTCAGCAGCGGGTCGTTGCTTTGCAGCTCAATGACTTCATGTTGCAGGTTGTCAGGCACATCAGCTGATTCAACATCAAACAGAAAATATGTTCAGCTGCTTTTGTTTAGTTTTCATGTGCTGAAACCTCTCACCAAGAACCTGAAGAAGTCAAAATAGGATGTTGTTCTTCCACAGTACTAGTACTCCTTTCCAGTTTCACTTGCCACAGCTTCAATTTCCCTTTAAATGATTTCACACTTGCAAGCAGAGAGCTGAGAAGCTGCTGGAGCTTGAAGTTCAGCTCTGAAAGGTTCTTGGAAATGTCCACCATGAAGGCCAAATCACACACTGTCTCTGCGAATGTGGTCTATTAAAGCTGCTTGTGGGCATCCAAACTCCACCTAAAACTTTATCCAAGCGCATTTGTCCTTGCGGCTCATCCAGTGAGATTAGCCTCTTTCATCACTGCAAACGCCTTCCTATAAACTACGGAACACTGGCTTGCCTTTTATTTCAACAAAAAGATATTGTTTGTTCATTGCTCTTGGAAAGCACGACACTAAGGAGATACTAATGTTTTACTGGTGCCATGATGCATTGATGTGATATCCACTGCTATGTGTGTGTCGCATTGATGGACCATTATCTTATTTTCTTTATCACTTAAAAAAGGTAATTGCTTTTTTGTTTTTATGAACTGCCTTGCGGGCCCGGTTGAAGGTTGTTGTGGGCCACATACAGCCCAGAAGCCAGATGTTTCCCACTCCTGGTTTGGGGCATAGACACAACCTGTAGGGGCTTAGGGTCCTTATATTTACTTTTAAGACTAGGCTATTCAGCATTTTTGTCTTGGCCAATATGGAAAGATTTTACAGAGCTCTCAAATCATAGTTAATATTTTTTAGGTTTCTGAAGGTGAGACTTCAGGGTTTCCCACAGTGTTTTAAACAGTGACTACAGCTCTGCCGCACTTGAAACACTCCACCTCTGCCTCTCCTTGTCACATTGACATTGCCATAACTCTATGTGTTACATGAACGCTCAGCTTGGATATCCTTGTTCTCATTTGCACATTTGTGAACATTTGATTTTTCGTACTGTATCACTGCCAGCTGTACTGCTCTTTTTATTCTGAAAAAACAGACTGTGTATATATATTTATATTGTTATATATTTTACTTTTTAATAGTTTATTTTTAGAAGATTTGTCATGCACCAACATCACCAAAACAAATTCCTTGTGTGTGTAAAATCATACTTGGCAATAAAGCTTTTTCTGATTCTGATTCTGATTCTGATTCTGAGAACCTCTCCTAATGTCAGAAAAACTGAAAATGAGCAGCAGGACAACATTAAACAGCTATGGTCACTTATTTAATGAATTAAGCACCTTTTTAAATTGTCATCATTGTTAATGACATGAGGTGCATTAGGATTATTGCATGTGAAACAAATGCCGTTCAAACTTTGGAGGCACTGAATAAACAAGCTGAACCTTGAAATTCTCCAAGAGAATTGCAATCTACCACAACTAGAGAAAAGAACAACAAACAGACGATGCTTTGCGGGGAACAAGGACACACTCCCTCATGCTTGAGAAGCAGAGCATAACAAAATGAGCCAAGCAGAATCCACAGTCTGTACTGATGCTCATCTTCAGCTATTTCTTCATGTGTTTAATGAAAAAGAACACCAAAGAAGACCAAAAACAGCAAAAAGCACAGATAACCCATCATGCTGAAATAATATTATCTTCTTGATTGCTCATGAAAAAGACTTAAACTTAAATATGATGCAGCTTGATGTGAAACAGGTAAATCAAATGTGACATCTTGAGTCGACGTGGCCGCAATTACATTTTTGAAGTCCACGCTGCAGAACGCAAACATTATCTTAAGGCTTTAAGTTGATTTGAAACATAGCACTCGGTGTACTCACAGCTCCAGTCTGCAGCCAGTCTATGAGAGCTTGCGCTGTGTCTGGAGGGAGCTGTGCTCTGAGGCTCTCTCTCCCCTCCTGGTTGGGTTGGAGCTCCAAGGCAAGTTTGAGGTCCTCAGCTAACTGAACGACCTGCAGCGGACCAGCACTGACGGGAGAACCCAGGTCATACACGCTGTTCGAAAACTCCACCGCCGCAGCTTTGGAACCTGGAGAGTGTGTGGATGAGGAGAGATGAGATAAATACCTACCACAGACAGATTATTCACACCAAAATAAAAGCGAGAAGCGTGACTGCAATACAAATCCATTAGCTGCATTACCAGCCATTTTACAAGATGTCCTAGAATGGAGCCCTGAATACTTGGAAAGCAGAATTTAATCAGAGCCATACATCCTCCTGAAGGTTTCCAAAATGTCCATGTGTCACCTGGATCATTTCCCTGACACACACACACACACACACACACACACACACACACACACACACACACACACACACATAGACACACACATCTGGATGCACTAAAATAACTGTGACTCTGAAAAACAGCCACACATTACAGCACTTCCAAACAAAATTAATAAAGAGCACATGATGAAACAACCTTCGCTCGAATAACTCCGCACAACAGAGCCTGAGAGTAAGTGAAGAGCTGGAAGCTGAGGCTTCATGTACATGAATAAAATAAAGAAACAGATCACTTCTGATCTATGCGGCCTAATAGTCCACAGAAATGTTACACAGCTGTTTATCTTTCTACAGAATGTGGGATGAAGGATAGGCACAGAGTGAGTGTTAAAGGATGGAGCATGAACAGTGACAGTGGGACATTGTGCACTAACTCACTGCTGCATTTACTACACACTGTATTCACAAATAACTTAAGGCTGGTTAGGGAGAAGCGAACATGAGCATTTACAACATGAAGAGAGAAACAGATCATGAACCCATTCCCCCATTCATCTCTTCATCCATCCATGCAGGGTTCAGTGTATCAGGCCCAGAGCATACAGAGGAAAGTATTATTCACTATAGATTAGTGCTGTGCGATATTACGATATATGTCGTAGTGCGACAGAAAAATGTCTACCGTACGATATAATCCTCTGTTGTTTATATCGTAAATTTAACGTGTGGGCTGTGGTTAGCTCGGCTAATGTAACTGCAGCAACGCGACAGTTTACGTCACCTGCAAGAACTCCTTTACGGCACTGCTAACGTTTTCAGCTATGCGTGCGTGAGCCAGCGGGAGCATGGACGTAAACAACGTAGCAGAGATGGAGAGCACAGTGGACGCTGAACCAACAGAACCCAAAGAGGAATTGGTGCTGAAAAGAGGGAACAGGAACTCCATTGCTTGGCACTGGTTTGGATTTAAAAAGGCAGACACCGACCAAAAAACGGTAATCTGCAAAACATGCCGCCAACAAGTCGTTACTAGCAAAAAGATCAGAGGAATTGGCATTCATTTCGTGTGTGTATATATATAATTTTAAGTAAAAATACTATATCGGGATATATATCGTTATCGGGATATAAAATTACCTATATCGGGATATAAATTTTTGTCCATATCGCACAGCACTACTATAGATAGTATAGATATAAATTACAGCTAAAGGATCCTTGCATTCCTTTCGTAATATACTGCTGCAATGCCATTATAACACAGTAATACACTACTTCTGATTACCTCTGCCTGCCCACGCTGTATGAGCTGTAACTACCACAAATGCACCCCCACTTCTGTGGACCACTCTGACCTGTGGGCAGGGGTTAATGGCAAAAACCAGGTCTAAGTCTTGTAATCCAGTGGGGAGCTTTCACTTGTATTCCCGCAAGATGCTCGGCCAGAGAGAAAAGAAATGTTGATCATGGAATGCAATATGACCAACATATCTAAATTCTGTTGATAAGTGTCTCTAATTTCCTTGTTAGCGATTGGCTGATGTTATCGCTAATGGGATTTTTAATGTATTTCTATTTGTGGTCACTGAGAGCCGGAATAGCAAACTCCGAGCACTCGATGAGGTCAGCGTGTTTTAGGCAAACAGCAGCGACTTGATGAGCTTCAGATGCAACAGTGGCACCTGTAAACCTTCTTTAGTCCAATTGTGCTGTATGGTTTGTGATCAGCCGGTGATTTTTCACATTTCTGGTAACTGTCAAAGAAAGTGTTGTAATATTGAATATCCCAACGCCTCCAGTGTCTGCTTCTCTCTTCTTTTCTTTGTCACGTTGCTCTGCTCGACCTTTGTTTTCCCACATTCTGTCAGTGCAGCACATTAAACATTTACCCCACTAGTTAATTCTTGTTGGCCAAGGTTGAACTGGCTGCAGCAAACATGACCCCAGTTACACACAAACTTCAGAATATGTCACTATTGATAGATCTTAGTAGTGAGACAGTCAGCCACGCTGCTTTCACATGTGTTCTGTTAATGATTTATCTCACAAATGACATGTGACATGTCATCACAGTTGTCTATAAGGATGTTCAGGTAGTTGGCTTATTAAATGCTTATGTGGGGTCCCTGCAAATTTAGCTGATGACATTAACTCCTTGGTGCATAAAAATGGGTGTACAGTACAAGCAGATATGGACATATTTATGCATATTTATGGCAGTAAGGGAAAGAGCAACTACAGTGAGCTGATCAGATGAAGATGTGCACACGGCATGTTCCTACTGCATCAAAACCCTGTATTCAAAGTGACTATTTTTACTGTGTCATCTCTGTTTTGTTTAGTTTGGCAAAGTTTTAGTCCCGCGTAATGTCTAACCAGACCAACGTGTTCTGTTGGACCGACCAGATGACACTGTTACCTGCCCTGTCTCTCTGCGGCAGCATTACTCTGCTGCAGAGAGAAGCCAGTTTGTGAACAGAAAGCGGTTGCTGGGATAACTCAATATGAGTGTACAGAATGGGCCTGGAAGCTGCAGCTGAGCTGGTGAGATCCTGTGACTTCCACTCGCCCACGGCATCTCACTCGAGGTGCTACAACCAGCACGGGCAAATTCCCAAAATGAAGACCACACATTTGCAGTAACTCCCGCAATGTCACACGGTGACACTGCTGCTTCGTAGCTCTGACCTGCAATGATGTCATCCATCTGCTCCAGCGCCGCCTCCAGCATGTGACTGGCCTCGGTTTCCATGGTGATGGCAGGAAGCATCAGATCTCAGGTGTTCTGATGTTCTGTTGAAAGAGAGAAGAAACAGAAAATTGGGTTTATTAGCAGCTTATTGTACATTGTCTTCTTAAACACAGTGTAGTATGTAAAGTATGGTTTGATCCCTGGCTCCTTCGGTCCACATGCTGAAGTGTCCTTGGGCAAGATGCTGAACCCCAAATTGCTCCCCATGTTGTGTCATCGGTGTGTGAGTGTGTGTCTGAATGGGTGAATGTGGTATGTGTTGTAAAGCGCTTTGAGTCGTCAAATTAGACCAAAAAAGCCCATATAAATGCAGTCCATTTACCATTAACATCTAATCTGTATTGGAATATTTTCTGCAGCTGGAAAAAGATGACGCTTACATAAAAACAGAATTATAATGTTTTATTATTATTAACTATTAAACATCACATCACATGATCTCTCATGGATAATGTTTATCTTGGTACATAATAATCTCTGACGTTTCTTCATTAATGATGTTTCTTTAATGCAGGTACATTTAATTAAAAGGGCAACAAGCATCTATTTTACAGCTGAAGGCAATAAAATGACGGTAAAATACTAAGAGAGTGAGGAAATGAGTGTTGATCAATACCAATGGCTCAATGATGGCTTAAAAGGATGAGAAGGAGTTTAACTGTTGCTGCAATTTCCACTGGTCGCCAACAGAGGTCCAAAAAGTTCAATGTTTCCCAAGTTAGGCTATTTGCTACGTTTTGAGGGTTTCCCCACTGATACCATATTCCCTGTTTATTTTTCTTATTTTCTACATATGCATAAACCCATACATGTACTCCTGTCTTTGAAAAGCACCGCTGCAGGCAATAATACAGTCACCAGGAGCGATTACACACACACAGCCTCACGAAACACACACACAGAGACATTTTTAATTCCTCGAAGCAGGATTGACTTTTCATCCATCATCGCCGCCTCTGGCTGCCCCTCCAGCTCCTGCCTTGTTTCCAGCGTTTCGCCGCACCCATCCTCCCTCCTGTCACCCCGTCTTTGCTTGGTACTCATCCCTTCTGTCATCTCTCCTTCAAGGCGCTCATCCCTCTGTCATGCTGTCATGCTGACTTACAGACAAACAGACATCAACATGCAGAAATCAAGGGGAAGGACAGTGATGTAATCCACTGATGCCTTGGGAGCATAAAGCGCCCTACAGAGCAGCCTAATGCTCATCTACATTAGCGCTAACTTTCACAGCCACAACTCATCATGACAGCTGACAGTGGCAATCTGTATAAAACACAGTCAATGGACTTACAGTAACATGCTGTCATTACAGCTGCGGCGCCATCACAATCCCATTTTTTAGTCAAAGCACGTGTCTGCTGCCACGATGCATGTGCGTGTGCATACGCAGATGTGTGTGTCTGAAGAAAAGCATGGTAATTTTATTGCTAATAATTCTAAACGGCTGCTTATTAGTCATGTTGAGACAGAGGGTGACAGCACCATGCAGACACTACGACAGACCGACTCTGTTCAACTGAGTTGACCTCAACAGGACAATAATGCCTTTGTCTGTGTGTGTGTGAGAGTGTGTGAGAAAGACAGAGTGTGTGTATTGTGTACACAAGGAAACTGTTGGGTTTTCATGACTGTGTGTTCCATCGTGACGCTGTGTGTATACAAGGTGCTGATATAGAGATTACTGTCCTGTTCCAGCGCACAGTTGACAAGACAAACTGTAACAACGCTGCCCACTGTCTCTCATTTTCCACAATCTGTACAACTGCTATGTGTGTGGAAACGAGCTGGTGGGAAAGCGAGTGAGAGACAGAATAGTGAGGGTGTGTCTGTGTGTGTCTGTGTGTGTGTGATGATCTCTGGATCTCCTCGTGGTCTCGGATTAAATCTCGGTAAAGAATCTTCTAATGAATAAAACTGTTTCAGAGGAAAATTTTATGATGAAAATGTTTCGAGCTTTCTTCAGCCATATAATATTTCAGTTGAGAAAGGGATGTTTGCAACAGAGACATGAAAAACTGTCCTTTTTATCTCTTTTTAACTCAGATTTGTGGCCCTGAGAGCTCAATAAGAGGGACCGCCACGTCAGCATGTTGATGGTGTATTGACAACTGGATACCACATCAAGGAGTACTTGCTATTGATCAGCGCATCACACTGTGCTCCAGTCTTACTTGTTTATATACACAGTTTATTAAGTAATTCAAACATCCAGCTTCTAGTTCCTCTATGCCAACAAGATTTTTGTTGGCTGTCGCCTCCTGGACAGTCCACACATCTGCTATGACCACTGGATGCAAGCCCATCCCTCGCAATAATTAGCCAAAATGTAAATACCCTCACATCAAATCAGCAGGGGAAACATTCTTGCAACAAAAGGTCAAAGTTCAGGCTTTGAAACTCCCAAACCCAGCGCACAGAGCAGTGTGTGCATGTCACAGTCCACTCTAATGGATCTTGTTTTTTTCTTGTGATAAATCATCTCAGTATTTTGAGAAATCAGCCTTTTGCGATCTTAAGATAAAATTATATAGTTGTGATGTTGAGAAAAAAAAAGAAATGTAAGCGTGGTCATTCTCAGCTTCTGTTATTTTGTCAGTGTTGAGCTTTCCGGGACACCATAGATTTGCCAACTGCTTTGCCTCTTTCATAATTGTGTGAAAAACTATGCTAAATACATAGTTTATTTCAGATGTTAACACAAAAACAGCTATTACATTAGCATATCCTCATTGTCGTGGATTACTCTCTAAATAACACTTACACACTAAAAAATCAGTCGTTTTCATTGTATGCAGACAGGTATTTATGGAAAATCTGTGTTAAAATGAAGGACAGGATCATCTCCTGAGCTTAAATCACATTCTCTGAGCTCGCTCAGGTCTTCGTGTCTGGTAGAAAGATGTTGAAACTAACACGCCTTTTCCCAGGACGAGACGCTCAGTCCAGAAAAACGAGTTTGTCAAACATGACGATGTGTGTCCTGCTTCTTACAGCTACACCCGCCTCGCTGTTGACACATGTCTCTCCTGAGTGAAAAGGCGAGCCGGCTCTCTGCACAATCTGGACGCTTCACAAACAATGAAAAAAATGTCATCAGGCGCTGACAGGACATATCCGATCCTGAAATGTTGGAAGCTGGAAGCTCTGAATAGTGGCAAGAATGGTCTGTATCGCTGTTTTTAGCAGACAGCACATACATTTCTCTGTGTGTGGACGGTGCAGACGGTGAAGTCAAACGGCTCCGACTGAATCAACTAAACATGTGAATCAATCTTAAATCAACAGGATTTGCTACTTTTCAACAAGTCATCCAAACAAGTCAGTCAACTGTGTTGACGGAGCGGTTTACTGACAACAAAGCATGATGGATCAGCACCTTTCTGCACACACACACAGACACACACACATACCCTGTGCAAAGACCTACCGCCTGCTGCTCTGAGAGGATTAAGCTACTAACTAAAAGGTCCTCAAATCCAGCAGTCTGCAGTCTTTTTACTTCCAGATATCGACACTAGGGCCTAGTCTGGTGAGAACACTGATGCTTCACCTGTCAGTCGCCAATACAGAATCTAGCTTCCACGGCTGCTAACTAGGCGTGGGAATGGTTCAGTCTGCCAGCCAGTGTCTCAACATGAAGACGGCCTGTGATGAAACATCTGCTCGTGCCTGTATGCAAACGATCTTATCGAGAGATCTTTCCCATGTACTGCCCCTGTGTGTGAGAGCAGAAAACAAAGCAGCGTGTCGGCTGCTTTTATGCCTCCTCTCTCCTCCAGTCTCAGTCCAACAGAACCGCACAGAGATCCACGTATGAGGGAGAGAGACGGGGAGGAGACGGAGGTGAGTGGAGAGGGGAGTTGATTAGGCAGCGAGCGTGTCTGTGTGCTCAGCTGCCCGCAGCTTACAGCAAGTGCACATCCACAAGCTGCGGCTATCTCGCTGTCTGTGAGCCGAGCGGCTCTGCTGCTATCAGCCTCATGATTAGTTCCATCAGGAGCATCACCAGGCCTCAGTGCATTAGTGTCATCCAGCGCTGCTCTTCATTACTGCTCTGCACCGCTCCTGCCGCTCTGCACATCCACAAGCTGACGAACCTCTGAGGTTTAAAGCCATGGACATAAAAACTTTAGTAAACAACTCCTCTATTCATTACACACTTCTGCTGCACGGCCCGCTGTCGTCCTCATTGATTTGCCAATTGCTGTCTCTGCATGGACCCGCGCCATTTCGGTTGTCTCATCAAAACAGTATTAGTAGCCCTGATTCATGGTGCACATTTCAAAACACGCGACTGCAGGCATATGAGGACGGTGGACACAAGAGCAAAACAAAGCAATTATAAGAAACAGGAAAAAAATATATAATAAAATACGCCATGGTGTGTCAGTCCTCGTCTCTGGGCAGGACTTTAGAAAAGCATACAGAGCAGACTGAATTGAGTAAAAACATTACACAATTGTATTACCAAAGCAGTGCAGAGTTATTGCAGAGTTATTTCAGAGCTAGTCTGGCGTCTTCTTGCAGCGTTTTGCACAATGTGCAGACGAGCCACAGCTTGTCGGCCGTGGCAGGTTAAAGTGAGGTTTTGCAGTGGACCTTTTCCACTGCGGAGCATTGGCCCCCGTACAGCAGGAACAGCACAGGTGTAACCAATAACATTAATGATGCCTCAGTTTCATTAAGTGTAATCCGCTAAACCAGCGTGCACAATAGCAGAACCGTGCAAGTGGCTCATCTAAATGGAATGCAGGCGTTAATAATGTTATTAATTACACCTGAGATTTTCCTGCTGTGACATATCAAAATGAATAAGGTGTGTTGTCATGGCTACAGCCTATGGCTGTCTCTAACAGTGAGAGCTCAGGACAGTGTGTTGCAGTTTATGTCGTGCAGTAAACGGAATACAAACAGCTTTTAAGACAATTGTTCACAGTTAGAGACACTTAGAGGGGAATCACAACTTATCATCTCTATAAAGTTGTTCAGGCTAATGTTTGAGCCAACCTATATGCGATTTACACCTTTAATATTTAGTCTGGTTTAGTGTTCACCACTTCCTGAAGAATGTTTGCTGCTAAACGCTCCCCTATGTTCACCAGCTAGTCGCTAACTTTGGGTTTGTCAGAGCTTCCCCTCAGTGCACCTGAGGGGAACTGCAAAAATTCTTCATTTTTTATAGGTTAATTAAACTACTTTCACATTGCAGGTAGTCATTTGATCCACTGTAAGTCTAAAAATACTGATTAACAGAGCTTTGAATTCCAGATGTGGTCCCGATCAAAACATTTATGACCATGTTAGGTTGCAAGTTTCAAGGCAACATTTCCTTCACAGCAGCTTAACACTGATGTATACAGCTTAAATACATCAGTAACTTACTGTCACTGACACATGGAGGTAAGTAAGAATGTAACCGACATATAATTAAAGATCAGTGTGACAGCAGGAGGTCGTGCTATGTTAGCCGATGAGGTTTAGTGCTGCCCACCAGGGCTGCAGCAGGAAGCCCGTTTAACAACACACCGTGGTATGAAAATTGACTGCCATCACATATACATTAGCTTTTCTACTGTATTACATTTGACCATGTTGGTGTAATTAAAAAAGTGTTTTTCAAGTTTATATGAAGTCTCATCTCTGTCAGGTGATTTTCTGTGACATTACAATTAAAGTGTTCAACTACAAAAACCCCCTTTGTGTCGTTCATTCAAGGGTCAGTGTCACTGATAATAATAATTGTGTTACATGTTATCGTACCGAGCTCCGTGACAAGCTCCATTGGAACCCAACCGCCCACATGACAGTGATTCTGCGTAGTTTCATACAGTAGGCAACTTACAGCGACACAGCCACTGTTTCTGTTTTGATTTTCTCTCCATGCTGCACATGAACACACTCGTGGCAACACAAAGTGCTGTGGGCAAAATATTGAATCGTTCCAATCGTATTGTGTTACACCTTTTCTCACTGCTGAGACAGCCTCAAACGGCCCTTGAACGCGTCTGCTGGCCTGACGACACACCATCTGCTTCGTGAGCACAGGAAGAAGCGGAACTTTTTTTATTTAGTAAGATTATTTCTCTAAGTGGGCTCCTTTTCCTCAGGCTCACTCGCAGCCCAACACACAGACACAGCAAAGACAGAAAAGCTAGAAAAAGTAGCATCTCAGAGCTGAGTCTGTGGGCTTGAACACTGGTTAGATTATCTTTTCTAGTGTATGACTGTGGGTAGTGTGTGATCTGTGAACCGTGGCTGATGCATGGCTGCTGGGGGAGCAGGAATATATAGTTTCATGTGACTCCCAGCGCTGCACTCATCTGTACTCTGTGTTGAACTGCTCTGCTCTTTACTGTCCTATTTAGTCCTGCTAAAGTGCATTTGATTCAGCTCTGCTCAGTTCTCTCAAGGAAATATAGCTCTGTTTTCCGCTCCCTCCATATATTATCTGATTCTTTACTTTTTGACTGGGCTCTGTGTTATTCTCTGGTCAGTCCAGTTGTCTTCTGCTCTCATTTCTGCTGTAATCTATTTTGCCCTCAGAGTGAGGGTAATGAACCATAACACAAAGCAACACATGACTTCCAGTCGATGATCAGCATGGGGCTAACAAACAGCACTGTGGACTTTCTCCTTCAGAATACCCCAGCTGTCATCTGCTTCATGCTATTAACTACAATGTGTACAATGCATTTAAGTCACAAAATCTACAAATAAACAGTTGGGAAAAGTTATGTTAGGTAGGACGAACACAATAATACACAACAATACAGACAAGACTACTGACAACGGAGTGCAAATGGTGGGTTGGTCTTTCCATATTTGAACTAGCGTGCTGCTGACAAGCGTCACAGGAAGGGTAGAGGAACAGCAAACATGCCAGAGTAACCATATCACAACACAGTCCTATACTCTTCACCATGTGCTAACTATAACCCTCAGACAGACACATGCAGAAAACAACCACTTTCTGATCTGATTTTGGCCCAGAAACCTTGATGAGAAGAGTTTTGCTGTTGTTGATTTGGTCCAGCGAAGAGGAAGTGTCAACGCTGACAGCAATGGTGTGTGTGAAACCTTCACTGTAACCTATAATCACTCCGTCATTTCTCATTTCAAGGGAAACTTGTCTGAGGGCTGATTAGTCATTTCACATGGTTATTAATTACAGTGAAGCAATTGCAGACTTTGCAACAAAAATACCACCTTGCTGTACAAACTCACAAGTCGACTGCACACCTTTTATGTTAAGGAGAGTTTGCAGGGCTACACTTAGCCCTGCAAACTGTTGGCAGGTGTCCAGCACTACCACATTCTTGTAATGTCAGTTGTGCAGTTTGACTAGTAATCATCAGTATAACAACTTGCCCAAGGGCGCCATCAGCTAAGATCAATAGATTAACCCTGTAAAAGAACTATGTGTGTATATTTGTACAGGCTGTTGGAATGAACAAAAGCCAGTATAATCAATGACTTCCAAGTAAACCTTCTGCATTAGTAGCAAATGCCATCAAAGAGCATTTAGCTCACATAGATTCTGAGGCAACTCTGGGCCTGGGATGCAATGATTAAAAGCATTTAAATATTAAAAGGTGACGCAACTAAATGTACTGCAAGACAGAAACAGATACATAGTGACAGAAACAGAAAGATAAAGAGAGGAAGTGAAGGAGAGATGAGCTATAAAGACACAGCGGTAAAGAGATTTCACCCCAGGCAGAGCTGCTTCAACAAAGGCAAACAGCAGAGCTGATATGAGCTGACACTGAGCGGATTGATGTACGACACTTAGCCTCTGGACTATTATCATAAGCATAGCTTATTACTTATCATCAAGCTGACTTACTGTAATCAGAAGAGGATGGAAACACACAGTCACACACAACTGGGCTGTATGTCAGTGAAACATCCTCATTTTCACAGTAATTTCCCCAGTGTCAGCCCTCTATTCATTCAGTCAGCGGAGGAGCTCCAGAGAATCGCTTATAATGGCGATGTTTTGACTGCTAATTCAGGACAGATTGCACCTTTTGTTCAGTTTACATTTCTCAGAGGCAGAGAAACTCAGGAGGCAAAAATAAGGGCAAAAACAATTTGTCAAAGTCCAACTGAAACTCACTGAACTGCAGACTACTTTTTCATGCGTGGCAATAGTTTCAGTAGCAAGCTAACTAACTGGTTTAGCTAGTCTGAGCTTGGAAAGTAAGCTAGGCTAACTTAGCATGGAAACATTGCTTTTTTTCCAATAGAAACAACAAAGTTACATTTTTACTAAGTTATATTTCTGAAGTTGCTTATGAATTTGGTTCATAATTGCTTTAAAGAAGCTTCTCTTCCATACTTCCAAAGGGTGAGCTGATGTTATCAATACTGCTCTTTTAGCGGACATTTAGCTTAAAAAAATGCAAGGTGCTGCGTCAGCGGAGGTGTGTTGTTTCAGGTACTGATGAGACGAAATATGAGCCAGGAAGTGAAGTTGGTGTAAAAGACACATGAGTCTGAAGCTTATGGGACAGCTCAACGCTGCACAGTGGTTTATTATATTAACAGGAAGGATGTTGCTTCTCTGGAAAATGATCGTGGCGGCAATCATTGAATCAGTCATTGTGATGGTCACAAAGTCTGTAGTTCAAATAGAGGAGTTAACGTCACAGTCGAACAGCCACACATATTCAGTTTACAATGACATGAAACAGAGAAAAGCAACAAATCATTTGAGAATCTAGAAACACAGAATGTTTGACATATGAGCTAATGAACTAATCCCAAATTACTGCCAATTAATGTTCTGTTGTTGTAGTTCATTAATATTGATCCTTTAAATCCTTAATGTCCATAATGTCTAATCACGATTTTCAACAGATGACAGCATTCTCTCTTAACTCTCAACAGGTTTTATACATGAAATAATAAAATAAATGCACTGTAATGTAAACTCTGATATTTAACACCGTAGCATCAAAAAAGGACCATGAAAATATGTTCTTGATTTAATTGAACTCCATCAGCTAATCCAGTTTGATACATGAAACTGTACCATGGAAGATCTTTTTGTTTTTTTACTTTTCATTCTTGCAAATATAAAGGTGGGTTCACCCTTCACTGCATTCGAGATAATAACACAAGAGGAAATTTTAGGGAGGTGAGGCAGTGAACCGGTAACAGCTGAGATCTATGCGAAGAAAATGTTCCATCTGCACTTTGTTTTCTAACTCGCCTGACAGGAACAGAAGGCTGGGAACATTATTCCAGCGTGCTCACATATATACAGAATCTGGCCAAGACATTTGGATGTGCATACATTACACATGCAAATGATGAAATCTCCCCAACTGTCTTCATAGTTACATAAGAGTATCACGCTAAAGCACAATACTACATCCAGTGACCAAAACTAGCCTTCAGAATGAATCAATAACACAGAAAGCTGAAAGTCAGGGGTTTCAGCATGTTAGATGTGGGGTGAAGCTGCTACTCAAACATCTCCAGAAAACTGCGAGTATTTTGCAAACTGGGAACCTCCACCTCTGAAATTCCAACATCACCAAAAGGTTCAATTATTGAGCTGAGAACAGGAAATGCCAGAATGCATGTGAAACTGTACGGCTGGGAGTTAAACATTAACACAGAGGAACACGACAGAGAGAGAGAGAGAGAGAAACACACACACACACACACACACACACACACACACTTCGAGGGGCGTGTGTGCGTGTGTGTGAGTGTGTGTGTGTGTGTGTGTGTGTGTGTGTGTGTGTGAGTTTACCGTTCCTCCTCATTTGGCTTAGCCTGTTTGGATTAGTGTCACCAGCTAGAGGCCAGACCTAAGCCCCCCAGGCCCTCCTGTCACACAGGGTAAATACAACTCTGTGTGACTGTGTGTGTGTGCGTGTGTGCATGTGTGTGTGTGTGTGTGTGTGTGTGGAGCCAAGCCAACAAGAAACACCAGATTCTTCACCAATTAACATCAATGCGACGGGACCACTGACATTTAAGATGGGGATGTTCCCTGTTCCGTCCTGAAGTTCAGCCTCTCTCTCTCTCTCTCTGCTTCTCTCTTCCTCTCTTCCTCTCCCTCTTCCTCCCTCCCAGGTGTGTTTTCATTTTCACCACTTGGTCATCTCAGTAGTCAAGCAACTGGTGTTAGTGTTAACAATCAAACTTGAGCTAAAACAGACATGCATTGTACTCCCAAGCACCACTATTACAACTTCAGTGTGTAGTGACTGTGTGTTTACCGGTGTCAACGTGGTTATGACACAGGGCTTAGAGAAAACAACATTAAATGCTTCTGTGCAGCCTCTACAGTGTGCATGTGAACATGCTGTGGAATGATTAAACCCAGAAGGAATGACTTGCGACCTTATGATTATAAATCACACTTGGTGTCCATGATTCGGGTTAAGGTCAGGGCCTGGAAACAGAAGGGTCTACAAAGCTAGCAAGGTGTGCAAAAGCTCTTCAAAAATTCAGTCTTACACATACATTAGAGTTATACACAAGTTTACAAGTGAGGCACCAGAAATAATGGCGGCTTGTCTACTTCAGCCCTCAACCCAGATTCATCTAGATTTGGCTGTTTTGGCCTTTTCATCAGCAAACAGTTACGGTCCAGTTATTGTTATTCACTTTGAATATGATGACTGCACCGCAGTTTAATTCATCTTCACTGAGGCAACTGAGAAAACCGCATGTCAGTGACCTATCTGGAGCCCTTTATTTGAATTGCTTTGTATGAGGGACTTTGATTGACCCAGTCTAGGGTTGGCTTTTGTCATTTAGTCTGGTGCTGGAACACCTAAGAACACCTCTTCATGTTAAATGTTTACACACAAGCAGCCGGAAAACAACTTTACTCAATAATTGTGTCAAATGAGCAAAATCAAACTGCAGCCAAGGCTAAAAATCAATAGGAAGCACTGCATGCACTGATTGTGGATCGTTTCGGCGTCCACGGTTTCTACAGAAAAATGGCGAAAGGTTTGATGAAAGCCAGCTGCGGTTGATTTTTACACAAACATCTCCGGGGCTATGTTTAGCTCTTCCACCTCAAAAATCTTCCACACTAGTTCGCTAACAAATGATCGTTAGTTAGGTCCCAGACATGAAAGTGTGTGTCGGTGCGATGACCACAGTGAAATCACTTCGACAAGAGAGGTTGAACGGCTTTGTCACACACATTCACACGCAGATGCAGAGTACTGTGCGGCAGTAGTGGGAGCGAGTTTGTCAGGTAGAACACAAAAACAGCCTCACGCACACACAGCACTGGTTCTCAGCTTCTCTGGTTTTGAAGTGTTGGCGTGTTCCTCCTCCTTATGATGTGTTAAACCATGTGCTTGCAACTCAGATGGCTTTCTGTAACCTGACACCTGCAGGTAAATGCACAGAGCATGATTGTCCTCAACGACACAGCAGATGTGTGATGCTTCACATGAAACTGAAAAGTTCTGATGACATTTATGTGACAATTAGAGTTCATTCTCTAGGTCTGACGGGGGACACCGTCCTGAACAGTACAGTCGGGTCTCTGTTGCAGCCACATTTCTGGATATAGAATGAAGACTTGTGTAATTTTAAGAGTAGAGTTATTGAGAAAAACAAAGGTATACTGACAGTTTTCAAGGTTTCGGTCTCACTTTAAAAGCATCACCAGGAAGAGGTAAAGGTGTTACCCTGAGAGTCCATCATTGCATCTCTGTGACATCAAGTCTGCAACAAATTTTTGTTCCATCCTCCGTTTTGTCTGCCTGATTTTGTTGACTTGCTCAGATTTGGTCATTTTCAATTGATATTTGAGCTTCTACCATTGGTAAATAGGCTTTGTAGTTAAATAGTTCATTGTCTGTTTTAATTGAGTTTATGCTGTTGCATGATTGGGAGTCTGCGCAGGATGTTTCATTGAGAAAAATGACTGGATTCTCAACACCGGTCCTGTGTCTGACCTTCTGTCTCGCTCTGTGCAGACTGTCCATCAAAAACAGACTCGGCTTGTATTACACTTCTGGGAAACTTCTAAAATGGAGACGTGACGCGGTCAGTGGAATTGTAAGCATTTTCTAGATTGTCAGCGTCCAGCTCTGACAGACGCGTTGTGGGCGTTAAGCACCCAGTGAAATTTAGACTTCAGGCAAAAACATTGACTAAATAATACCAGGCATGCTATACGAGTACTCATTTGCATCAATTATGGCCAAGTCACACCTGAAAGTGGCTCAGCAAAGTTCATCCATATGCAAAATATGTGGCTCTAGAAGACGTCTTGAAGACTGGTCATGTCGGGACTCGCAAACTACTGCACCTGGCGGGCTAACCACGAAAACACCGGCCTCACACACAGTGAGCTAGCTGTCAGTTAGCAACAAAACAAAAAGCAATCACAGTTTATTCAAGAGATGTATCTGTACTGTGACTCTTGTCTCAGCAGTTTATACTCAGGAAGCTAAATTAAAGTCGTTGGTGTAACAGCCAATAAACTACAACAGCTTTCTCTGTTTTGGACCTTCTGTCTGTTTTTTCTGTTCCTTCAAAAGTCAACCAAAGTAAATTCACTGTACATTTCCAGCGTTGTAAACGCCGGTGTGCCAGCGCCTTCAGACTGCACTGTTTGTGAGAACATCACATATCCACACCCAGCGCTCTCAAGCTCGTGTAAACAACTTCTCTTCCTGGGAATCTTTTAAACCACCAACAAACCAGACTGTTTGTTTCTGCTAATGGAAAACGCTTCAAGTAGAATCACCCAGCATTTACTGTGATCAATTACGTCAGCGACGTCCATGAATGATTTGTCTTTTTCAGGGACAGTCTCCAGCTTTGTTCCAGGTACGTAATATCATGTCGGTGAGTGAACTCGTTACATGATGTTAAAAGTTCATGCATGGTTTGGTCCTCTTGGGTAATTACATTGTAAAAAGTAGCCTGATGCAGCTCCAGTGGAGAATCACCAGTCTGAAAAGAACAGTCTTAACTTTGACACCATAATATAGGCGTTTTATTTTGTTCCAGAAAGGGCCTCCAAAACAGAGAGGAGATGGTACCAAAGTCTACTAATGCTGACTCATCATCTCATCTTTCCCTTCAAGTCTCAAGACAAAACAGCAGGAGTGTATGCTGTATTTTTAAAGTTCTCAGAGACAAAAACTTTGGTGGTCCCTCTTCTCTGGAGTGGTGTTCGAGTTTTTTTTTGTTGGTTTGTTTTTACAACTCCAGGATAGTAATCACAGGAGGGCTGCCTCGCTGCATAAATTCCTTGCCTGAGGAAAAAACTTAATACTTTATTAGCTTCATAACCATTTTTTTGTTTTTCCAATCTCTTTTGTGCAGAACAGAAGGTAAAAAGAAACTGAGGATTCATCTTGAGCAACAACTGGAATGGGAAGTACAGCTGTGCAGAGGACACAGTCTTGTCTTTCCAAAGAAGATGCAGATTTTATTTTCCAGTTCATTCTGAAGCCATGAAACAGCCTAAGGCAGAGAAACCAGCGGAGAGCTCAAAGACCAGTGTCAGCAAGCCAGTGCTGCAAAAACAACATGTCAACACCACTTAAAACATACACATTAAAGACGGTCACAACCCCATGTGACAGCTGGGACGAACCAATCGACACTCAGCTGGGAAGGGGAAAAGCCAACGGGAGCCACTGAGAGCAACGAACTGGAGAGTTAGGTAGTGGACTCATTCTGCCATGTTGTTGAAGCTGGCAAGATGAGGACGCAAAGCATCATGGGAGGCACATGTGCTATCAAGGCAGTTCAGAGGTGTCTGTCCACTCGCGTATCGTTAGATAGTGTAAAACCACAGCTCAAGTTCAAGTTTTAGAGGTATCATTTTTGCCACAGAGTACCGAATCTGAGCAAAGAATCGAGATTCAGTCATTTTGACCTCGTGTTGATCGTGATCCTCGTGATCCTACCACGAGACGGTCTCTCGTATTATTTCGCATTTTTACTTGACGAAGCTCCTCCAGAGGCACAGAAGACTTTATACATCTGTTCACACAGGCTGAGAGTTCCTCCTCGTGACAATTAAACTGACCTTTATGAGCATAATTGGGTGGAATGCTACTCGAAGTCAAAACAAAGCCAGCTTTCTCCACTTTTTCCAAAGAAAGCCCAACTTTATCATCATCAGGCCAATCTCCCCAAAACTTGACAAATTCAAATTTTACTTGAAAGTGCAAGATGTTAAGCTGAACCTCGACCAGCATGCGAAAGTAACACTAATGATGAGTGCCAGAGCCGCATCATGCTGGAGCCCCTGTGGGGTAAACCAGCTGAGACCATGAACCATTTGTGCCACCTGATTCCCATGGAGCTCAATGATTTTGGCCACCAGCTTTGCGGGCTCAGTCGACCGCTGTCCTCACTAGCTTCCATCAAAATTCTGTCCAAAGAGAACAATTTTTCCACCTCGTGACAACATACCACGCACTTGCTAGCAGGGTGATAAAAGTTTGTATCTCCACAATGACAGCCAAGCATGTAGAGCAGGACAAAAGAGTGAAGTGCTACACCTAAGAGGCCGGCACCTTGGCTACAGGGGGCTAGAGTTACAAAGAGGCAGAGTCATGACCTGTTAACAAGCTATCTGGACAAGAACAGAGAGCGATCACATTACAGGGTAACGTTACAGTCACATAAGCATCGGCTGCGTATGCTTGTCTTTTAAAGGGTCTCAGCCGAATGTCATCAAGAAGCAGGTACATAGACAGTCACACACACACACATAAACACACTTCATTTCAGCTAAACCGCCCCAAATCTCAGGCTTTGAAGAAAATACTGTTCAACAGCATTGAGGACTTGTTGTTGTGGATACAGACACAACAATCTGCATCTGGGCTAAAAAAAGAAGCTACCGCTCCATCTGTTTTGGGAGGACTAACGCTCAAACAAATTAAAGTTCGCTTTCAGCCTCCACTTTGATTTGAAGGAGGAGAATGTGAATTAATGTTTCCACAGACACCAGAAAAGCCAGTGACTGGGATACATATTTAAAGCTTGGAAACCATTTACATCTCATTCTTTCCTCCTAATTCACACATTTTATCTGTGCACTGAAATCTTCTCGCTTAAGGAAACTGAACCATTTCGTTTCAAAGTGAGATATGATTGGTAATATATTCATTTAGGCCTCCTTCTCATCTCTCTTTCTAGCTCTCTCTCTCTCTATGGATGTGTGTGTCTGCATGAGTTTGGTGCTGCAGAGATCTCCAAGCTATTCCTCCTGTTTCAGCAAAACAAAGACGCGAAACTTTCACAAAAGGCAGATCTTCACATTTCTGGAACGAAACACCAAGCTATCCTACGCCGAAACCCAAACACAGCCCTGTCAGTGCAGCATATGTGTTGGAAATACTTGCAACTGAGTGTAGAGCTAAGACAAATAATCAAATCCAGATCAAATATTGACATGGGACCCATCTCCTGGGGTGTGAATGAGCACTGGTCTAAGTTACCGCTGCATGAAGAGGATCACATCCTTGTAGCACAGGAGCAGTTACAGGAACACAGTCTATAATACAGTTTTGTATTTTTATGAGCAACGTTCTACTTGCTGGTTGGAACAAAACGGATTCTTGAATATCACAAAAAGAAAACAAGGACAAGAGTGAAGCATTAACAGAAGTGGACCTCGTAGCAACACCTCTCCCTGACTCCAGCTGTCATCCAGAGCTGACCCCTCCTCAGTTCTACATGCCTCTTTTCTCAAACTGCCCTGCATGCTTTCCTCTGCTCCTGCCCTCTCTCCCTCGTCGTTTCTTCCTTCCTCACCTCCTCTCTCCTCTGCTTGTCAGCTCGTCTGTTTGATATCGTTTCTGACAAGTCAAACGGAGATAGACGTTACAACAGCGATGCTCACATGCCTCACTTTTCCAGAGCAGGGTCACGTGTTGTGTGAAATGTATTCAAAGCAGTGAATATAGAAGAAGAAGAAGAAGAATCGGAGGGACAATCCCCTTTCTTCGTCACACAATTATTCATACACATGCACACACACGCCATGCAATTGGTGAAGCTTGTCCTCCGCATTTATCCCATCCTGGTCGCCTTCCTCCGCGGAAGACCAGGAGCGGTGGGCTGCCATCCAACCAGCGCCCGGGGACCCACTTCCTGTTCGTCACCATTGGTCAGGTGGTGATCTTCTTGCATGTTTTTAGTGGGGTTTTTTTAAGGAGGAAACCCCAGGTGAACACGGGGAGAACATGCAAACTCCACACAGAAAGGCCCCTTTTTTTTTCCTCGAGCAGCAGGCACCGAAGGCATGGCGGAGGACACACCCCCGACGCCCACAGCGGGATTCAAACCGGGACCTTCTAGCTGTTCCACCGTGCCACCAATATTATTATATAATATTGAAGAATTAACACATTTACTGTACACACTGCATCTTGAATACTGGCCAGCTTCAATACAACCTTTAAACTAAGCCTATAAAAGCACATTCTTAATTTTCCATTAATGCTGAAAAGCAGAAATGATTTAACCACTGTGATATGTGTTAATAAAGCTGGCTGTGCCTCTAAAGTGCTCCATCATCTCAGCAGTCTGACAATCACTCCCTGTTCTTCTCACACAGGAGAGTAAGAGCTGATGGAAAGAAAATCAAATAATACAAGCTTTTATCCTCCACTCGCTGGTTAACGACACAGCTAATTTTCCTTCTTTCCGTCTTTATTTGCCATTCTAACGCTTCCTGTCCTCAACCCTGCCTTCCATCCCTTTCAGCAGTACTGGGCTGTGTCACTTTTTTGTTTCCGAGGTCTCACAGTCGTGTCACAGACTAATCAATGTTGGTGTCTTCATGGAGTGAATTCTGAAGATATGTTTATGAAAACCCCGACAGAAAAGGAGATGCATGATTAATGCGTGAGTGTGGCTGCAGTCAGGTCAGTAATGTCAGTCATAAGGCTACTGCAAATATAAGCAGAGTGATTTATATTTGACACACAACACCAGCTGGACTTCTTTTGTTTGTGTTTCCAAACCCTCTACATGTCCACCTACCCTTCATCCATCCCTCCGTTCTCTGCCTTCATTCAACATGCACGAAGCTGCACAGTTTAACTCCACCAACACAATCTCACAAACAATAAAACTGTTGATATGTTCATCACTTTCAGGTATCGCTGCGCATTCACAGTAGTTTGGCTCTACAAGCAGCAGCCAATGACGAGCTGACGTTCTTTCGGCCCCCGGTTTGGCCGGCTGTACCTGCGGCCTGAGAGGAAGCCCTGCAGGCACTACTCTATAAAAAGACTGCAAACTCCCAGGTAAAAAAAAATCATTAAATGTATGTCAATCAAAGATAAGGCAGAGAAGGAAAGGCTCTTTGCATTAAAGAAACAAATACAATATTTGTTATAACATATCAAACGTTTCAGTGGCGTGAATATATTCCATTACTTTAAATTAATCCATTAATTTGTAAAGCCTGATAACGGATTCCATTATATGTTATTTGCTATATTGATGGAAATAATTCAGGACATTATATTTGCACATTTATAGAGGTTTTGTTTTGTTGGGGACGCTCTGACTTCATGTGTCCTCCTCACCTCTGAAACCAAACCTCAAGCTTTGGGTCATACAACAGACAAAATAAGGTTATTTCAAAGAACCAGGGGCTTTCTATAGGTTTAAAAATGGTGCTAAAGCCCCTGAAAACTAATTTAGCTTTGGTTTTCTGAACAGCAGCACAAAGTCAAACACGTTCTGGGGAGTCATCTCAAACCTTTATTATTCTCCCTGCTTCTTCCCTCAAAGAACACCAGTCTTGTGTCTTTTAAAGGAGCGTGCCAGAACCACACATTGCAGGCGACACACTAACTGCACTCTCAAAAGGGGATTAAAGTTGTTGTGAAGCTCCATGACACTCCGTGGTGATAAACTACATTTGCATATTTTTATATAGGTTATGGAGCATTTTCCACCAACACAATACTTTGCTTTATCGCATGTTAAACCCTTAACTCGTCCCTCACCCACTTATGTGTTGCGTCGCTGTGGTGTGGACTGTCAGAAAAAGCTAAGAAATGTCAGAAAAGATAAAATGAATATCCCTTTTCTTTCTCTCTATTCTTCTCTCTTTTTCAGGAATCCAATGAGGGCCAAGAAGCACTCTTTTAATTTCTCCTTCTGTCTGACAGGAATATGACTGCAGCCTGTGAGGCATCTATCCTCTGCTCCTCTCCACCACTCTTTTCTCATTTCCTTTCCTCCCCTCTTCCCTCCCTTGAAAGCAAACCAAAGATAACCTCTAATAAACTACAATCATTTCATTTTTTTCTGCTTTCTTTCCCCTTTCTCTCTCTGCCACTATCTTTTCTTCCGCTCCCTCAGCAAGCAGAGGATTATTCCTTGTAGATTAACAGCCTGACTTTGTCTTCCTGGTCTCTACCCTTTTCCTCCATTTGAGCTTCCTCTTTCATCTCTCTTTTCTCACCATTCCTCTGCCTTGATCTCGCCAATATCTCTCCGTCTTCTCTTATTCACGTCTCTCTTTTTTTTTTTTCCTGTGTCTCTTCTCGCCATCAGGAAAAAGCAGATTACCTCCACTGAACTAAAGTAGCGGTGCAATTATGAGCAGTGGTTAAGATGACAGAGCAATCATCTGAACCTATATGGCTGCAGAGAAAACCACCAGTCTTGGTATTACACAAGCTGCTTTAATCACAGGGATGAGTGCCATCATGCATGCATATGTGCACAGACACGGCTCTAAAACCTACACCAAAGTAGGCTGATAATGCTGCCAAGACAAACTGTTTTCTAACTCTTACAACAACGAAGTTATAAATTTAGGGCACTCATCCATCGCCACTTCACTTCA
Organism: Chaetodon trifasciatus; assembly: GCA_037975065.1. Lineage (NCBI taxonomy): Eukaryota > Metazoa > Chordata > Actinopteri > Chaetodontiformes > Chaetodontidae > Chaetodon > Chaetodon trifasciatus. The sequence goes on along the minus strand of JBBMOE010000002.1, from coordinate 1,463,829 downwards.
TCTCCCGTTTACATGTCCTCTGTTGTTTCTAAGTGCTAATGCCACCCAAGTGCTAACCAAAGCAGCCTTAATCAATTCACTGTTGACAGCGGCAATGATGCCTTTCAACTGTCTCCCTTTCAAATGAGATTTGCAATAGAAAAGAGGCACCGGCCTGCTGTATTCAGTGGCAGGAGGCTCCTTCAGCTCTCTCAAGTCGCCTGTCTGTGATGTCTGTGCATGTGTGTAAGTGTGTGTGTGTGTGTGTGTGTGTGGGTGTGTGTGTGTGTACACCATCTCCAGTGTTAGATGCAGCAGATGCTTCAGCAGAGGGGAGCCACACATCAGCCTCGATATTATTCCATTAGCATATCAGCATCCCCTCTTGTTCTCCCTCCCTCCTCTCTCACCCCCTCCCTCCTTTACTCACGCTGTCAGAAATTGATGATCTGCAATTACACAGCATGTGTCAGTGCAACTAAGCATCATTTAATAGCTCCAAGCTGACAATACATGACTGAGCAAGCGGGGAGGCACCAGTGTCACAAGAAAAGTAGAATGTTTTCTATCCTTGGGCATTTCGCTCGTACGCAAGCCAGATTTGCTGTTATGAGGAAGGAAAAAGTCCAGTCTGTACAACAAAAGTGTATATTAAATATTCCATAAGTATCCTACATATGCTACAGTACATGACTGTTACAGGAATGATGACATGAGCAATATGAAATACTTATGGTGATCATAGAATAAACATTAACACAGGAAGTCCAGATATAAATATCAAAGGTATATAATCATTGTTTTTAGCTCAGGACAACAGTCCATGAACCATAGGATCCATTTTTCTGACTTAAAAAATGAAAATAAAAGAAGCTTAACCAGCTCTTTCATGTTGAAACCGGACAATTATTCAAGATGGACAGCCGAACAACAGTCATGACAGTCCCTTAAATCAGCATTTATGGACTTGTCTAATGTCTGGAACACTCAAATGCTGAGTTTGTGGCAAACTTATCTCCAACAGCAGACAGCCTGTCACTTTATTACTCACGAAAATCCCCAAAGAAATGAGCTGTATGACACTTCAACAACAGGCGAACCTCACAGTGTACTACACAAGCAGAATACCACAGTCATTAACTGCGTGCAGTTGTATATTACTTACCAAATGCGACTCTTCTGAGGTTTTGTCGGACTAAATCCTTTGATTTTGTTTGAGGGGGACACTTGAAGATGAAGTGAGCAGGCAAACACGCACACACACACTCACACACATGCCCCCTCACTCACACGTAAAACACACTCACACACGTAAGGTGCTCCGGACTGTTGAGCTGTCCCTCCTCTGTACTCTGCGCTGCGCTGGAGCGCGAGCTTCCTCAACTATCACCTGCCATGTGATAGGCACGATGCCTTCACGAGCCCCTCGTAATAGCCCGCGTGCTCACGTTCACGTTAGACCTTTTTGTTTAAAGTTATTGTTACTGTCTTTATGGCCTCTTCTTATGTTCGTTGGTGCATTTTATGACCTTATGGGTTTTAAAGTATCTCGCCAAAAGTTGCAGTTGAACATTTTTACAGCTTACGTTTACAAAAGTGTTGACTGATTAATGTGTGTGGTTCTTAGGGAAAAACAAAAGAGAAAAAAAAGGAAAATAATGATTTGGGATATGGTGCGTATATATATATAGTAATATATATGTGGAAAACAAAGGTGCCATGCCAGCAGGCGAATTCCCGAACGAGAACTTTAATGCAAACGAAAATTGTTCATTAAGTATTTGCGGGAAGTGTCAATTTATCAACAAACAGCAATTGTTTTTATTTGCACAAAATACCAATCAGTATTCAAATTCCACACTAAAATATAGATTAAATATCTGTGCTACTGTTATTGTTAAGATGCTATTGATAAATATTCAACACGGTCGCAACACAGACCTCATCACAGATCGAATATACGAATTCGATTATAACCGACAGTACGTGAAGGCAGCAACGTGTGGGAGGCAATCTTAACAATTTGCTGGATAATTTGAATGTGAAGACATGAAACTCCACACTGCCTTAAAAATTCTTTAGTTTCTTTATGTTACAATCTCCCATGTTTGTACTGCACCACGGAAAAAGGAGGGAAGTGAACTTTAAGAGTGCCACACAAACGGCGCAGATGTTTTAATGTGACTCAACAGTGCCATCGAGTGGCAGACTGTCTGCATCAACATACAACAAACAAACCACTTCTATCGCACTGAAAATGTACTGTTTGTCTTTGGTGTAACTGATTTGTGTATGTCTGGCTAGAATGTTTCATGTAAAAAGTAGTAATTAGGAACAGGTGCTACAGCAGTACAAATACAATCACTGATGAGGCTGAGCTGTGGTGTTTCTGTATTCTGTGTGTTATAATCTCGTGTCCAGGATTGAATGGCAGCTGACTGCATACAATTTAATAGCAATAACACAGGGATCATGATTTTTGCTCCAGAACATTGAAGCTACAGATACACTCCGCCCTGGGTTCATTTAGTGTCAATGTTAAGAGCCTTGGGGTAATTTTTGATGGCCACTTGTTCTTTGAGCAGCATGTACCAGAAGTATCCTCCTCTGTTGTGTGGCCACAGGGCAGAAGCTTCTTGTTTCTTATTGGTTAAGGAACATCTCCAAGATAAGACACATGCTCAGTTTCTGACACAGAAAAAGTCACATGTGCTTTGGTATCATCATGCCTGAACAACTGCAGCTTTATTTTTTTACCTGTTTAAAATCCCAGTCTCACAATTGCAGTTTATAGAGAACTCATTGCTGCACTGGAGAGTTTGGATTTGGAGGACTCAGACAACTTTTTTCAAGTTGACCTTGTTTCTTCTTCCTCCTTGATTTGTTTAATAAGTTGGATCAGGAGATCCAAAGAAACGCGTCATCAGCCAGATCAGGTTGAGCTAAGCGTGTGTGGTCTAAGATGTGCTCTTTGGCACAAGATAGAAGTATATAAAGTATGAAGTCAAACCAGATTCAGCTACACCTGCAGATTCGCTGGTTTCTCTCTGTGATGCCTCAGTCTCATTTTCAGAATGGTGGAAGGTTGATGTGTTTCCACAGATTGAGTGGAAACTATCATTGACTTCAAGAAGAGGAATGTGGTGCAATAGAAATCAGTGAAAGACAACTAACAATAATAATCAAATACAGTGCTAATGAAACACAAATGACAGAAATGCAAAATTCAGTTACCCCAAGAGACACAGTGTACTAAAATCATATAAATGTTAAATATTATCAAGGTGAACTGACATTTTGTACTTTATTATTATTTATTTCTATTGATTACAATGTGGTACTACTTGTACTGAGGTTTTTGAAAAATCTATAACTTGTTTTAACATGCTTCTGTTACTCTTCTAATTTTACACATTGAGCAGTGCATGGTGCAGCATTAGATATAGCTAAAATATCCATTGCTTCCATTTTAGTCTTGTGGGAATAAATATGTGTACTTATATAAGATAACCTATAGGCACTTATAACCCCACTGCCCTGAATTATTTTAAGGTTTTAGCAACTCACCAAATGTACGCTGTTCCATTTCCATGATAACAACAGCCAATGTAATGTGTGGAGAGACACAGACTTACCTGTGGACGCACAGGTAAGGTGGGCAGCTAATACAAGCAAACATAACCACATATATTATTGTATACAAGTAAACGTATCTACGTATGTATCATATTCACCCACCTTACTCTGGATTAATCTGTAAAGTACAAACAGACTGACTGAGATCTTGGATCACCCCTATAGTCTGTTTGTAGAGATCATCCAGGTTACTGAGATAAGATATACAACTTTATTGATGCTACACCAGGGAAATTAAGATGTTACAGACAGCAATAATAGTAAGAATAAAGGAAGAATAAAAAAGGTGATGTAGAAAAAGAACAAGTAGACTATAAAAAGGGATTCAAAACAAAAATTCTATATACATTATGGCACGATCAAAATATGTAACACAGTAGAAAAAGAATATTCAAGCACAGTAAAAAATATGTAATATTGCACAAGATATTTGCACAGATGTAATGTATATTTGGAAATGTTACACATAAATAACAGAGTGGTCCAAACAGCATGTTTGTGATGTCGTGAAGTGAAACAACATCAACACAGTGCCAAATCAGATGGAACCACACAAATAATGCAGGAAAACTTATAGTTGCAGAAGCTAAAGCGACTGAATTATTTCAAATGTACATCACAATGTGCTGGAAATGTATTGCTCAAAAAGTGAATGACTGTAAGTTCTGGCCCCAATAAAGACGCACTTGTTTTATTTACTCAAAAGTAGTTTGATGCAAATGAAAAGATCTGTATGGAGGAGGTCATTTATTCCTACATTTATCACCGTACCTCATCTTTTCTATCTGCTGCAGCTGGGTGAGCCAAGTGACTTCCTGAGCCAGACGAAACTGCCAGGGATGCAAATACAAACCTTAAGTATTTTCTTACATCCTTCCGTTTAAGTGTTTGCTTCAACTTTCATATGTTTTCCTGTACTAAAATGCAGGGTGAGCGATTACCCCTTCTGAACATAGACTCTGCGAGCAGTTGAATTCATTACAGGTCAGATCTGTGGTCATTTTAATGCATTTATTTGTTTTTGAATAAACTGTACACCACTGAAGCACAATGTACACTCAAATATAAGAACCTCAAAGCAGGTTCTGCATTACTACCTTTCACCTTGTGTCAGAAATGACTTGGTGCATATGAATTTGTGTTTAACCAAATTACAACAAACATGGAGCTAATAGGGGCTCACGACTGAGTTCGAAGGCCCCCTAGTTGATATATATGACTATGAATGTCTGCAGTGTTTGTGTTCCACTCCTATTTTAATTCTCAGTTCTAACACAAAGGTTAAAAAGACCATAAAAAAGGAATCAGATCAATAACAAATGTGCGCATTTGACCTTTTAAATTATAGTCACATTACAGTGTTTATTGTGTTTTCACGTTTGGACAGTAGGAGCAGTAAAAATATGACCATCAGGAGGCGCCACGGTGTACATGAATATTTATTTTAAAAAGTTATGCAAAGATAAATCAGTTTTAAGAAATACGAGTTCACCTTCACCTGCTTTTGCATATTCAGACTGGTGACAAATTATTACAAATCCGACTAAAAGACTGGAGAAACACAATAAATGCATTTTTCTCAAATGGTCGCACAGAAGTTCTATCAAACGCTTCAATTTTAATCTTTTCCTTATTTATTTCTCTCTCATATTTCATATCTCGGATTGTCCACATTCATTGTAAGAAAGTGGAGAGACGTGACGTATCAAATTTTAGGTATCAAAATACAGTATAATACAGGCTCAGAGCCGGCTCGTGTTGCACGCCTACCGACGACATGACTCGTGATGCAGTGCTCTCCATACACACTCTAGCACACAAGTAGCCTCTGCATTCCGTTCTACCCTGGCTGCCATTGGTTGACTAGCACGCCCGTCATATTTTCCCAACCTGGACCTATGTCTGATTGGCCAGAGGGCCACCTACGGCGGTAGCACAAACGCCATTGGATAAAAAACTAGGTTAGTGGTCCGACAGGCATGACGGTGAAGAGAAACTGGGTCACCGATCGAAAATCGTTTATGTCACAGTTGTGTGCGTTGCAATTACCTGTTACCAGCGACTTTCAATGGAATGACAAATCTCGTTGGACCTACTGTAAGTATACAATGAAAACAAGCCTACGAGTTATCGATATTGCATCTTGGTGACGCTGCTTGGTTGTAATCCATGATGGATATCGTCGATGTTTTTTCCCCAGCGCTGTGGTCATGTCAGTGTGGTTTTCTAGAGCAGGAGGAGGGACGTTAGCTCGCTGGCCAAGTCTTGACAGTTAGCGTTTCTTAGCTAGCAGCTGTATGCTAATATTAGTCAACCGGACGAAATGCTGTTATGGACAAAGGTGGGGAAGACGCTTCCAGTGTGCCAGGGTAGCTTTAAGTGTTGTCGGCAATGACCGGGGCTCCAAGGAAGTCCGTGAGTAGGTAAGTGCCGGTCCGTGGGCTAGTTAAATGTTAACTAAACGTGACCTGAGTGCGAGCGACTAAGTGAGCAATGCTATCCAGTGCTAGCACGCTAGCGATGTAAACAGGCCTTGGTGGGTATCTGGCACACGGTTTCTTCGACAGCATCCGTCCTGCTGTGATAACTTCAAAGCACCGGTCTCACATCTCCTCAGACGGCACAGTAACGTGTGGTTGCAACCCATACCGATACCTTAGCCGTTTGGAAACAGTAGGCTAATATGTGGTTATGAAATATCGTGACACGGTGTTGGCATTGTCAGTGGAAATGTGGCGACAGCTCGGTGTCTGCAGTGTCCGCAGCGGTTGCTAAAAGATGATCGTGATATTGGGTTTTGGGGTTTGGTTTCATTGTGCGCCAGGTACAATCGGTGCCTTTTGGTGAATGATTTTCAGCAGGGGATTCCGAAGGTGGGCTCGTGGAGGAACGGGTTTTCATTAGGAGGGTTCCTGGAGGTCTCCAACAGGATGAGGAGTAGTTGCTTTCCATTGTTATTTAATCTTCTGAGTCATACTCACCAGCATGAATCCCCATAGTCTTTGCCAGTGGGGTACTGTGGTCTGTTGTGGATCAATTCCCGATCCCTGGTGTGAATAAAATGTGGCATTTGTAACGTAACAGTATACAGTTTATAATTTCTTCCGTCCAGGAGGTTGTGATTAGTTAATGATTAAGTAAATGAAAAGGAACATAAATACAGTCTCTGCTAACAATTACTTTTTTAATAATTTCTAACAAATCCTCCGTTTCATTATTCTTAAAATATATAAATAATATTTAGGCTACCTAATAAAAAAGAGAAAAAGAGTAATCTACATTTGTTTTCACTTTTTTTTTTTTTTTTTTTTTTTTGCAAAACTCTAAGCAGCAGCAGAGTGACAACTGGCATAGTTGTGTGGATATGAAAATATTAAACACCAAAAATACAGTACAGAAAATATATTAATACACTTACATCAGTTTCAGTTGTCACTCTGTGTCAACAGATGCCACAAGAGTGCCACTAGTTGCCACACAGTCAGTGGCACTAGGTGTCACAGGAGTGCCACTAGCTTTTATTTTATTTTTGGGTTAGGTTCTGTTAATGGATAGTTGTTTAGCTTTTTTTTCAATGCTAAATTGCTGTAAGTTAATAACTTAATGATATTGATAAGCCAAAATAAAGTTTGACATTGACTCACTCCATGTGCTGAATCAACAAAGCTGCAGCTGTCACGAGTGGGGACACAGGAGGAATATAACCAGGTGTGGAGACAATGAGGAAATAGGACAAGAAATACGTATTGTGAACAATTAACAGAGCTAGGGAACACTGTGAATTCAAGGTAACACACAATAAAAAACTGATTATACTCAAAGTACCACAGGTCATAAGAAGTAGAAAAACAAGGTTAATTGGAGTTCAGGCTCCCATGCTTCCTGGAAAACCTGGAAAACAGCTAACCAATTTTCCACTCATGGGAAACACATGGAAAATGGGAGGAAAAAGTAACATGTCCTGGAAAATCTCATGTTGTCCTGGAAAATTATTTCAACATTCCTCATATTTTCCTTCAGTTGAGAACGAACTTGTAGGCTATCCTCCAGAGCCTCCCAAAACGAGTAACATTGCCATCTAAAAGACTAAGAGGTGCTGGGGATCATATTAATGTTCAATTGGTAGTTTATGGACAAGAGTAATGTGAATAGGCTGGTCTTGATTAAGTCGTGAAAACGCTGTGAACACATCCACAAGTCACGTCACGATAGCTCATGCGGGTCAGATGACATTACAACTCAGGTGGTGAAAACTCAGAATAATATATGTTGAATTATTCCTCAAATATAAGTATTAGTCACTACTGGCTGGTGAATGTGATGGTTTCTAAATTTAACGTTGCTTTCTTTCCCACTAATTGTAAACGGTTGAAGATGTGAAATTGGTTAGCATGTTTGGTTTGGTTGCTATGTTTGCTCCCTTGGTTTGCCTGCAAAGGTTTAAAGGTTCTACCGATGAGATTTTGAACATTAGTATAGTTTGCTGTGTAAAGATACAGGAGATTAATGGCGTCCTGAGCAAAGAATGACGTCATGCTGACTGTGTGTGTTGTAATGAGCTTCTCTGCTCTTTGTTTTGGTAGCTGGGGCGGACGTGCGTACATGTTAGTGCATGTGAGCCCCTCCCTGTGAAGCTGTTGGCCCTCGCTACGTTTATGAAGAGACAAAGCGAGTGACCTCCCACGCATATTTTATTTGATGTTTTAGGTAGCTAGTGCTAGCAGGATAACTAGCGAGTTAACAATAACATGACATGGATTACAGTCATGCAGCAGATTGAAGAAATAGCTAATTACCAAGCTGACTATGTTACTAATGTTACTAACCAACAAAATAATAGCTAGGTGTGGGGAGTTTGGGCTGACATGCCTTTGTCTCTTCAAACACAATGCTGCATTGCTGCTGCAAATAAATGACTTTTGCAGCGGTAGCGCACAGTGGGTTTGATTCGACTGGTTAAATATTACTAGTAAAGGGGCCAATAAACTAATCAGAGTCAGTGGCAGTGAACAATCCCAGTAAAACAAATGTAATAACAATATTAAAGCAGCCTTAAAACAAGGCAAGAAAATCAACCGTAATAGGAAATAATAGTAAAAGTAATTACATTAAAACATCTTAAGGTTATGCCCGTATACTGTTTTAAATCAGACTTCCATGGAGGGGAACATATTGCTGTATGGTACGATCCCTGTCCGTCATGCCAGCTAGATTATCACTGAAAATGTCCCACAAAATGATCTCTAGAAAAGACTGGGAACCCTGAAGTTGAAGCTCTGTGATTAGAAGTAAGATAAGATGTACTTTATTTTCCCCTTTGGGGAAAATCTAACCTGCCTATAGACAAGTTTTTTTAATTTAATTTATCATTATGAAGGAAGTGTTGATTGCACAAACATGATGGCTATAGAATAAAGTGTTTTGATTGGTTCCCTATAAGCCTCGCTTTCACTATGCATTTTTGTCCGCCACTGAGAACGATGAAAATGAAGACTGACTGGTGATCCAGTCAGGCTGGCACCAGTTCTGTCTGCTTTAATGTCCACTATAGATAAAATTAATGAACGCAAGCTTTCTCTCCTAATGTTTTCTTCTACTCCCCCCTCCATCCCAGTGCCAGCCCCTGCTGCAGTTATTTGTTTGTGCAAGCAATGCTGTGTTTGACTATTGCTTTTCTGATGACAATTGACATTTCTTCATGGACTTTGTGAAACAAATGCGATACATCTTGTGATGTAGGTTGTTGCTGGGCTCTGAGGCAAACGGAAAAAGAGCCTCTTGTCTGATACCACATGGGGGGGCTTTTTTGCAGAATTGTATTTTTCATTTTTTATTATATATTAGTAAAGAGCGTATTATTGTTCATTTTTATTTCAAAATAATAACTGAAATCATAACCTCCTTGGTGGAAGTAATTACATAAAAAGCAAGAAAACTAAAAGTAGAACGTGATTGCTCAGTGACCGTCCTAAAGCAGACTAACAGCCGCTGACCTGTCGTGACAACAAACCATGCACACTTCTCGTGGGTTTTCCAAGGAAATCAAGGAAGTTTGGTCCCACCCTAATTGACAGCAAGACAAAAGAGGTGTCTCAAGTGCCCGTTGAGTGCCTCTGCAGTGCCACTGTCAGTAATCGCACTCGCCGTCTCTCACTCTCATTGCCTGTTATATTAGCCGGGTTGTTGGATGTGCACCTTTTGTTTTACGACTTGTGTTTTCTTATTTCTAGAAAAATCTGTAAATATAGAAGTCAGCATCAACTAGTCTTATCAGTTGTTTATGTGTTAACCTTCTCATGACAGGAAAGACATCCACTGTGAACTTCAGACTTGGACTGACAAGTGTTATTTCTACTCAGATACAGGTAGTAACCTACATTTGTGGTTATCACTGTTGATCGATGTTGCCATGGAGGCATTTTGATAACAGGAGTTGGCTGTGATGACTCGGCACAGTTAACCATCTTGTTGTTCATGAAGCACGGGTGCTACAGAGTTGAATTGTTTTGTAGCAGAGGCCACAAAATTGTAGCATGAACATAAAACATCTGCTACCATCTCTAAAAACAACCATAAATTGTGCAGTTCATCACTTAAAAAAAACATGTGACGTTAATGTTGCATACAGGGCTCCATCCAAACCTGAAAAAGAAATGTTTTCAGACAAACATTTTCTTTATTTTCCTGTAATGTTAAATTTCAGGGACATAACACCTCTTTTTATACAAAACATTCATATATTATGCTTCAAATGTGCAGGATCAATCTCAGTAAATCATCATACATCCAATATCATTTATATTAAACTCATACTGGTGTTTTTATTCTCTTATTTGTGAATTACTCAAACAAAAATAGGGTGTGGTGTAGCAACTAAAAACTAGAATCCAAAAGATTTCTTTGTTCTTAAACAGAATGCCTCAGATTCAAGTCATTGGCCACAACTACAATCTGTGATCAGGTGTCACTTAATAAAAGGACACGTTATTTAAGGGTCGACTCGTCGAATCTTTTCTGGAGCCCCCCTGCACCAGCAACAGAACAAGAGCTGCTGTTCCTCATCAGAAGTTGTCTTGTCTTGTTGTTTTTTCATTTTTTCATTTTCACTCATTTCTTAGCACAATAGCTCAACCTTATTTTAAGATATCAAAAAGTTAAGTGACTGCCCTGATACTAAGTTAAGATAACTTATTTCAGGTAAAGAAAAAAAGATGACTATTTTTATTCAAATTATATATCAGCAAGATGCTGAAAATGATATTTCTCAACCATCATTTTATATATTTACATGAGAATTTTTTTACATGCTGAATTTGTATTGTTCATTTTGCTTGTATTAACATGCAGGAAGTCATTCATTTTCAATTGTATAAAACTGACATTATTTTATCACAATATGTAAATGTTATACTGCAACCCTGCACAACCTCGCTGGTACACTGGAGATACTGTATCTTTTTGTGCATATTGTTCATTTTCTGTTTGGCAGATAAATCTTTGAAAGATATGTGCCATGTTGATAAAAAAAAAAAAACGAGACTGAGAGTGTCTATCACGTTATCGTGGTGTTTACAGGCACACTGCTTCTGTCTTCTGCTGTGTTGGAGTTTGACACGCATGCACTCTCTCTGACGCACACACACACGCACACACACACACACACACACACACACACGCACACACAGCGACAGGGACTTCACAGTGCATTCAAGTGCACCTCGTAAACTCAGAGAATACATAGACCTATGTGTGTAAATACGTTATTGCTCTTGAACTACAGCATGCTAAAATCACAGCAATAACCCATTCATTTCATGTCTTTCAGCAAACTCAACCATATGCTTGTACCACAGATCTTCATGTACCACTGGGATGATTTCCAGCTTTTTTTTTTTTTTTTAACTGCTGCATTATTTAATAATTAAATACTAAAGTCATATGTTTTGGCTGGTTAGTCCCCTTGGCCGGTGGGTCAAAAAGTTAATTTTAGACACATGCATTCACACTCAACATGCAAACATTTGATATGTCAGATGGAGCCCTGAATATATGGGCCATGCATTCCCACCATTTGGCCAATCAGATGAAGGCCCAGCTAGCTGTCACCTACCCTCAGTTTAATCTAGTTTTATCTAGATAGATAGATATTGATAATGTATTGATACAATATATTCCTGCATTGATATTTTGTTCCATCCCTGGGATTAATATATCTGGCTCCCTTCCTCAATGAAATGAATGGGGAACATGTTTTAGTGTGACTACACCTCTAGAATAATTGTGCAGTTTGTCTCGTCCTAACAAGAGAGTCAGAGACACGTCACTTTTGTCGCTCCTGTACATGTACACGAACTCCTGAGAGGAAGTCTAATCAACCAAAATAAACGAAAACACATGTGGTGAGGAATCCTAAAAATTAAACGTGATTCCGCACCGCGTACTGGAGGATTATTTGAGACTAAACATGCAGGGCTGAATGCCTACCAGGGTCCATATTTGCACTGGTGCTTTCGCTCATCAAATTTAGTAGCACTGTCTCCAGAAATGGCCAGAAAATGGAACTAAATGATTGCGGTCTGGACGCTTGTTTACAAATGCCTTTAAGGCAATGAGTACAATGGGCTGTGCCGATCTTGTGAGAATGTTTTAAAAATGTATCCGCTGAACAGATGAGTGGGACCAGTAACTACCTGGAGGCTCCACTGGCCTGGCAACTGGTCTTGGCAGAGAAATAGTTTGGCACATAACCCCCATAAAATGCAGATTATCAGTTTTACACTTCAGCTGTTGTATGAATTAAACAAACGAGATATAAAGTGTTAATTAGTGAGCCTTAGAGGTGCTGTTAGGTGTATTTTTGTTGCCTTGGGTGAGAGCCAGACTAGCTATTTTGTAATTTCCAGTCTTCATGCTAAGCTAAGTTAGCTAGCTACTGGTAGCTTTGTGTTGACTGTGTACAGACATGAGATGTATCTTTTACCCAGAATTTGCTTAAAACGTCTGACTAGTAGTGAGTTAGTCCTACAGATGTTTGTATAAGAAAATGGGCATACGCATGTACATTTGATTTGTTTGATTTGTCAGATGAAGAGCTGAATTCAGAAAGGGTTTTCTTCAGTTTGGATGATCTCAAACGTCTAACACATCATCAAGGTAAACACCACCTTCAACTGTGCCATTCCTGACATGTGGAGCACCACTGGCTCTGTGCCTGCCTCTCAGGCTCTGACCATGGTTGCTCCAGCACAGCTATCCAGAGTGGAACTATCAGCTAAAATGACCCACATGGATGGAACTGATAATTCTGTGCCGATCATTGTTTAATATATTCTTAATTGCTCATATTCTTAATGGTCGATAATCAGTTGTTGAAATAATCCTCATTTACGAGTTACCTAGCTACAGCAAGCAGTTATCTTTTCATGTGAATATTTTTCTCCTCTCACTGAAGCCTTGTAGCCTCATCACTGGAAGATGCAAAAGCAAACTGAAATCATGTCTGTTGCACTTGTAAGGCTCTGCTGTGGTATTTGCTTTGCCCTGCTCCCGTGTCAGTCTACAACAACATCATAAACGTATCCCGAGGTTCATCCAGTTTAACAGTTTAACATGCCCTCCAGGAGGGGTGAACCGCATTGTCAGTGATGAATAATAACAACCAGGGAGCCCAGCCAAGCCAAACAAGCCCGTAGACACATAGATGTGTTGCTTTTGAAAATCTGTAAACTTGTAGCTTCTACTTAATTCATTATGGTTTGCGGTGTTGGAAAATAGTGGCAGAGTGAGACCTCATCCACCACGTCAATGTCACAACGTTTCTCTTCTTTTACCTGTCAGCCTGTAAGTAACTCTGTGTTTGTACAGAAGCGCTCTATGACTCTGCTACAGGATATCCATCCCCGTGGTGGCGGGGAGAGGATGTGCCAGTGGCCATTGTGATGAAGAGACTCGCTGATGAGCAGATACAGGCAGGCTGCACTGGCTAGCTAACAAACAGCACAAAGTTTGTTTAGTTACCTGAGCAGATCAGCAGCTGGTGGATGTAATGTTAGCCAGCCAGTGCTTATGTGATGAGATGTACTTCTTAGGAATTGAAATTTGGTATTAAATGACGAGGCATTTTTTTTGATTCTCAGTAGTATCGAAGCAGTTTGGTCGGTGCCATAAAAGTGTCGACATTGGATTCGCAGCCCTAGTTCACATACAGTGGATCTAAATGTCATAGGAGGATCCTCCAGCTCTGGTCTGTCACTGGTGCTTGTCATACAGATAGCAGCAGTACTACATGAGCTCAGCCTGCCTGGCTAAGCCGACCAGCATGCTGCTGCTGATAGACAACAACTGGTGTGCTGCCAGATCTTTCCAGGTAAAACTCGTGCTCTAGAATTTCCATTCCACGCATGCAAGTACGTAAATAGACTATTTTGACACTAGGTGTTTGGGTCACAGGTCAGTGCAAAGGAAATTGCGCACTGTCCCGTACTGAAAGGTTCAGGAGGACTACACGTACTGTTACACCCCTATTGTTTATTATGCCAGGCGGGATAATCAAACTAAACCTGATGTTGCTCCAATACCGTTTCCCTTCATTGACCTTTCAGTTCTCTGCCGTTACCAGTAAAATCACCTCTTACATCGTTTCAGTTGCTGTCATTTTTGCGGTTACCGTGGTTACACTGCGAGCCATGGCAGAAAGTCGAAAGAGGTAACCGCTCACTGTCTGAAAGCAGCTTTCAAGTTACTCAGGTATCAGGGTGTTGTAAAGATGACTGTCTTGCAATATATTGCAGAATTGCCAGTGTTGGTGCGATGGGCAGAATATGCTGATTGCGTTGTATTGTGAGCCGCCCTGTGATTCCCAGCCCTGCCTGCCTCGTATAGAAGCTGCAGTCTCATTTCACGTTTCGGATGCATTTCACAGTGACCTTGTTATAAGGAACACTGATGGAGAATTTTGCGAGTTCTTGCGGTGTGAAGCGAATGGATTAGTGAGCGGCTGATGTAAAGTGCGAGTGGGTGAAGTTGTGATGAAAAATGTGACTTCTGTCGGGGCTCGTTCTCTTTTTCTTGCTTTGCCTAGACTCTGAGCGCGTTCATATTTGCACTACAATGCAAAGTGGGTAATCAAATAAACTAGACTTCAGCATGGACGCCCTGTGCTGATCTATAGAGCTGAGGGGAACTGCAGAGTCAGGTGATAATTCTCTGTGCTAATTGCTGTAGCGACAGCTTTTTTATGATACAGTTATTCGATCTGTTGGTTTACAGCTATTGATAAGTGCAGCTTTAAAGAGGCTGAACCTGACAGAGGCCACAAAAGCAAAAATGTGTTCAAAGATTGCGTCAGGCTAATTTCATCCTGAAACAATGAGATGGTGAATCGTTAGTTAACACATTTGCTTGCTTTTGTGATTCCTTTCGTGCGATTACAATGTGAACAAATGTGTTTTAATTATGAAGATGTTTTAAAGGAAATACTGATGAACAAGTAAGTGTGCAAAGGCTTGAGGAGCAGTCATCAAAGGGTTTCTAGTGTAACACAAAAACACTCAGCAACCTTCAGTAAAGTGTGATCAGCTTCACTGCTGAGAAGTGTGACTACACAAAAGTGTGAATCATTTCAAAAAGGCTGCAGCTATTAAAAGCAAATAAAACGGTGAGCCAAACCAGCGTGTACTCTCTGCCAGCGTTGGGTCACGGTTCCTCTGCACAGCCTTTCGTGGACATTTGCACACAAATGAATTTCCAATAATAATCATCATGTAGGCGAGTTTTTCTTTTTAATTCTGTTTTCACGATCAAGGCTGATATTCTAGTCGGACGAAATTTGTCACAATCGATGAATGTAAGTGTGTGGTATATCACCAAATAGTAGATGATAGGGGTGTGAATCTTTGGGAATCTCCGGAATCGATTCGACTCTGATTCTTGGATGTGTGATTTGATTCAGAATTGATTCTCACCACTGAAGTTATTTATGAAACCTAACTGGCAGTTAAGATAAATGATCTGCTGCCTTTTCTCAAGAGCATCAATTAATGAGTTAATTTGAAAGCATCTTGCAGTCTCCCGCCTGCATGTGAATAACAAAATGAGGGGGAGTGTTCTGCCGTGTTGTTAATGTTGTATCTCCAGCAGAGGGGAGCGTCCTCTCCACTGCCTCGTTAGCTCCGGGGAAAGCCGTCGTTGTAGAAGACGTGAGCAGGTGCAGGGTTTTTGAGGTGAAACACACTCAGCACCAAGGTATTTTCTTCACCTCCGCTGGTTTAAGCTGTTTAATGCAGGGTGTGTTGGTCAGCCAGTCTTGTTTGTTACCGCTGATCGCTGCTCCGCTCTGCTAACATCAGTCTCTCTAGAAAGTTCACAGTGTATCTCCACTGATATCAGTAAAATCTTTTCCCACGTCTCCCAAACTCTTTCCATCCCTGGTCAGGGTGCAAGGCTTGTGATTTGCGAGACCTGGACAGTTGACTTGCTGCCTGGATGTTTCCCTGGTTCATGAACAGGCTTGCTGGCTGCTTCCTGTGTGAGTGGGTGTAGAGTGTAGAACAGGGAAGCAGAGCTGAATGGCTTGCTGACTCACTGATGAACTAGAAGTAGGTGGTGGATGGAAATTGAGGCTGGCTGCTTTTGAGACCATAGAGACTGGCTGACCCAGTTTCTACTCCAGCACCAGTTCCTTTCACTGTTCAATCATGACATAGTGGTTTTCCCCTTGTAGCCCAGAGCTTTGTCCCAGTAAAAGAGCTCACCGAGCCTGTCCTGACCTAGTACTCTGCTGCCTGCTGCTTCAGTGCGGCTTCTTGAGCTTTGTATTTTGTTGCCACTGGACATTAAACATTTAGTGACCCACCAAAGTGATTTTTTTTTTTGTAATCAGGCAACCTCTTGTTGATCTGACTAGTAAACTAAGGCATGTACCTGATAACTGTGGCTTCACACTGGCTGTAAAGATTCTCATTCATCCAGCTCAAAGTACTTCTAAATGCTTTAAAAGACAACTGGACTTGCTTGAGGTTCTAGAAGATGTTTCTCCCCTCATCCAAGAGGCTTCTTCAGTTCTAACTTCAAGAGGACAGATGCCTGAGACTCCTTACCGGTCAGTTAGACCTGAAAAAGCCTGAAGAAGTGTTGCTCTCATACAATCTTTATTGTTAAAACCAGAGTACGTAGGCTGATTCCCTGTATGTGAGAACATACTTGGTAATAAATCTGATTCTGATGGGATGCTGATGACTTGTCTAGGACATACAGCTGTAGCTTCAAGCAAGCATCAGATGCATAATGAAGAGCCATTTTACAGGGTTTAAAATGAATCAGTTGGAACAGAAAAAGTTAGCTGGAGACAGCGTTTTTAATCAGCCTCATGCAGCTAGTATTAGCTTCGTTAGCTGGCTACAACTGGCCAAATCTGCCCGTCGTCATTTTAGCCGACAAAGTCAATGATCACAGGTTATAGATGAGAATCAGAAATGACTAGTTTATACTGTATATGCACTGTGTGTGAATGAAAGCTGTAATCTGGCAAGTTATATATAGAATCAGCTGAGCTGTCAGCACCATTATGGGTGTATAGTCATCTCAGAAACCTTTATATATAAACCTTTATAAGGTTATTTAAAACATGTTCGCACAAACTTTGAAGTGTTAACATTGAACAACCACGCAAATTCAGATTTGCAAACAAGATAAAACAGACAGCTTTTAGCTTTCAGCTGTGCATTAATGGAGCTTCAGGAAGTGATCCAATTAGCCCAGATTCAATTATGACATTTTTCAGGTCAGCAGGAGCGAACATAAGGAGTTGTCTGTGTTCTGTATGATGTTGCGGATATAAGTGGTCTTATTTATATTGGTGTATTTCTTTCTGTTTGCATTTTTAGATCCATGGAAGATTAGACATGCACCTGACTGACTTTTCTCTTCATCTCTCTCCAGGTGTAGACGGGTTGAACCTGCTGCTTAAGGATCAGATCATTTCGGAGTAGACTGACCATCAAAACTGGATGAAACTAGGTCAGGCTGAATCAAACCAGACTCAGACCAGATTAGAACGGAGCAGACCAGACTGATCCAGAAAATACCAGGTCCGTCCAGGAGACCTGTTCCAGTTTCCTATCCAGGTAACTGAAGCAGCCCTGTTCTCCATGTGCAGGCTGTTCCCACTCATATTTCAGAGAGCTCAGTTTGAACCAAGGCTGCCTACTGATCTTATACATGAGTCTGACTCATGTGAGAACTGCCTGAGAGTTGAATACGTGAACAGAAAATAAAGAGATTTTTCTTACCTATTCATCCTGTCAAGTTATAGGATCACAAAATAAAAGCTAGCCTTTCCTGGAAACACCTGATTTCCTGTGGCACATTGCATTCTGGTCTGTTGATTCTGAGGAACTATTATCAATAGCTCGATGGTAATCGTAGATGTGTTGAGTACTTGTAAGTGTGTCCATTTACCAAGTGGACAGAAGATTGAGAAGGAAATAATATGGAGGTATAATGTATTGAGATTCCACCATGAGGCCGATATCTGCTGGAATAATCAAGTGTTAATGAAAATGTAGGCAATTTAAGCAAATCCATGTTGTATTCTGAGTAATTTTATGTAACAATAAACTTATTATGTGTGGCTTAAATGCACCCAGTGTGCCAATTTACTTATGTTTACATGTACAAATTAAGGACAAAATTTAACAAATTACTAAATTGTCTCATTAAAAATGTATTTTGTGACATCCAGTGCCTTAATTTCTCATCTTGGCCCAGTGATGTCGAAGTGTGCTCCAGAGTGCGTTAATACACTGTGACATCACTTTTGGGTGTGGTTTTTGAGGTGCAGCATAGCATGCTTCTTTGTCATGAGAGGAAGCGGCCTTGAAACTTTCAACTAGAGATTTTCACCCTAGTGCCGAGTCACTCTTTAAGTAAAGTAACTCAGCAATTAAAGTAGGCAGCTCGGCCAAGGCAGGTCTCGCTAAGTGAGCTCACAGTGTCTTGAGTAGTCGTCATCATCTTTTTAAGTAGCTCATCTGAATAAAATTTGATCAGATTCGGTGGAGAAAACACCACAAGTTAATTTAGATACTTGTCTGGGTCGAAATGAGGGAAGTGGAACACACATGACACATCGCCGCGCCTTCGATGCATGTCACGTAACTGATACGGTGACCTAAATCCTCCTTTGAAAACCGTAACCATGACATACAGTATCTCCATACATGCAGTTACTTAGACAATAATGGCTTCCTGTTTATCCTGCCGCCACATTTGACCTGACTGTTTGCCGCGTGTGTCCAGGCAACTGTAACTGTGTGTCTGTGTTTTCCTTCAGTGTTTTGACTTTTTTTGCACAGTTTCAGAATGACTCCTCTCCTGCCGGGACTGACAGTTATTTGCAAACATGATAATTTTTGCATGTTCACAGTTGAGGGCTCCAGAGTGGATGGAAGGAGATGATTTTAACACAGAGGCTGTGATGAACATCTGTGGTGAGTGTGACGTCATGTTCTGCCTTTAAACAGAGACACTCCCTGTTACATCAGCGAATGTGTTTGCCCCATCCTAAAGAAAGACATCTGTTATCTTTGATTTCCTTCCATGTATCAGCTCTCTGTGGTTTGTGAATACTTTTTTTTTTGTCTTGGCCCCTAAAACTTCTGTCTGCATGCCTGAAACTCGACCAAGTTTCCACAGAGGCTGCATTGATCTTGCCCTTTAACTTGTGTAGGGATTCCTTGTCACAAATTATTGCAGTCAACAAAGATAAAGTGACTAATGCGGCACATGTCTTGGTTATTAGTGGGCATTCCATTGACATATTTGAAGATGCACCCATTGCAATCAAAAACCCCTCATGATTCGTGTGGCTTCGGGTGCAGCTCCCTGATGCATGCTGTGTTTGGAACGACTGTCCTTCCTATGCAATGTACGTTTTCTTCTGTTGACATGTGTTTTGACTAATATCCATGGAAACAGCCTGCGCTGCACTTTGTTTTTGAGTTTCCCTTATGACGGAGGAGCTCGCAAACCTCTGTTTTGTGGCCAAGTAAAGAAAAGCAAAGAAAGCAATTTTTGATTTCCAGTCAGTCACGCTTTTCCTTTTTGCTCTGCAGATGACCTGATGGCAGACCAAAGGATGGACATCTCGTCTACAATGACTGACTTCATGTCCCCCGGGTCCACCGACCTCATCTCCAGCTCCATCAGCACACCTGGCATGGACTACACCCGCAAGAGGAAGGGCAGCACCACTGACTATCAGTAAGGGCACCAGGAAAGAGAGAGAGAGAGGGAGAGAGAGATATAGGGAAAAGAGGGAAGGGGAAATAATGACGACTGACAATGAAACAATGGAAGGAAAGTGGAGAAAAGAATTATATCAACACAACAAATGGTATAAATGAAAAAAGATGGCGTGAAGAGAAAGAAAGGAGGAAAGTAGGGGACCAGGAGAGACAGAAAAAAGACACGTCTGGCCTCATTCTCCTCATGACTGCATGTACAGATGTCTGAGCACTTCATAACAAAGTAACTATTCAATTTGTGTTTCTTTGCAGAATTGATGGCTTCTCCTTTGAGTAAGTTCAAACATGACTGACTGTTAATTGATTTATTTTAACTGATCAAAATCAGAAATATCAATGTGACTCACCATGAAATGTTGAACAGACTTTTCTGTAGTGCTTTGGTTATTTGACTGTTCTCTGATGTTCTTGTTGAAACTGATGTCTCTTGTCTCTTCCTCCTCAGCGACATGGACCCAGACAAAGATAAACTGGGAAGGTGAGTGGCCACCATTACCATGGTGATAAAGCAGGCGCTTTAATCGTCTGTATTGTACTTCCTGTGCTTTTTTGCTTTTCCCTGCTGCTCCCATTATCCAGTTTCCCTTTTACATCAGTTAAACCCAACTTAAAGGGTTAGCTCACCTAATGCAATGTTGTCACCACATTCGCTGTGTAGCAGGGTAGTGGGTCATGTGAGTCCTGGCTTGCTAATGTACAGAGAGTGTCCGACAGTGTGCGTAGGACGTGGAGCATCTGATGGGGAAAAACCCCTGAAGTTAAATAATTTGGAAAATTTGGTCAGAGGAAAATAAAGGAAGCGTGGGCGCATTATGGAGAAGTGTGGCTCAATCGATTTTACAGTATTGATAAATAATATGAGTTTAAGGTCAGATGATTTAAATCCACCCAGTAGTGAAACACTGTCTCAACTGGAGCATATCCCTGTGACATGTTCACTTGACCGCCTCCAGTTTTAGTTATGGACTGCTTTGCTTTAACATTTAGCAAAGCTAACTTCATGTCAAACCACTTATTTCTGTCATGGTACTGCTCCACAATGACACTGTGCTGTAGCTTTGATCGTATTTTCTGACAGCAGGACTCAAAATCTGGGGAAATAAAACAGTCTGCGTGATAGATAGGAAAATAAAAGAATCTGTTTTTCTTTTGTAATTTGGGAGAACTGACCCTTTAAGCTAGTTTTAGCTGGTTCAAAAAGGAAACTGGATAACTGAAGCCTTTAATTTCAGCACAAACATTCTCAGTGCTGTAAACATCTGAAGTGTCATTCATCTTTTAATCTGCTCAGATCAGGAAAGTGAAGAAATCTTTCGGTTTATGCAGTGGGTGGATGCTGGAAATTCTCATTGTTACACTTTTTACATAAGCGTGCGTGTGAGAGAGGCAGGTTTTAATCAAAACTACGTCATATTTGTATGCCACCAGTCAACAGATTGTACAGTCAAATATAACCCCAGAGCATTACGCTTGTTGCATAAGCTTTGATGCCGTTTAAACCAGCAAATGAGGTTGGTTACAGAACCTGTGAGGTTAGCCGTGGCCCCATTCCCTCCCTCCCTCCCTCTCTCTCCTTTCCTTGCTCTTTAAAATCCCTCCTGTCTCATAAATTTAAACCTCAAACCTTCAAGGTTATTCTTTTCCTTTTTTTGCCCACTAATAATTCTGTGTTTGTCTTTTCAGTGACCCACAGGGCCGGATTAAGAATGCCAGGTACACAAACTCCTTTCCGTTCTCACTCTCTCGTTCCCCCTGCCTTCTAATCTCTCTTACATGAATTAAATGTCACTGTCTGATTGGGGACAGAGAGAGCTTTGTGTACGTTGATAATAAGAAACTTTATACTTTGAAGTGTATATATCTGAGCATTATGTGGAACTGAGGGAATGTAAGAGCAAACCTAATGGCCAATGACAAGCTCTCTTTCTCTTGTGTGCAAAGAATTCTCCCTTCAGTAGGAAAGTGAAGGCAGGACAGACAAGTAGGATAGACCCTCAGATGTGTTCTTACAGTCCTGAAGGATAGATGCAATAGCAGAAATGGCATTTCATCTCTCATCTTTAGAGAGCCATGTTTTCTTAGCATTGAGCTAGCTGGTGTGTATTACGTTAGATAAGACTGTGAGGTGATGGATAATCCGCAGTCTGCATTCTATTTTTTATGCAGCAGGTGGAATGAAAGCAAAAAGATTTTTCTACGTGCATTTTTTTATTTGGATTTATGCCAGCAAGATGGGAAAAGAAAGCAAGATGACCGTCTGTTAACGTCTAGTGCTTCTCCCTCCGCAGAGAGGCTCACAGCCAGATTGAGAAGCGTCGCAGGGACAAGATGAACAGCTTCATTGACGAGCTCGCATCACTGGTGCCCACCTGTAACGCCATGTCGCGCAAGCTAGACAAGCTGACGGTGCTGCGCATGGCTGTCCAGCACATGAAGACACTCAGAGGTTAGCATGAACTGGTAAAAGCGCTGAATACCAGGAGATAGCTCAGGGTATGAGGGGAATGGGAA
This sequence comes from Chaetodon trifasciatus, assembly GCA_037975065.1. Classification (NCBI taxonomy): domain Eukaryota; kingdom Metazoa; phylum Chordata; class Actinopteri; order Chaetodontiformes; family Chaetodontidae; genus Chaetodon; species Chaetodon trifasciatus. Next base: position 1,441,399 of record JBBMOE010000002.1, on the reverse strand, counting down.
GCTGTGTTATAAATGACAAGTCAATATAATTCAGACACTCAGAGTCCATTAATGTATTAGTCAGTTAACAAGAAGAGGAATTTTTATGTAATTTCAGCTCTGGGAAACAGTGATGGACATTTTTCGCTATGCTATGAGACTTGAACTACCGTCTTTTAGCAGTTAGAAACAGGAAGATCAACAGCCCTGCTGACCATCTCTGCATACTCAATAACATGTACATACAAATGTTTACTGCTGCGTGCAGGTGCAGCCAACCCGTACACAGAGGCCAACTACAAGCCCTCCTTCCTCTCAGATGATGAACTGAAGCACTTGATACTAAGGGTGAGTGCAGCACAAATGATTAAGTATTCAACACATAATGATAGTGTCAGATAGACAGTGTTGCACAATATTTAATCACCATACAGTCAATAACATATAGCAATTTCTCTTTTTACTGTTTATCTTCATCATTAATCGTCAGTCTTGTCTACTAATTGTGATACTCAGAAGATCAAGCTGTTTATTAGAGAGCTAAATCATACCATGTATCCTAATATTGGACCAAAATTGGCATTTTTTCTTTATGAAGAGTCTATATTTTCGAAATAGCCCATGTTTATTCCAGTGTTTTCTGTGTTGGATGACGCAGGCTGCTGATGGTTTCCTGTTCGTGGTTGGGTGTGACCGTGGAAAGATCCTCTTTGTTTCAGAATCCGTGTACAAGATTCTCAACTACAGTCAGGTATGCTGACAGTGTCTTTATGCATTGGAGAGAAAAGACCGGTGTTGGATTTTAGCCATCATTGTTAGCAGCCACTCAGCCGCGAAGGACGTACAGTATGTTTCATATTTGAGGATTTTTCTGAATGTCACTCTGCAAATTACGCAGGAGCTCACAGTTGTGGCCTTGTTTTTCCTGGAGAGATGATAAAAGCAAAATTTCATCACCATGAGTAATGTCATTCAGATCATCACAACTCTCTCACTGGAGTTGGAAAATCTGTCTCAGCAGTTCAGCTTTAAATGAAATCTTTAAGCTGCCTTGCGGCACTGACTTCAGAGAAGTCAGTGTTTGAAGTTGTTTATGGAAGTGCATTTGCTTGGAGTTGCGTGGTAGTTCTCTACTCGCCTGCATTGTTCTCTGCCTCTTTCCCCTCTCACATCATTCCCTCTGTTCTCTCTCGCTCATCAACATCACCCACCGTCTCTAGAACGATCTGATCGGTCAGAGCCTGTTTGACTACCTTCACCCCAAGGACATTGCCAAGGTCAAAGAGCAGCTGTCCTCCTCTGATACGGCCCCACGAGAGCGGCTCATTGACGCTAAAAGTAAGTCCAAACACGCGTCATCTATTATGTAGAATCAGTCTGCTTTATGCGGATAACTCCTCTGTTCGCTTTCGTCTTAATCAGTTGTGTCCTCATTGAAAACTCTCAGCAATCTCAAGGCTGCCTTCTGACATCAGTAGAAGTATTTATATCAGCACCTAGTTATATTGTCTGAAGGTAGTAGTCATAAAACAGCTTTATATCTGTGTTCTCTGTAATATGAAGCAATACGAGCCCATTTGTGGAGCCATCTACATGTTTTATTACATTTAGTACCTTTGTTAGTGTGGCTTAAGACTCAGTTTATGGCACCATAGATTTTCCATTGCAAACAATAGAATGATTTGATGTTCTTCTAAGATATGTGAGCCTTTAGTTTTGTAACTTGGCAGAAGGAATTTTCTAAAGAAGAGATCTGAATCTGATTGAAAGATTACTAAAAGCAAGAAAAAAGTTGGAAATGCTGCAAAATTGAACCCCCTACAGAGGACCAGTGGCTAGAAATATTTGAATACATGTTCTTAATGGAAAAAAGTGTCATTTTTTTTCAAAACTGCAAATGCAGCTGGAGGAAAAATGAGTGCTATGAAATAGAGGCACTGAAAGTAGAAAGAACAATTGAATTCCCCTGCAGGAAGCGTCAGACTGATGGATGCATTAATAGAATGCATTTGCCAATTTTTTCTCTGAAGTAATTTTTGTGTGTTCTGGAAAAAAAATGGTAGAGAGCAGGCAGTAAAAATGATGTTTTTAAATCTTCTGACTGCCGTGTGTTTGCAGCTGGCCTTCCGGTGAAGACAGACATCACCCCCGGTCCATCTCGACTCTGTTCTGGAGCCAGGCGGTCGTTCTTCTGCAGGATGAAGTGCAACAGGCCCTCTGTCAAAGTAGAGGACAAAGATTTTCCCTCCACCTGCTCTAAGAAAAAAGGTACAGTACTGTTTGGCACTAAAACCTGAAGGGGAACTGCAAAACTGCAATTCCTTTTGAATAAAAGTCGCAGACAATCCTCCTCCTGCCCTTAAATATAAGGCTGCTTCTCACAACAGCAGTGAAAGCAGCTCTGTGCTGCTTAAAGCGTCTCCCCATCAGTTTTCATCTTTGAGTACCAGTCAAGGGCTCTTCTCTCCCTTCAGCCCTTGCCTCACGTACTTAAGATACAGTTTTTTTTAGCCTTTCAGTTCCCTTCTTATGAAAGCAAAAGCCCTGATTTCCTGCTGTTGCTCTTGTTGTATTTTTAGAGGCACATCCTTATTGAAGCCAGGAATCACACCTCAGTTAGCATGAGAGCATCTACATTACACAACCAATGAAACTGGCCTCTTAAAGTGCATGTACTTATTAATGTATGCACTTTACCCTTATTTAAGCAAACCGCCCTGTCAAAAACAGCATTTTGCATAGAATTCAACACTACAGAAATACTAAACTATACTACGCCTGTGAGTTCAGGTCGCAGCTTTCACACCAGCCCAAACGAATCGCCGTAGACGGGCAAATGCATCAGGGTTTGTTTTGACCAAAAGTTAAGTTATGTGTGAAACCACCTCGAGTCAGCCTCTGCCGTAATGATTTTTAGCAGTGATGAATGAAGCAGAACACTAATGGTGCAGTGTTACATCACTTTTGGGGCTGGGACACAGTGCAGGAAGATTAAAAATTAAAGTTGTAGATGGCATTGAAAGCAGGGGCTCATTCAGTCTTAATGCATTTATGTGCTGTTGTGAATTAAACTTTTGATGTTCCTTTGTACACAACTGTATAAAGTGTCAGATGAGCCATAATGACAAAGTGCATCATTCTGATCAGCATGACGTCATTGTCTGCTAATGACACTCAGGTTTTTATAACAGACTTTTAAGTCTTTATCTCAGCACACTTTGAGAGGGGTTTTTTTTTCGGAGTACTTCCTTTTTCTGTCCAGTTCATTGCGTCATCTTTGCTGCAGTGGCCTGAGACTGAGAGCAGATGAAACATATGGCTGGCTGCTTAGATGCTGATGGGGTGAACTGGAGTGTAAACTAAGTGTCTTTATAGTCAGAAGAACATTTGCAGGCCATTCGAGCTCAGTCACGCAACCCAGATTGGCTGTGTCACCATTCATGTTGAATGAAGTTTTAGCGTTTAGCTGAATATTTCATGGAGGCGAGCTTTATTCTGCCTCTGATGTCGTGCTTTGTGTTTCCAATGGGAAGAAATGGAGTTCGGCAAACCTCCTCAGAGGCACATGGTGATATATTTTTGTGTTACTCTCGAGTCATCCGGTCTTCTATCCCGATATTGTTATTGAACTTTTAGAAAATAAATGAATTCATCATAACTGCAAACTGCAAAATTTGCAGCGTAGTGAGATCTTCTGGCCGGGGGAGCAGCAGCAGCGGCTTCAATCCTCCCTCTGTGTCTACACGGGATGTGTTCGGGCATGGTACTGCGTGAAGGTCATCCGTGTTTCGGCAGCGCCAAGAGCCCAATAAGCAATCACTGTAGTTATCCGCTTAAAACCAAAGAAAAGAGACTTGCAGCAGGTTTCAGCTGCGCTCTGTGTAGACAAGCCAAGGAATGTCAAACTCTGTCTGTAGTTGTTGGTAAGAGATTAAAATACCATCCCTGAAAAGGTCCCTCATGCAGTGTAAATCAACCTTTAGTGTCCTGATCTTAAACCTTGGACTGCGAAGAGAGAGTCATTTCATGGTACTTTGGAGTTGAGCCTAGCCTCAGCATTTTCATATTGATATCCTGTCATGGACGATATGAGGGAAAATCCACGACACACATCAAGAATATTTAGTTTGTGTTTCCATTTCCAGTTTTGTTTCCATCCACCACCACAACAAGTTTCCAACAGAAACAAAATATGGCTGTGAGGTGACATGAGGCTCGTGCTTTTCTTATTAAGCGGAGTCATTTTGAAGTGAACAGTTGTGCCCTCATCTGTTTATAGATGATGGGTGAATACAGAGAATGTCAGAATGCATTAAAAGATGCATGTAGTGACATAAACTGTGTCTGAAATGAGGTGGTAGTGAATCGTCATGTCAAAGCAGATCTGGAAAAGGAGGCAAGCAAATGAAAGAAAGAAGAGTTTAGTTTTTTCTTTTCATCTCATCTGTTTTTCATAATTAGGAATGGAAATGTCTCTGTGTGTTTGAACTCTTTGAGACGACTTTAGAAATCTTAAATGTGGTTTTCTGAAGTCGGTTTTGTAACAATTTCAAATGTCATCAGCCAATCAGAGCTGGTTTCATAATCAAAACAGCCCCTTTCAGATTCAGTTGACTGAACTGGAAGAATCTCCCATCATCCTCACAGCACGGGGATGGCTTCCCACTAAGATGGCCTCAGTCCATTTCCAGTTATAACCCCTGACGCCGTGTCTCTCCTCCACCCTCACAACAGCGGACCGCAAGAGCTTCTGCACCATCCACAGCACGGGCTACCTGAAGAGCTGGCCGCCCACCAAGATGGGTCTCGACGAGGACAACGAGCCCGACAACGAGGGCTGCAACCTGAGCTGCCTGGTGGCCATCGGCCGCCTGCACCCCCACATCGTCCCCCAACCCAGCCTGGCAGACATCAGGGTGAAGCCGACAGAGTACGTCTCCCGGCATGCCATCGACGGCAAATTCGTCTTCGTTGACCAGAGGTGAGACGCTAAAGAGGGTGTGTTTCAAACTCAGACTGAGGTCTGTGACAGACTGTACCTTGGCTTCTTTTTATGATAGCAATAGAAAGTTCATCATGCAGTAAGTCCTGTGCAGTTAAGCTTCCTCAGCTTATCTCTGTTGTCATTTTGGAGTCTTGTAAAGACCGTTGTAATAATTTGCTCCCTGTGCAAAATACTAGAAAGCAGGACAGAGACTGTAAGAGGCTGTTTGGAGGTGAACTGGTTTAGTGCTTCAACATTAAATCACACCTCTACTCCTTGTTGGTGACACGGGTGTTACTCCCATCTAAGACTCCAGAAGATTCAGTTGGGTGTATTTAGAAATATCAGTAACGAAGGACAAACGACACATTCATGATTCATCCAGCAGCACTGACTCTCCCCTCCGTCATCATTCTCCTGTCAACACTGTCAATGCACAAATCACACGACTGTCCTCACTGATTCCCCCTCCCCACTTTAAAGTTTCACTGCCGTTACTCTTAAAGTGATAAGAGGAGTGAAAAGGCTTCAGGGCAGAATGCAAATGAGAGTTTACGACTAAATTGATACCAAAAAGATGTCTAGATGAGTGTTCTCATAGAGTACTGTAACAAAACCCATCAGTAAGCCACAGAATCTGGATTATATTTTTACACAAACTGACTTTTAATAAGCAATTTTTAAAACAAGCTTTCACACAGCAGCTGAGACCTCTGACAGTTCAGTGTTAATAATGATATTCACGGTACCTTCAGACGTTTAACTAATACAGAAAATGAATTGCTCCATCAGATCTGATCAGATTAGATTTCGATGCGATCAGTTTCACAGCTCCTGATGCATATTGTCATGTTTTTATGTCATGATGTGTTTTGCCACAGTCATTTGTACAATTGCCCACGTACACATGTATCATTTGAACAGTTATGCTTTTAAAGCCTTTTTGTCTTTTCACCCACTGCCACCTTAGAGCGTATCTGCTGTTGCAATTATAGTTGGCTGTGATTCATTTCTTTTAAGTCTTTCAGATCTGAAGCTATTTACCTCCATCTGATTTCATTTATTCTACATGACCTAAAGTCAACACATGTCCTCAAGCTGGAGAATGTAGCTAACATTGATTGATGAGTTGCTGGCCTTGAAAAAAAATCAATGTGCTGAGAACTCTAATGGTGGTGAGGAGCCACATCAGTCAGCTGTAAGTAAACACAGCCCGTCTCTGTCTTCTCTGTCTGTCCCTCCAGAGCCACAGCCATCCTCGCCTATCTGCCCCAGGAGCTGCTGGGAACCTCCTTCTATGAGTATTTCCACCAGGACGACATTGGCCACCTGGCAGAGTGCCACAGACAAGGTACCTGCTGAGGGACAGGCGAAATATTCTCAGGGATGTTTATGGTCTTCAGTATGTGTGTGTGTTTACTGACCACGTCCATGGGTCTGTCCACAGTGCTGCAGATGAGAGAGAAGATCAACACCAACTGTTACAAATTCAAGATCAAAGACGGCTCCTTCATCACGCTGAGGAGCCGATGGTTCAGCTTCATGAACCCCTGGACCAAGGAGGTGGAGTACATCGTCTCCACCAACACTGTTGTCTCGTAAGTAGCCGAGGACACTCACACCTCTAGAACCGACCATATTTAGCCATGATGTCAGAACGTTTCCACGTGTGTGTTCATCTGTCCAGGTGTCCCATGATGGAAGGATCAGACTACCCTCAATCTGCAGCCTCACCACAGAGCATGGACAGTTGTCTCACCTCAGAGGGTAAAATACTTCTTCAGAAACACAACTCCAAGCTGATTGATTAAAAAAGAAACAAGCAAAATCACCCCCCGCCGTGAATCACATTCTCCTCACAATGAATAACATGTCCTTTTCCTGATTGCTGTTGATTGGTAGGTGGAGGAAGGCGGGCGCTCCAGACGGTGCCCGGCATCCCCGGTGGCACGAGAGCGGGCGCTGGCAAGATTGGACGCATGATCGCAGAGGAAGTGATGGAGATCCAGAGGTGAGAGCAGATGGGATTGGTGCATTTCGGTCTCAAAAGCTGGGCTCGTCCTTGCCTAGAAAATGCCTGCGGCCTGGTTCAGAATGCAGCTGATGGCGGTAGAGGTGACACAGAGAGGTGTCATGGCGTGATCGATCAGATATCAGAAAGCAGCTGTACAATGAAAGAAGACGCGCGGGGGTGTTGGCACTGCAGGGTCTGAATCCTCCAGGCCTACGCTGCGTCAGATAGCTGCTAAAGTTACACCAGTTGTGTCCACTGAGAAAAGTAGTATCTACTCATTGCCATGGCAACGCTGTCAAATTCCAGTACGGGTGTTAAAAATAAGTTGCATGTAGGTCACATGTCTGCACCTGTTATCTAAGGTGGAAAGAAAAGCGATGAGTCGGTGCAGGTTTTCACACTTGAGGTTGCTGATTAGGAAAAGTGAAGCGTACTTCACTGCAGCCATCTGTCTGTCCGTCAGGATCCGAGGCTCCTCCCCCTCCAGCTGTGGCTCCAGCCCTCTGAACATCACCAGCACCCCTCCACCTGACACCTGCTCTCCAGGGGGCAAGAAGGTAACACACACACACACACACGTTTCACATGGCTCTCGTCTTTATTTGCTGCTGATTATCTAAAAAAGAAAAACGACATGGAGACGTGTTGATTATGGTTGAGCTGTTGAACTTGATGCATGGACATGTGACGCGTCCTTCCCATGTGTCTCGGTGTCTTCTCTTTGTGGACAAACAAAGGAATCCGGGGACAGAATGGAAACATTCGCAGCTCTGGGTGAAACGGATCTGTGCTCGGGGTGAACTGATATGTGTGTGTATGTGTGTCATGTCTCTAGATTCAGAATGGAGGGACACCTGAGCTGCCAAGCACAGGGATCATTCCTGGACCTGATTCTGTAGGCTACCCCTACTCCAACCAGTCCATCATGAGTGAGTCAGACACAAACACACCGCTCATTCTTTTTAATTTGTTTGCGTGTGTTCTCCTTTCCAAACATTCTTTTCTCAATGCTTCGTCCCCCGTCCAGGTGACAACTCCCACCTGAGCATAGACATCATGGACGACCCCGGTTCCAGCAGCCCCAGCAACGACGAGGCGGCCATGGCGGTCATCATGTCCCTGCTGGAGGCGGACGCCGGCCTGGGTGGCCCCGTCGACTTCAGCGACCTGCCCTGGCCTTTGTGAGGAAGCTGGAAGGGAAGAAGCAGAGGGAGAGAGGGAGACTCCCTCTTAGCGAGAGCCACTGATGGAGAGAGTTCATTCAGGTCGGATTGTGGCGGCCATGTTCCCTGCCCCTGTACACAACTACACTGCAAAAAATGTCCATCTAAACAAGTGATTTTTTTGAATTTGAAAAGGCTGTAGATAAAAGAATGATCTGAAAAGTACTACACGAAAGAGGAGGCGAGGCTCTCTCTGCTCTTTGGATCACACTCCAATGAAATTCAGGACAGGTGACCCTGAATTTCAGTGGGGCAAACGGGGTTCAAAATCCCGCTCCAAAAGATGTGTTGAGATGATTCTTTTTGCAGTGTCAGTCGCCTGCAGGCGTGAGGTGCTCCCTAACGTTGCCACAGCGAGAGACCATTACTCTAATAGTCCAGGCAGTGGACTGTCACGTTACAGGATTGCGGTGCTAACGTGTCTGCTGAGGGACTCAACTCTGTCTAACAGTGGCTCTGGGCCTCTGTCGTTGGCAGCCAACCCCAAACCAACACAGGACCCGTGAGACGTTCACAGACAGTGGTTCAAGTTTGATGTGGGGTGGACTGGCGTTGGGTGGGGAGCGCTTGATTTCCGCCTCCTGTCGCAGCCCTCATCATCGCTAACTGTACGTTCAAGTCTGCTCGTAGGATGTTGATTGGCCGTTGTAGCCAGCTGATTTCCAACATGGGAAACAAACACACACCAGTTTATCCTCTAGAGATTTGCTTTGGAGGTTCTGAGAAGTTCTTTATGCCCAAGTCACAAAAATCCACAAGCAAGCTGCTGTTTCCTGAACTAACATGAACGTTAACAAGTTTCTCTCCAAGCTACTGTAAAGCTCATCCTCGCTAAATTCTATTTTCCCTGAGGAGTCGAGCGGGTTCTGTATTTTTTTTTGTTTAAAACAGTTTTAAACGTTCATTTCTGCCTGAAACTACCTGCAGTACTTCTGTGAGAAGTAAGTTGTGACGATAAATGATCAAAAATATGATTCGACCCAAACATCCGCACAGTCAGAAGGAGGAGGAAAACATGTTATGTGAGCTTGAAGTTCCGTGTTGGGCCCATGGAGCCAAGTGAGTGCGTGTGCCACACATGAATGGCATGAAAATGACGGACTGATTCGGCTCTTGAAGACTTTCCAATTTCTATTGAGTCATATGACTCAAATTTTGATAACAGAGCGCCATGTGGGAATGTTTCTCACTCTCAGACAGATTTATCCATGTTTAACAACCAATGCATTTATGTTAGAAAGTGTCTTGGGCCAGTTTTGTCATGTGACCTGCGATCCCAACTACGACCACTACGTTGAGACCACCTCACAGCCCGGTGCAGGTCCTGTGAGGGTCCAGCTGCAGGCCCCACAACAGGCCCCCACACACACAATTAGGCTGAATATAATATGGACCCAGTTCTGTGATTAGAAACCATCTGGACCTGTGAGGACCTGGACTGCTTTGTTCTCTAGCGTGTGTTCTCCTGCACAGTTTAGCTGCAAAATCCCTGCAAACCCTCAGAGTGCTGACAGCGAGCACTCTGCAGGAGGAGAACGACCGTAACAACACAGCATCACATATTAATGGAGGAAAGGAGGTCGGTCCAATGGGGTGGGAGCAGCAGCTCAGCGTGCAGGTGTGTGTTCAGGGCTGTAACAGCGCGCCTCATGTCTCTGCAGACGGTTTCCCGTCTCAAAAGAGAACAGTTCAGCTGCAGCCGGAGACGATTCAAGTGCTCCTCCACGAGGAAAGGTTTTTCACTGCCATGATACTGAGGTCTGCTCCTCACACTCGGCTCTCTGCAGGTCATGCTGGAAGGCTAATTAGCATCAGCTACCGATTTAAAAACCTGGCGGCCTGGGTCACAGGGTCTCCACCAGCTCACCCTCCCTCGACACTAGTACCCATATGAAGCACTTAAGATGGAGTGGACAGGAGAGCTGGTTCTGGATCAGTTCTCTGATTCAGAGCAGGTCTTCACCAAAGTATTTCTTTGCCTTTGTGATCCGAATATTTAAAGCGGACGCAACACGTCCGTCATCAGTACCTGAATTTAGGAGCAGCCCCCTTTCCAACTTGTTTTGCTGGAGTTGGGAGAAGTTCAAGGGAAAAAAAATCCGTCGGAGTTAAACTCTGCTGCACAGATGACAGATTTACAGTGGGTGGGTTTAAAAAAAGAAATTCTGCAGTTGCTCACGAATTTGGTTTGTTTAGCACTTGATAATACACAGATGTACTGTGGCTACACATAACTGTCAATGCATTTACCCGATCAGCAGAGAGGGCTGTAACAGAGACAGGGGGCGAGTATAGAAACAGATAAATGTGGTAGTGACGGAGGCAACAGTGATCCAGCAGAGTAACGGGGACAGGACTTTCGCCGATTGTTCCCCGGGACAACAAACAGGGTCAGGAGGGACGGCCAGAAGCGTCCCAATGGAATTCTTCATTTCGGTGTCCGTTTTTTCCTCCACGATAATGAATATCCTCAACGCCACCTCGTCGCCTCGCCAGCTCCGTGCCGCTCACAGAGTTGTGCCAGTGTGATTGGAGGGGGACACTGAGGAGTGTCAGCAGTCTGCCTCTGCGGAAAGAAGTCCAGTAAAATGAAGAGGCCAGCTTTCACGTACGTCTATACATTTTTGCATTGCTGTTCGACAGGCGCACTGCGCTGTGTGTCTGTCCCTCGTTTGTGCCTCTCATGTGTCATCATGACATCTAACACACGGAGCTAAGCAGCGCTTTTTTCTGAAAGCCAGATTTCCAACCCTGAAAGTCAACACTCACCGCTGCTCTGAAGGTGTGTCTTCAAAGACTCCTCTCACCATCTGGATGAATAAATAATTCTTTAACTCAAACTCAAATGAAGGCCTGGCTTGTTTGTGCTGTAGAAGAAAAATGAAAACACCTTATCGTGCAGCTCTACATGAACAATATTTAGTGCCAAAGTTTGAACGGCTTTGGTTGTTTCATGCGTGAGATTTCTGCTGTCAGTGGAATCCCACACGGACCAGAGGAAGCAGATAACTTGGTTTTTGAGCGCTGAACTATTTTTTTTCTTTCTTTCAATTTTGCTTCTCGTTGAACAAACTGAGCAGTGACCGGTCGTTTCCGGCCTCCATCTTTTCTCCTGCTGCGGGTGGATTGTTTTCATCCTGATGGTCAGAGGAGTCCATATTAATTCACGAGAGGCACACCTGGGCGAGCACGGTCTTTCCATATGGGCTTAAAGTTTTCCATCTCTGACTTGAACCAGTTGCGGCTGAACATTTAGCATCCCTTACAGTCACTCTACCCAATCGGGGATGCAAAATGGTGCGAGTCGCAGCAGTTCCTGTGTCGCCCGTCTGTGTAAATCCCTCAGTCAGTTTACAGCGGGGTTGGAACTCGGTTGGACAATGAAACGCCTGCAGAGCTCAGGCTCCACCCCCTCCTGTCCTCCTCCAATCACCGAGCAGCTGGCGAGGCCCCCCTCTGTATCTGTTCTAGTGGTTTTCTGTTTCAATGTTTTACACTACACACTACAATAAAGTGTCCCCCATGTTGATATGCCCCTCCCCACCTGACAATAATGTATCAAATCTTTAAATATTATCATGTTAAGAGTATACTTTATGCAAATATATATGAGTATGATGAGTGTATTGTATGTATCAGCAGTGAAATATTTTTAAAATAAAATTATTTGTTTCTGTCATCATGGACTTTACATCCACCTTTTTTTTTTTTCCTCGTCATATGAAGATGTGGTATTTCCTTCAGTGGGTGAAGGTCTTCTCTGCTCGACTCTGGTTTAAACCCAATCTCTGCTCTCAGCCAATCAGTGCAGTCCGGTGGTATTTTTATATGATGTTGCCATCCAGCTGCTGGAAGGTCTGCACTCAGGGAGAAAGACTAAAGCAGATGCTGCTTTCAGGAGCCAGGCAGCTGGTTGGAGGTCAGTGCACAACATACCTGCACTACAGTGTGTGTGAACATCCCCGATGGCCAAAAGCTGCTCATTTTTGGAAGATGAAAAAATTTTTAAAGCCTTTTTTTTTCAGTAACAGAGCTATTCATTATTCAATCTCTCAGAAACCTTGTAAGCTTATTCACGGTTTGATGTTTGTGGCCCGAAAAGTTATTTAACGCATTAGCATACACTTTGAACTCGTGCATTAAATAATCATCGTTACTGTGGAAGCGGCTCATGCATATTCTCTCTCTGCAGTGCTCCTCCTGGAGTCGGGTCATCTCCTGCTACTTTCTTTCATCCGGTGAGCTGGTTTAAAAGTTCAAACTCAAAAGGTTCCTCGTTCTGGTTCTGCGCCTAAAACAGAGCAACATCTTGGTTTTATGTCTTTACAGTTGTGTTCAGTGCTCAGATGTTCTAGTTACATTTTATTGGCGGACGATGATGGTCAATTACACATCAACCAGCGGTCGAAGGCCAAAGTGCGCGATTCCCTCCCGCTCCCGTCTGGTTGCGTTGCATTGCTCTCCAGAGGAACGTGTTCTGCTGCGGCGTGATGACTGACTGATAATGCGAGTAATGCTGCACCAGCCGGGATGCAGAATATTCATGTTGTGATTCAGAGGCCGGGCTGAGTCACTCCACCCTGATCAGACTGCACGGCGCAGGCCTCCTCCATCGATAGGACATCTTTCCACCAAGAACTGCTTTGAAGCACGAAAATCAAACTGTAGCCTGATTCGTCGCAGGAATAATCTGTATTTGCAGCTTGGTGGGAACAAGTTACACCAGTACTGATGAGTACATGTTGTTAATTTAGAAGTATTATTTAATATTGCGTAGTCATCCATGGTAGAAAAAGGTTCCTTTTCCTGTAAAAACAATAGATTTTCTATGTGTGCATTTTCCTCTCCAGCATCCTAATTAACCAGCAAGGAGCAAATATTCAGATTTATCAAGTCACTGTCATTTGGAAGACACACCACTCACCACTACATTCGTTCAATAAGGAGACGTCACCCTAGACCAGAGTGTTGTGAATACCATTTATTAGAAAAACACTGTGTTCAACATCTCTTGTGACATCCGGTGTGCTCACAGCAAGTGATGAACCTGTGCAGAGTTTTCAGAGCAGGTCAGCAAAGGACACGAACTGGAGCGGAAACGAGGACTCGACGTGAACGAGGAACCAAATCAACTGGTTTCGAGGACAGAGGGAGTGGAACATTTCCTTAAAAACTTTGTGGAAAATAAAAACCCTTTCATGAAGGCCTTCGCATGCGCTGGAAAACGTGGATCCTCACAGCCGACTCACTCGCTAGCGCCCAAATAAACCATGAGGAGATCCACTTTCCCAGTGAGGTACAGTATCCCAGCAGCACCGCGCACGCACACACAAACACACAGCTCTCGCACACACATGCGTCATTATAATGTAACACTGCGCTCTGTCGTTTCACATGCGCACAGACTGCAGCTAAACTCTGCTTTGGTCAGATAAATAAAAACGAACGGAGTGAACAGAAGTGGGCGAGGAGTCCTGCTGATGTGCGGCGTCCATCCGTGGCTGCCGAACAGTTCTCGATCATTCGGACGCTGTGTTGGCTGAGAGAGGCTGCAGCAGAGGTGCAACGCAAGGCAAAGTGGTGTTTTGCCACTCAGGAGGAGGAAGAGGAGGAGGAGGAGGAGGAGGAGGAGGGAGGAGGAGGCGAGGGGGGACAAAGTCTGCGTTCACACTGACAGCAATAAGCAGCCAGAGGTCCTCCCATTTCTGCTGAGAGCTCAAACTGTGTGCTTATTGGCTGTTGAAGACCAATCAGGTTTCTGTGCTTGTTAGTGTCGCCGTTTCAAATTTCATACATGCTGTGGGAGGACTGTGTTTTACAATCAATGCTCGTTTCTCTGAGCTGATGTCAGTGTACGGATGTAAATTGAAGCACTCGTTGCTGTTCGTGTGAGCACAGCGGTGGAGGGAGGGAGTCAGTGCGCAGCCAGTCTCATGCGGAGGGTGACGGCGTGTCCGGGTCCGGCTCGTAGTGGTAAGTGGCCTGAGTGTGGCTGCCGCCGTGCTGCTGCTGGTTGCTGTGGGCCAGGCTGTGCGCGGCCTGGCCGGGACTGTCCTGAGCCTGCTGGTTCGGGCCCTCGTAGCCTTGCGCTAGCTGAGGGCCCGCGTTGTTGTCCAGCCCCTGTCCGAGCGGCGGCTGGTAGGGGTCGTTGGCGCTCGGCGGCTGCGGCAGAGTGTCCAGCTCGTCCACCTGCGGCCCCGGAGGCTGCATGACCACCAGCTGGTCCTGGGGAATGTCTGCGGCGGCCGCGGCCAAGTTGGTGATGGACTTGGACTTGACGCACTGGAAGTCCACGTGCCGGCTCTTCCCTTCCTCCTTCTCCCAGGACATGCGGATGAAAGGACGCTGGACGTAGTTGTAGATGACCTCCGGACGACCTCCAGGACGCCGCTTCACCTTTTCTTTGTAGGTTGGGTAACCTGGAGGAAACCAGATAACAAAAAGTGATAAGAACACTGAAGGAAACGACGACGGCTAGTTTGAAATTCACTTATTTGCTTTCTTGAGGGTCAGATGTGCAGATTGATGTATGTGCTGTAAACATGCAGCAGGAGCCAGCAGTCGGTTAGCTTAGCTTATCTTAAAGAATAGAAACAGGCGACAAAATCCAGCTGCCACAACCTCTAAAGCTCACTCACTGACATACCTCATTTGTTCAATCCGGACCAACGTGTGAAAGAACACTTCCTGGTTTTACAGGACGTTGTGTAAACTACCCCTTGAAGTATTTTAGCATTGAGCTTAGATTTGGCATTTCATTACAAACACGCTCTCAGTTCGCGTTTCACTGCTGTTGTTGTGGAAACTCTTGCCTCAGGTTCAGCCATTAGGACTTTTCCAGTGAGCTGACATCATCTCCAGTGTGTAGACACGCAATGATGTCGAATCACACTGAAAACATTCCCCGCTGTGGCCCTGAGGGAAAGTTCCACTATTTTTCTTTAACAAGTGAAACTGCCGCCATGACCCGAAAATTTGTTTCCTGCATAGCTGCTTTTTGTGTTTCAGCTCGGAGAGTTTAGGAACTTGGACCTGCCCCAAAGAATTACACCAACCTCCTGACTTCAAGTTCCAGCACCAGGCGGTAAAATACACGCACTTCTCCCCTCAGAAAGCACTGCATGCATTTTTCTGACTGCTAGTGTTTTACTCAGATTTGGAGGGGACATAAAAGAAGAAAAAGACTTCGACTCAGTACCTTCTATTCCCAGCCGGATCTTTTTCAGTCCTCTGTCCTTCAGCACTGACTTGGCCACGTCTCTGTTCTCGATGTACTTGAAGAAGCGGTACAGTTTGGTGCTGTAGATGACTGTTGAGGGAACAAAGGCACATTCAACACATGAAGTCGGCACTGCCTTAAAGGAAAAAAAAAACACTCATTATTGTCAACGAATCCCGCGAAAAGATCAATCCTCTCAGCAGTTTGACTTCTCTCCCCTGTCTGCGGCTCTCGGCCCACTGACATAAAAACACAAAAGCTTTTTAAAAGGTTGACTGCTTTCGGTTTTCAGCAAATGTCATTTAAAGAGGAGGATACGGTGCTTTTGTCGGGGACTATCTTCAGCTGTGGATGAATCCACATTTGGTGATCTAGTCAGCGCTGAGCATGTCTGTCCCATTTGCTGTGGATGCTGGCTCAGTTACTGATAGATTAGCTTCACTCGAGCGGTCTTCTTCTGTGGTGCAGCCTGCAGAGAAACCTCTCAGTGCTTACTTTATCTGCAGTGTGATTGAAGCGCTGAAGAGCTTTTTGAAGTTTTAGCAGCTTCAGAAAATGTCAAAGCTATTACTCTAGCAGCAAAGTGTGAAGCACGCACGAGCTGCAGGAAGCGCTCACGCCACAGTAACCTGTTTTCATCAAAGCTGATGACTGGAGTGTCACCTCCTCACCCAGCTTCGAGCCTGACACGCTGCTACGAAAACAGGTCACGAGCGGCGGGGTTCACTGTGCAGGTGCAGTGTGAGCAGATCCAGAGTCAGTGATTGGTGTCTTACTCTGCGAGTACTCCTCTCCCATCTGTGGAGGGTACTCTTCGTCCCAGTCCACCACGTCGTCGTCGGTCAGCACCACCACGTGACACTCCCTCTCTCCGCTCTGAGCGCTGGCCACCATCAGCGGCAGCACCATCTCCTCCAGGTAACACTCAAACTGACGCCGGGCCCCGTCGTTAGACAGCTCGTGCATCAGGGCGCCTGGGGAGGAAGCGGGAGGAGAGGATGGAGACATAGACCTTCATTCATTTCCTGGAGACTTACTCTAACCTGAACCTGACCTCAGCCCACGTCTGTGTTTTGTTCATTGTCTTGCACATGTGATACAAATCCCTGCCAATGGTTTCACACTTTTCCACTGATTGACAGGTGGCGTTAATGCGCCAAGAACGCTGCCAAAGGTGAGGAAGAAGAAGAACTGCCAGTAGGTAAACATGGATGAGAGCAATGCTAATTTTGAGAAGGCTTGAAAATGATTTCTGACATGTTTGGAGCTCAAGGAGACACACGATGAGCTCTGGAGACACTTTGTTTAGAAGACATCTGCACGCTCTGAGGGGACGTCTGGACAGCGTTTCCTGACTGCAGAACATGCTGAATGGACGCCAAACCACTGATTACTGAACGCTGTCAACTTAAAGAATGACAAGGCGATCAATGCTTCTATTCTTCTTCAGTGTTGTGTTTAAGGAGGGGAGGCTCTGGGAGTAAATAGAAACTAGCTGCTCTGCTGTGCTCTGCTCTTAAAGTTCACAGGCTTCGTTAACACACAGATTTGACTTTAGTGTAACGTCTTCTTCTGAGAAAGCTTCTTCATGTAAAGATCTGGCTCCAGGGCTGATGGTACTCAGGCAGTACTGCACAAGCTATGACCTATTTCTTACCTGTGTTGACCTGCATAAACACAATAAAAATGCAACTATAATTAACTCCTGAACACAAACCCCACACACAAGAGACCGTGTTTATCCGTGCAGCCTTAGTGCGGCTCCATCCAGAACGCAGACTGATTTAAATCAGACTCAAACGAACCACAAAAACCACTTAAAGCAGCAGCGAAGATGAAAACCACATCCTGTTGGTATGAGAATGAGACCTGCTCGCCTCTTATGCTTGCATAAGAAGCATTAAAATCTCATAGCTAATTATGACCTACTTAGAGCCCAACACACACACGTACAGCAGCAGCCTGTGGGCTGAAGCTGCTCCTTTCACACACACTGGGGGACACAGACAAGAACAATAACAATGTCGCACACAGACAAACTGTTGTTTCCATGTGACAAAATGACATCACAGGTGCATCAAACATCAGCAACAGCTTCATCAGCCAACCAACCGCGTATCACATCCTGTATCTGTCTACTAACCCATTCTAAATGACAAGAAGTCCGCAGCTGCCTCTACCCATCGATTATGCAACGAAGCCTTCTGCAATAAAAATAACCCAAAGTCTATTTGTGCTCTTCTCTAATGCTGTAATACAATAACAATGAAGAGGCTCCGAGCCTCACACTCACCAGAGTCCAGCAGCTACATCAGTCTGCAGCCCTGCACACCTCACACAGTAAACAGTGACGGCCAAACAAGCAGCGTGTGCGCCTCGGTGTACTCACTGAGGTCTCTGCACTTGATGGTGCTGTAGTTGAAGGAGATGCAGAGGTAGTCACATGCCTCCCTCAGCTCGGGAATGGAAACGCCGTCAGGGCAGCGGATTATCCCCGACTTGTAGTAATCCTGCCATTTTCAGCACAGCCCGCGCGCACACACGCACACGCACACACAGGAATGAAGAAACAGCAGGCATTCACGCACAAGCATGGGAGAAAAAACAAGACGCCATTACTGATGCTGCTTCACTCGCACGGCTAGAGAGAGAGAGATGAGGAGAGGGAGGGATGGAGAGCGAGAGCTGATGAAAGTAAAATCCAGCGGACGTCACAGGCAGAGAGAGAGGAGAGAGAGACTGAGAGGAGGGGGAGAGCAAAGGGCGAAGCCGGCGACGTCACTTTCCCTCCCTGCTCCACTTTCCCTCCTCTCGCTGTCTCTGTGCAGCCTGTGTCCAATGAGACACGCACAGTGGCCGTTTCCCAGGAGAGCCCCTACCCAAACACTGCGGGCTGCAGCGGAAAGGAGGCGAGCGGGCGCGCGGCTCCTCTCCGGCCCCACGCTGCGCTCCTCTCACGTCTCCTTGGGGTTTGTTTAATGCCTGCACGCATACACGCTCGTGCCAGAATCCATTATGTCATGACCACAATCGAGCCATTATTTGCTCTCTGTGCGTGCATCGCTGAAGGGCTGAGGCCAATGGGGAGACTTTCGCACTCCCCAGAAACAATTTGGGGGATACATGTCAACAAAAGCTCACCAGGAACGCTTTCAGGAAGAGATTGTAGTCATGCTGGAGGACTGCTGAGCCACTGATGGCTACTCGGCTCCAGATACAACCTGGGTTTACAGTAGATGCTGGGATCCTGTTCAAGCGTCTCCTCTCATGACCCGTCTGTGCTGCTGCCCTGTTTTTGTTTTCCACATCACAACCTGCTGCTGCAGTTTCCTGTCAGCACTAATAAGCATGCTGACAAGCAGCCTCTGTGTACTGGCTGCTTTCAATCACAGATTTTTCAGCTCTGTAGTATCCGACTGTCGTGCTGTGACGGCGGAGCGAGCACAAACACAGAACCTGTAAACTGCTTACTTATTTATCTTATTTATCATGTCCTTGTGCACGAGTTGTGATATGAAGTTGGGTGTTTTTCTGTTCTCTCACAGGCTACGCCACTGATGGACTTTAAAACATATGTAATGACCTTCACTGATCTTCAGCGGGAGGGATTCATATTCACTGTGTACTTGGCACAACTTAAAATTGGCCCCTTCTCAGTGTTTTATGGCTCATTCAAGTGATTCATTTGTCATTTGCCATCACACTTCCACAATGAGGTGCAGGTCTGACAGGGGCTGCACAGTGAAGAGGCACACAGGAAGTGTGGGGGGGGGGGGGGGACAAAGGCTCCCAGCTGGATTTGAAGCAGGGATGCTGACTGCCTTAAACTGAAGAACCCAAACAGAAAGGGGACTTCCATATGATACTCAGCTGAATCCTCCCTGTCAGTACAAGCAGCAGCGAAGGACCAAGTGAAGAGAGGGACTGAAGTGGAAGAGAAGACTGGCAGAAAGGGAACATGAACAGAGAAAGACAGAGGTGGTGGTCTGCTGAGAGGCATCTTGTGTGTAATATTAATGGAAGGATGGAGGGAGACGAAGTAGAAAGTAAAACAGTGAGAGGTGCAGTCTACGTTTCAATGGGGATCTGAACTCAGTGGACCCAGAGAGAGGAGGGAGGACAGAGGGATTAAAAGATCAGAGAAATACACAGGGATGAAGAGTAGGACAGTGGCAAGAGGGAAAAGCAGCGATAGAGAGCGAGCCAGAGACAGAGAGAAGACAGGAAAAGCGTGAAGACGACGGGGAGAGACGGAAAGTCAGCACTCTCACCAGAATGGCTCTGAAGACAGTGGAGCTGATGCCGTCGGCCACCTCAAACTCTCCTTTTTCATTGGGTCGTGTGAAGTTGTTGTCCCGCCCAGAACCAAACATCCTGAAAACAAACAACAGGTTAGAGTGCTGCTGCTGCTGCTGCTGCCGCTGCCGTCTGCTTCAAAGCCGGGACGGCACACTAAAAATGCTGAAGAGGCTGGAGTTCAAAGCTTCAGCGCCTGCATGCAATCACAAAGGAAAACTGTGCTGTCTGGAAATGAATGCGATCAAAAGAGTTTCAATAAAGACACACGGAATCAAACCGATTCTCTAAACACAAGTGCGTCCATTGTTGAGGGTGCTGGCAGCCTCAGGACTGCGTTTTACAGCGTGAGCGACGAGGTCGAGTTTGACGAGAAGTCCGCTGGAACGCTTTGGGACGCGGGAGGACACAGAGCAGGAGGGAGCTGTCCTTTCAGCACCAGCAGAGTTAAAGCTTTTAGCCTCTGGGACTGGCAGATGGCAGGCGGTGTGAAAGGTGAACAGAAAAAAAAAAAAATCCAAAACAGCACATAATGCTCGTCTGCCTTAACAGTGCCGTTCATTTTTATAAATGCAAGACCTCAGCAACGTGTAAAAAGTCTGTTTTGTCAGATAATGAACATCATAATATGGCAGGCTGGGACCTTTCCCATAATTCATCACACAGCACGGTGACAGAGGGGCCCTTCACAGGCTGCTAATTTGATGACTGTGACACCTGGAACGTCAATAATATTGGATGAGATTGTTTTGCGCAACCAAACGTGCAGAGGCCATAAAGGACTGCTGTGTTGGAGATAAAGGCAGAAAATAAACAGTCTGTGAAGGAAATATGACTGTGTTGCACTTTTCCTAACAAACTTTTTATTCTTTATTAGATATGAAAGAAGCGGGGTGCCCCTACAGCTCAGCTGGCAGGGTGTGCGCCCCATGCACTGAGGCTATCAGTCCTCTGCAGTGCAGTTCGACTCCCACCTGCGGCTCATTTGCTGCGTGTCGTCCCCTCTCTCTCTGCCCCCCCTTCCTGTCGTACCTTCAGCTGTCGCTATCATAAAGGCTAAAAAGCCCCCCCAAAAATAATAATAATAAAAAAAAAAGATATGAAAGAAGTCAGTGAGTCAGTAACGCCGTCTTAGCCGAGATGACTAAACCCACAGTTCAAGGTCTGCTTCCTAATTTTACAGCCAGGAGAAAAAATCCACGACAGGATCAAAATTATGACTCAAACACCGACTTAAACTGAGTCCCACTGACTAAATAAAGACTGAAGCAAAGCAAAAAGGCTAATATGTGACTTTAAACCAAGCACAACTTTCAGTAAGCGAGTACGATTTCTCTGTGTGACACTCAGCATTAAGAACATTGTATCAGTGCATCTCTGTCAGGGCTGAAAGTGGATCGAACAGGTTTCCAAAAGCAGCCTGGTTTTAGATTCCCACCCGAAATGTTGAGAAACCTGTTAAAAATGGCAAGCGAGCAAAAGCACCCTCGCTGTAGGGACAGTTTATCAATTTGTGCGGCCAATAATTTCCTGCGTTCCGTTATCTATTTCACCTCGAAGTTACCGTGTCGCCTCCTGGTGCATCTCGGACGCTGCAACTCTTAAATCTTCCTTTGAACTGCCGCCACAAAGGGACCATTTACCAACATTTAATCCACCTCTCAGTCATTACCTGCCCAGCATGGTGTTCGGTTGAGCTGTGAAGATGGCGGGATCCACCACAAATCTTGTATTGTCCACAATGAGCGTTACTCTCTCTCCCAGTCTCAGTCCGCTGCGATGCCCCTCTTTCGCGCTGACGTCATACACGTAGATCATATCACACAGTCCTTGGCCGAGGGTCTTGGAGTGGTGGTCTGCCCCAGGAGGACACAGGGACCGAGGTATGTGTCCCCCGATAAGGGTACCTCCAATGTGAGAATAGGGAAGAGAAACCCTGGGAGGACGTGGACTGGAGGATCTGGAGGACGAGCCTCCGTCGCCACGTTCACGGTCTGTGGGAAAGAAGAGGACAGTCAAATGCATACATGTAGCTGACAGACGGGGGCAAAACAACGGTTGCACTGCCAAAAAAAACACTTCTTCTCTCCTCACCATGCTGCCGAGTAGGCGAGGTGACGTTCCTGATGCAGGGCGTCAGCTGACTCTCCCCTCTCTCGTGGGAGGAGTCACGAGAGCGGTCACTGGAGCGCCGCCGCTGCTCCCGGTAATGCTCTGCTCCTCCTCTCTCTCTCGCCCCCCCAACAGCACCGCCGCTGGTCCCGGCCCCGTACAGACTCATGGTGCTGACCTGCTGCTGGTGGTCGCAGTCCAACACTGACAAGCCACACTGTCGGTCACTGCTGGAGATAAGCGCGCGCACACACACACACACACACACACACACACACACACACACACACACACACACACACACACACACACACACACACACACACACACACACACAGGAAGTCAAAGCTAGGAGCATGACTTTCATTTCAGCTGAGTCGCTGCTGAGCTTAAAGTATGACTGCACTACTTTTTGCTGGATTTTGGTTAATTCTTTGTTCAAACTGGACTGCACCGAAGACATCTGGTGAAGAAAGAACGTCATGTGGTCTCACTTTGAGCTTTTAGAAGGAAAAAAAGACGAGCCAGAGGTTTATTCATGAGTGTGATGTAAAAGACTGATGACATTACCAACGCCTCCAAATATCCTTAAATGGTCTCGCCCCGCCTCACCTCTCTGAGCTCCTTCACCTCTACGCTCCTGCTCGGTGCCTCAGGTCAGCTGATCTACTGTACCTGGAGGTACCGAGATCTAAACAGAAGCTCACAGGTGACAGAGCTTTCTCTGTGGCGGCTCCAAAAGTATGGAACGAGCTACCATCAAATATTAGACAAGTCCCGCCACTGTCCATTTTTAAAACTCGTCTTAAAACCCACTTTTATTACTTGGCTTTCAACCCCACATGAGACTCGGCTCTTGTTTTAGCGTCTTATGGTTTGCTTTTACTTATTGTTTTTAATTGTAATAAAACAATTATTTTAGTGTTTAGTCCTGTTTTATTTTACTGTATTCTTTTTATATTGTTTTGTCTATATATGTACAGCACTTTGTTTCAACTGTGGTTGTTTTTAAAGTGCTATATAAATAAAGTTGAAGTTGAAATATCTTGTGTTCCAAATGTATTTTTTTTTTAATCTCCAATTGATCAGAGATGCACTGATCGATCGGCTAGTGTCAGGAATTGGCCGGTTTTCAGCATGATGGGCCATGACCGGTGACCAGCCGATCAATGTCAGATATACCCGATTCTGTGCAGGTCAAATTTTTAAGCATGGAGGTGGCAGCAGGATCGCCAGCGCCCCGCCAACTCTTGTATTTGAATTATCTATTTAATTTATGTTTCGCTTCAGCTCAGTGTGTGAGTCATTAATGTGTTTTGCTGTCATTTAGGGCGACGCTTTCTGAGAGCTTCTGCCTCTGCTGCCTATCTGAGTGTTTCAGTGAGGGCAAGGCCTCGCCTGTCCACTCCAGTCGATGACAAGGTGTGCTGTCATGTAGATCTGTTGCAACGGTTTTCTTTTTGGAAAGTAAAACGTGGGAGATGAAGTGGGATATACTGCATTTCATTTTCAGTTTGAGTTCATTTATACGAAAAAAAAGCTCCAATAAACTGGAGTTTTCAATAACCTAAAGACTTTGATTTTCCATTAAACAATCGTTACTGCGTGCTGCCAATTACAGTTCTTGGAAATCAAAATGCAAACTGCAGTTCAGACTTTGAAGAAAATCGGAATCATCTCGGAAAACTGCAATCGGTGGATCTCTATAATTCACATTTTTGCTGCTTAATGAAGCATCTTTTTATTGAACTCTTTCAGTCACTTGATAAAAGGAACAGAGATGGAGAGGAGGGGAGCTGTTGAATGCACAAAGTGAGAAAATGTAATATGCTAAATACGCACACGAGTGCAAGCACTTCCCTGCTCCGTCAGCATTGCTTTCTCACGGTCCTGCACTGAGCAACTCGCCTCCTTCTTTGGTCATTCTACAACATTTTTGGCCCTTCTGGGTTGCCTTACGTTGGGGTAGAAAGCAAGACACTAATACTGACTAAAACGTTGATCAAAACTGGACGTATCTATTAAAATTAGCAGCCTATGAAGGGCCCCTCTGTCACCGTGCTGTGTGATGAATTATGGGAAAGGTCCCAGCCTGCCATATTATGATGTTCATTATCTGACAAAACAGACTTTTTACATGTTGCTGAGGTCTTGCATTTATAAAAATGAACGGCACCGTTAAGGCAGACAAGCATTATGTGCTGTTTTGGATTTTTTTTTTCTTTACTTGGTAGGGAAAAGCAGACAAAAGCTACCTAAAGGCCACCCAAGCTGCAGGGGACAGTGGGACCCCCTCGACCCCGGCCCACATAAAGAAACCACTGTTAGACAGAGACGATCATTGCAAAACTTACAGACCAACTTCCAGCCGACCGCCACCCTACCCTGACAGAAAAATACTCTGCGACGCTTATTTGTGCGCCGTGTTATCCCAGCAAGACTCCAAACTGCCATCAAAGTTTGATATGGTCAGAACTTCAAGTCCGAGCGGGATGACACTCCTCATCACACAGAAACCAAAGCACTGATGCATGATTTCATGCAACAATGAGATAGATTACTTGGTGCTAAGATTAGATCCTCCCCGGGCACACTCACACGCACAGTTGTGCAGAAATTGCTCAGGGGGTAAGGGGCTTGTTTTTTGCTGAGCTGTGGAACGAGAAGAGAGCCTGTAAAAAGTCTGCAGTCAACTCATGTGAACCCTTACAGGGACTGAGTGCTGCAGAGACAGCGCTGACACCAAACTCAGCCTGCAGCTACATACGCACACTGCCCCGGCATCCATTAGGGAGTGTACCCATGTGAAACAATCTGAGCGAGCGGAACTCACTTACAGGACAACAAACAGAAATGGCTTCAACTGTTTACTTGCTCCGCAGGCTGGTTTCTCCCAGATTTCTGACTGATGGGTCACAACCACTCCACCTTGCCTCGGAGCGAGTGATGCATCCAGGAGTGGTTCTCTGTACTTCAATGTTTTTTTCCAGAGACAAACAAGGAGCCCAGAGTGAGCCGTTGTAATATCTGGCCTCCATTTCAGCAAGGACTTAACCACACCGTCTCATGCATACATTAATGCACATGCATGCGCACTTGAGTGCCATTCAGAAAGCGACGTGAATGCTTTCAATTTTCGGACACTTTTGTTGTTAGGCTTTCATTTTCCTAATATCTTGCCTGAAACGGTCTTTTTCCCATTCTGTTACTTTCTCTGATGAAACGTTTGATTCAGGCAAGGTTGTGATTTATTAGTGCACACACTCAAAAGCGCAGCATGCGGCTGAGTTTGACAGCCACATAATGCAGTTACAAAAGGACACTTTGAAATATGCAAATTTGAATAGTAAATATATGAAGATCAGAGAAGATGAATGGGAGGGTGTTAGACATGCATGTGTGGTAGCATCTGAACTGCAGTAAGCATTGTCTTAAAGAAGGCCAACAGCACTGGATTATTGCCTTATTGTCTTAAATTGGATCACACTGATACTTAAGGCTTTGGTATTGATAAGAAAGGGAAACCGGTACCAAAAATTCTAGAATTACATTATTATTCAGCTGTATTATGATGTGTTGTGCTGATGAATATGTCAATTTCACTGTGAGTGTGTAGCTTGCTATCTTATCAATAGCTATGAGCTTGTGAGGCAAAAAACACATGCAGGTCTCACTAATGAAGAGAGCCTCGCTCTCTTGAGAGCAGCTGCTATGAAATACGATGATGACCATCTATTCTCAGTTATGGAATCAAAGAGATGGAAAATAGGAGCAAGGAGGGGTGGAGGGACAGACCTCTTTTTTTATCATTTTCTAAAAAATTAAGTTGGTGACACATCAAGAGCCAGAGTACTGCCTTCTACTCTGCACAGCACATGACCACACACGCATAAATCAACCACTAACATAAAGTTGAGGCAGATTAGGCATGGAGGTTTCATGTACTTTTACAGAAACAAAAAGTGCGTATCAATTTAAAACCTGAGGGCGAGCTGTTCGAGACTGAATAATAGAGTCTAAGCTTCTTTTGTTTCCCTGCACCGAGTCCAGCGAATTTGTTTTGCTTCAAAGGCCGGCAATGAAAGAAAGACACTGGATACCAGCTGACATCTGAATGTGCTGGATGGCCGGGTAGCTGGCCAGCTGACTAACAGACTGATTGAGAGGCTAATTGGCTAACTGTCTGGGTGGGTAGACCCAGAGAGAGCCGACCAAGATGTAACAAGAGCAGTGAACTGATGGCACAAAATGATCAGCGAAGCAGCGCGACGACTGCACATCACCTTGAGTTTCCACTTCTGCCTAAGCTACACCTAGTGAAGGTCACAGAATCCTTTTCATTCGGTGGTGCCTCACCAGCCTAAAGATGCCGAAGGTTATCACACGCATGCACACAAACCCTACATGGACGCAAAGGATGTCAAAACACAAAGGACTTAATAAGGTCCGACATACAAATGTAAAAAAGATCAATGCGCATGGGGCCAGTTAACTTCTGAATTCTACTCCAAAGGGTACATTTCAAATCAGAGAGTAAACAGAGACCTTTTTTTCCTTTTTCTGTTTATAACATGCCCGCTTCACAGTATTGCTGCAGACTCTGGCAATGTCCTTGAAGGGAAGGGTCACCATAGCAGCTGAGGAGAGGAAGAAATGTGCACACAAAGATGCACAGCTGTCTGACACACACCGGGGACAACTTCCCTCAGCGTATTCAACAGACACTACCTATCACTGACAATGTAAAACAACAACAACAAAAACAAAAAATAAATCAAGGCTATTCATCTAAAGAAAAGCAGTCAGGCCCACTTTTTATTATACCATTGTATTGAAGAAAATACTGTCCTAAACAATTAGGACACATTAAGTGATCTTGCGAGGTAGGACTGATTGAAACACGTTGTGTTTATTTACACTCGTGCCTGACGGAGCATAAATGCATGTTTTATCTCCAACGGGATTTTAATGCTTGGCAGAAATGGGATAATAAAAACAAAAGCGGGTCTTCCAGCCAAGCAGGCAGGCAGCCAGTGGCCAGACCAGCAGGGTAGAGGGAACAAAGGAACTGAGGAGGCAATATTCCACTCGGGGCAGGCAGCTCCTCTCATCTTTCACATGTCAATGCAAATGTACAGCAGCCAAGATTTCACACAGCCAGACAAAACTAGAAGGGGGGGTAACATTTCATTTGTCCAATTTCCTGTTACTGGTCGCCACCCCCTTGATATCACAATCCCCCTTGTCTTTTGCTGAACAGGTCAGTGGCCTAGAGTGCTTACAAAAGCTCCGCATGCACGTTTACTGTGTTAAATACAAGTCAAGTTCACCAACCCATCTAAGACACAATAAGTCCTGGCGTCCTGGCAGTCTATTAAAAGCATGAGGTGAGAGCCCTAAGGGGTGAGGGTCCCATCTATTATTTAGGGGCTGCTGACACCAACACACTGACAGGCAAAGACGGGGAATCTGCTCTCTGCAGCAGTCTGGGCTCAAATCCAGCAAAAGGATGCTGAATACAGGATTTAAACTGGGAAATACCCCCTTCAAACAATAGCATGACTATCATACTTCCTTTTTTCAATACATTTTTGGAAATATTATGGAAATCTCTCAAATCATGTCACATAAAAAAATGCTGTTTGATACCACAAGATCACTATTTAGTCTCCACTCAGTACCCGAGAGTCAGACGGAGTCCCATCAAGGATAATCCAGTCAGTGATGTTCTTTCTAGGACACTATTAGAAATCTTTGAATTACAGTAAATCATACCACGAGCACTGGCACTAGCGGTGTGCACATGTAACGCGATGACCGAGCTAAAGCCCGGTGCTTTGAAAGCGGACGTGCGCCTACCGGTCGGTATCAGAGGGCCAAGTGAAGACAAAGCAGCAGGGGATGAGCTGCGGGATGACAGCGGCACAAAAGCCTTGCGCTCCTCCGAACAAAGCGGGCTTGCCGGCAGCTTCAGCATCCTCGCTCATTACTTTCCAACTTCATCAGCATCGTTTCACACACTCGACCTGGACTTCAACTCGCCGGTAAAATCCGCCGCTTCGACCCAAAGCTTTAAATGTGTC
Organism: Chaetodon trifasciatus; assembly: GCA_037975065.1. Taxonomy (NCBI): domain Eukaryota; kingdom Metazoa; phylum Chordata; class Actinopteri; order Chaetodontiformes; family Chaetodontidae; genus Chaetodon; species Chaetodon trifasciatus. Next base: position 1,413,489 of record JBBMOE010000002.1, on the reverse strand, counting down.
TACGAGACGAGGAAGACGTGCACCGGTTAGTCATTCAGAGTCACCGGAGGGACCTTAAACTGTGAATGGCCGCGTGCTTGACTGAATCAGAGCGATGCTGCCTTCACGTGCGCCTGGCGAGCTCCCCTTTCTGAGTGCTCTATGCGCTTGCAGTGCATCTCGTGGTCGCTGGCCCTCAATAACGACAAATGCTACTACCTACAACAACTGCAGGATGTCTTTTTACCGTCATTTCTCCCAGGACCCTCAATTAATCGTAATATATGGAAAATATTACGGAAATTGTGAATTATGTCGGAATCAAAATGATGTACTTGTACATCTGCTCAATCAATTTTAGCGAACAGTTCATTGCGGAAATTTTGTCAAAAGCGTCGTTTTAAATGTTCTCAACACAAGAAAAATAACGTCCTTGGACAGGAATTGTCAAGAAAACCCATGTGTGAATCGGACTATTTGTCTTTTTATGACAGTCATAAATAGCATTTGTTGGGTGAGGAACATGCAGATTTATTCGCCACTCGTCTAGCCAGATCTAATTTCCAGTAAATTTAGTAAATCTCTGCCAGATGTTGAAAAACAGATCCGGAGTTTTCCAGAGCAATCATTTGATCTGTTCTTTCAAATATGCTCAAAATGACCACATAATTGAAATATGTCCAACACCACGTGAAGGCAGCATCAAACGAGCACTTACTGAATCGCTTCGCCTGCAAGACTGTCTACAGCATTTTTCTCTCCTGATGAAAAACACGCATGGGGGGGGGACAAATCAGAGAGAGCACGAATAAATCAAAAATACTAAAATGTTGAATATTATAAAGGCATGATAAAAGAAATGTTCCAAAAGCCCAAAAGATAAATATAGGTGTTAGAAAAACGTAGTAATTGCAAAATACTGGCCTGAAGGTCCCCTATTTTCTCTGCTCCCTCAGCATCAAGACTGCAAGTGCAAAACGCTATATGCCACCTAATATGTTACAACACACATTCATATTTACAAGTCAAACTGTATTATCTAACGTTATCGCCTTTAAGAGCCCTGGTTGATTAAGATCTGTGTCCCGCGAGAGGATATCGTCTTAGTAGTGTCACCTTTGTCACACTAGAGGACTTATTTAAACTACAATAACAATACACTACATTAACTCTTCCAGGCTAAGGCACAAGAGGCACAGAGCTGAATAAATCGTACTACCATGCACTGATAAAACTACATCCTGTAGTTGACAGTACAGCACCGACAGCACAAGCAGCCATTGTTGCATAGGTCAACTCCTCCTAACTCCTTCTAAATGGCATGATCCAGATGGAGCCGTCAATGGGTCACCTCCGGCTTTACCATAGTTTTATCTTTTAAAATAATACTCACTAGGAATTCAGATGCTGCGTACAGTGTGGGATTAACCATCGCAACATCTGTCTGCACTCGTTACAACACCGACTTTAGGACTGCTGTCTGTCCTCTGGACAACAGGGGCTGTGGTGGTGTTTTTCTGTGATATGACGGTGTTTTATCAAATTAACTCTGAATTTAGTTGCAGTGATTTCAAACCACTGATCTGGTGAATTTTAATAGTAAATCATCGATCGTCCATCAAGCAACATGCATACACTGACCTCAAAAAAAGTCAAATTTCTAAAATCTAATCTATGACAATCATGAATGTCCTCCAAGTTAATATCAATAAACAAAGGAGCTACATGTGATTCGCTAAACTGTAGCCAAGTGTGGTCAATGGTAACATCAGATCTCAGCAGAGAGCTTGACATCTGCAAAATGAGAGCTTCACATAGCATAAGTTAACGTGAGCTAAGCTAAAGAAAGTGAGAAATGAAACAGATTCATACATTTAATGCGAAGGAATTTCACAACAACACGATTGTTCAAGCTTCAAACTGTGGCCACGTTGGCTGGAGACACAGCAGGTTACAGTCAGCAGCATGTACTTCTTTTAACCCTACATGTTTCATCGTTGTTACAAAGACGGCTCTAAAGGAAATCTAACTTACTGACCCAAATTTATTCTGTTTCGAACATCGCTTGTCAGTCGTGACACTGTTGAATTACCGGATAAAATTCAATGCTGCTGTTCTTTTGTGTGTGAATTTAACAACGATGTCAAAAGCAAGACGTCTCGACATCGTGCTTTACAGAGACTTTAAACCAGCTAAGAGGATTTTAGACTTTTTGGGTAGGCAGTTAAATTAGCGTTAACCGCTAAGCTAAACACCTCGCCAGCAGTTGGGCAGCTAACGTTAGCTAGCTGCTTTTCTTATCGAGAGTTTAAAACAACTTTTCTTTACCTGCTTTCGCTACATTCCGACTTGCCCTTTGTCCTGTGGCTTAAGCAGTCTGCTGTACAATCTCTCAAAAGCGTTGAAGACAAAATGAGCAGAGTTTTGAAGGAAACCCTCAGCTTAACTGAATTGCACTGAGATGCAGACTCTTTGTTTTGGTTTGGGACAGCGGAGTTCGCGTGAAACATATCGCGAGAAGAGCGCACATTCCGGAGTAGTACCTCCCACGTGCAAGCGCACACATAAAATATGTATACTTTGTCAAAAATGTAGAAAACAGGTCCATGCGTAAATAACCAATTAAAACAACAACAATAGGAAGATTTTTAATTCATTATGTTTGTATTTATTCATATTATACACACATAACAGGCTACTTAAAATACTTATAAAACATACTTACAAAAAAACAGTCTATTTTATGTAGTTAGACGCACATACAAAAAATATACAGTTTATTTCTGTCACACACACACACACACACACACACACACACACACACACACACACACACACACACACCCTTAAACCAGATGAGTCACACCATAAACACTGTTGGTCCTACTCTTCATCTCAGTTTGTTGAAGAAGGCTGAGCAGCTTTACAACACCACAGAAAAGTGCATACACAACGGGGAAGCTTTGCCTCGTCACGGTAGTTTCCCTTTATCAGTTTCATAAACATCAATTCCATAAATAAAAAATGAAATAAATAAATAAAATAAAAGTACATTCTAACACAACAGGGACATATTCAGACATCTTGAATCATTTAAAACTAAATAGAAAAAAATATCTGTTAAAAGGATATTGGAAATGTTGCTGCGACTGTTGAAATAAAATCAACCAAATTCATGAATGCTTTGACTTGAGGAGCTTTTCCAAGAAGTTCAAAGCGTACTGAACCTCCTCCGGCGTCAGGTCGCTCAGGTCGGCCAGATCCTCGGGGCGCAACCTCCTCCTCGGCCGGCCCGCCTCCGCGCTGCTGCCCCTCGCCGGGGCTGTGTGGATGCCCCGCAGCCTCATCTGCAGCCACTCCCGCCGCTCCTGCACCTGCTTGTGCTCCCGGAGGTTATGCATGAGCTGGACCTCACTCACTGTCCTTTTTCTGTAGCATAAGGGCATGAAATACACGTCAGTTTAACACTGCAAAAACAGGATGTGGTCATAAGATTTAGCCAACATGAGGCAATAAGCTTGTAGTAAAGTTGATCTTAATTGATTTGGAAGAGGAGGCAGGAGAGGGGTTGGGATTACCTTAAGGGGCGTCCTTCATGGGGAGTGAAGAGGTGTGAAATGCAGAGTGAAATTAATACGATTCTATAGTCCAGATTTCTCATGTTGTCCTTGTTGACCTGTTAAAATAAAAATTATAAAAGTCTAAAATCACCTTTTCCTGTGTATTTACAAAGCAAAAAAATATATTGAAAAAAATGAAATAAATAACTGCACTTTAAACGTTTGCCTTGTGTTAAAGGAAGCGAGGAACATACTGGATATGGATGGGTTCAATTCAAATATTTACCAAGATTTAAGTTGGTTTGTTTTTATCTTGAAATCCATATATTCCAATTTCTTACATATCAAACACTCAATACCTAAAAACGGTTTATCTAAAATAGATAAAGGAATCAACTTGAGTTGGGGTGTGTTCGGCCTACATCTCTGACTTTAAGTTAGAACAAGCTGAACGTACCTCTGGTGGCGGCTTCTCCTCAATCTGATAAAATGAAAAGTCGTGTATCAGGTATAAAGTCAGTCTGGTTCGGTGGTTAGCTCCTATCTGTTATGATAAGCACTGAACTCTCCAACTTCCTTTTATAGCCCCCGGGCCCAGCCATTGATGAGCTGCCTTCATTATTGCTGTTGATGTCACACCTTCAGCTCCTGGGGTGGGGTGGGAGGGGGTCAGGACTGGAATGACAACACCTCCTCTGAGCTTCAGGCTTTCACCACTGTCATACCAGACCCAACTAATGGCATGTTGAACCCAAATACCTTCTCTCTCTCTTTCTCTCTCTCTCTCTCTCACACACACACAGACACACCAAATTCCTAGACCTTTAAAGGAATGCTATTTCCCTCACATAAATCTGTTGATTTCTTTGTATTTCTAAAGGGATTTGGTGCCCAGTGACATTTCATTTCTCCAGTGATATCACTACAATGTTTAATCATCACATGTATGTAGAAACATTAGTTATTCCACTGAAAGAGATGGCCATACAGTTCCGCTATTGAAGGGGTTTTACATAAGAAACCCTGTTTCCCTGACTAAAACTTCACTTTCCCAAGCACTTTCTTAGCACGCAACTTCCCTCCACATTTTCAATTTTGCATGCTCCTCTGTTATTTTTTCCCTATCTCTGTAGAGTGGCCAGATCTATTAGTCCACATCTGATGTGACCTTTTTTTGTCTGACTCCCAGCCTGCCTCACAACAATAGCGCCAACATTTGGATGGATTTATGACTCTCATTGACCATTAAAGAGTTTCCGTGGTTACATAGGCATTTTACTCAAGAATTAACATTGTTTTAATGAGTTCACCACCCAAAAAGAGCTTTTAAACCGGCCTGACGTCAGAGAAAACATCCTGAATCAAAGAGTAAGTGAGAGTTCAGGAGGTGTGTCAGTGGGTGATGCCGTTGTCGTCACTGTCTTGGTCATGAGTGCTGTGTGCATGCATGTACTACATGTCAGCTTTTTGATTCAGCTGCAAGCCTTATTGAGACGAGGTCAAGCAAAGGGCCATTTCACACAGGAACATATTTCCCTCACATCCATTGTGATATCCAGACATTAGAGTCCAACCAACAGAAGATTTTTGAAGCTGATTCGACATCAATATGATATGCCGGCTGATAGAAAGGATTTGCAATAATATGCAACATAAAGAAACTTTTTCATGGGTATCCCTTAAAATGATATTTTCAAAGAATTGTGACCCTGATTTGTACGTAAGAGGACATTTTGCAAATGAAAAATAAAGTTGGGCTCCCCAGTGGTCATAAGTAAGTAATGGAGGTACTAAATTGAAATTACCTCAAAAGTATACTTGGCATTTCTGTACTGCAGTTTGTTTATCTACCAGCACACTGATAGCAATATATTTACAATAAGCTAACATTTGCTGGTGATGTATTGCCCCGGCTGATTGAGGTGATATTCACAACATTAATGGTCACATCATGTGGTTACATCCATTAAACCCTGACAATGTGACACTGATGCAGCATGTACACGACTAAAAGCTTAAATCTGAACAGTGATGGAATGGATATACATTTATCTACGCACTTCAGTAAAAGTTTGCTTAAGGTACTTTTACATGAGTATTTTCAAATCATACCACCACTTTTAATACTTTTTACTCCAAAGGGAAATAATATTCTTTTTACTCCACTGACCTCTGTAGTTAATAGTTGCAGATTAAGATTTTACATACAAAACATTTGATGCATTTCTAAAATATGACGCATTGTTTCTCAACAATGTTATGATTAGGAGGTTAAAATGAGCTCATGTCTTCAACCCTGCTACAAGATGCAATGCTGCTCACGCTAATGCACAGGTAATGATTACTGCAATGATAGATTATAGAATAAAATAACACTGACGGGGGATAGTTCACTGCAGGACTATCTTTACTTTTGACACTCAAAGTACAGTTTGTGGATAATTCTTTGTATGGCTTTTTATTATAGTGGAGTATTTTGACATAGTGATATTACAACTTTTACTTAAGCAAAGGACCTTAACACTTCTTCCACCACTGAATCCAAAGCAAGTAAATGACATTCAGCCATCAGTAGTTTTAGTAATTACACCTGTGCTTTTCTTATTATCAAAATGTCTTTGGTGAAAAAGGCCTTTTGGGTGATTGATGAATTATAATATTAATAGTAAGTACATTGAATTTATTACGACACTGAGAAAGAGAGTGGTTTCCGCTGCTATTCACTTTGTACTAGAACTGAAATAGATCACAAAACATTGTAACGTCTGTTGCAATTATATATTTTCTTCTCAGTTTATGAATGATATTTTCGGTTTGTCTTTTCATCTATATGATATTTTGTAACCCTCATATGGGTAATTTGTGACATACAACACTGTATTCGTCACAGGGAGGAAAGAAATATAGAGATGCAATCAAGTTGTGCATCAACCTATAATCCATGTTGGCTTAGGCCTCCTATTGGCCACCATGCAGTCATCTTACAAAGCTGAATAATAACATAAACTATTTGTTAAATTTCAAATCTTTGTGGCCTCCACCCTCCTTCTCCGTCTGTCATTCATGCATCAGGGTACGCTCTCCCTCCTCAGCTTTCAGCCACAGGTGTCCCATGGAGGACCAATCCGTGGAACACACACAGCTCATGTTAGGAAGGAACACCCTTACTTCTTATTATGGTCACACACACTACACATTAGGTAACCGCGAGGGTATGAGTTTTCTAAATGTAGCAGGAGCTGGGAATGGCTGTGTCATGACACGAAGGCCCCGTTCACACTAAGCCCCTTAATCTGTGGTGAAACTGATTTAATGGTTCCCAAAAGTGGGAGAGTGGCAGTGGCAGAGTGCATCTCATAACGAAGGCCATCCGGAAAGTTTAAGTGTCATTTTATCAAAGCAAATTGCAGAACTTTAAAGCTTTTAAGCTCCAGTGTGAACGGTGCCGTGGTGATCATCCCCGACACAACTGAACATATTGATCATCGTCTGAGTGAGCTGCTTACATCTCCTCGTTCCTTTCCCATGAGGAGAAAAAGAGCATGGCAGCATCGGTGGAGAAGGCAGAGCTACTGATGCTGCTGAGCAGCTCAATGATTTCTGAGTAAATTTTCATCAAAAGATGGACATTTACTGAAATGTATCTGTAAATGCAGATACATTTCAACAACAACAACACAAGCAGTTTGCAGCTGTGAATAAGAAGCTTATCCATGATATTAAAGCATGAAGTGATCCAACAGTCCTATTGATTACCCTCTGAAGTCAGCCATTGCACCTGTTGATACATAAACAAATGGCTCAAGTGGTCAGTGATAAAAGTTGTTTACATACCAGCTTTACAAGATTTATGGTGATCGGTGAGGCTCTTCAGAGACATTGACCCCCACTTGCTTTCCCGTGATACTATTACAGACTACGGTGGGCACGGCCTGTTTAGATGACACCCGCTGAACACATCGACCTTTGACCTTAGCTTAGGTCCTAAACCTTGTTCTCCTCATTACCTCATGCTGCATTAATGCATAGCATGTTACCTATGGCATGCAAAGGCAACAAGGTGCGTGGGAATAAAACAAGGCAAGAGACTTCAAGTCAAAGCTGTCCCACAACAACAGCACCAGATACAAGACAATATCATTTGTAACAGATCAATCTTTATATCTAAAGCCCATGTGCTGAGTGGAGTTGTTAACAATGGAACTGCTAACACGCTGGGCATGACCACCACTCTACAAGTCAGGTGCATCCGTAAGACAAGCTGGTTCCCAAGACTTAAGAATAGTTACAGGGGAGTAAATAAGGAGAAGGGGACTGCTATTTCAGGTTAGGCTTTGACTTTTATAGAGGGTGACGGCATGTCCTGAGATGGGTGACAGAGAAGATAGATAACATCGCAGAGATGCTGCTCGTCTCAAGTCACTCAAGAGAGATTTTGGAGAAAGCAAGAGAGCAGCTCATTAAAGATGTAGGTTGTGCTTAAAAGTTAGGCCATTTTTTAAATTTTATTTTATGCATTAGAGTTGTGTCTCTGTCCACCTGATCAATGCAAGTTCAGTCTTTGTAGCTCTGGTTATCCCTGCTGCCAGCTCTGTCCCTGTTGTTTGGCACTGGGCAGGAAGTATACAGTCAGTTTATGTCAAAATCTTGCCATGGTTTGAAATGAGATCAATAACAGCAGAGTTTGTGGGTCTGAACACCAAATGCTAAAAGATGCTAAAAGAGGTTAAAAAGCTCCATGAAGCTGCAGAGTTGTGTCCATCACCTTTCACTTAGTCATTTGAGTCATTGTTAATATAAGAATAGTGATCCCTGCAGGTTTAAGTCTAGTGGGGGAAAAATCTTTGAATATAATCTGTTAAGTATTGTTGATGGGAAGAGTTGGGAACAAAAAGATGTGGTGTTCAACAGCTCACCAATCTGTTAGCAATATGCCATTCAATATAAAAAGACAATCTCATTTCTGTCTTTATCACACTTCTGGCAAAATCTCTCACACCACTTGCTTCATAATGCTTAAATCTGACAATGAGTAACCCTTGCGGCTGAGTGTGATTGGCAGGATTTATGGTGGAGGGAGAAGGGTCTGTGAGCCCACGTGCATTCCAGGCAGTTCTTTACTCCAGCCTGACCCTCTTTTCCTGGAACTGCAGACTGGCTTGTCAAGGCGACGCACCATCTGCCACCAGACACCATCACACTGGACCATTACTATGGCCTGGATACCTTCCACTTAGCTGGATTGATTACTTTGATCAGGCGTCAGAGAGAGGAATGATTCCTACAGCAATTTGAAGCAGTCTGACAGATGAAAAGTAGGTTATTACGAACACTTCATAGCTTCACACAGCCAGCCTTTGAGCAGTAACTCTGCCATGAGCCTAAAACGCATAAACCATCTGCCTCGGGAGTTTTGTTCAATACCATATTCTGCTCTCTAAACAGGGACGGTCATATTACCAAAGATCAAATGAAAGTCGCACAGTCAGTCTGTGTCCCCAGCATTATAGTGCTGTTAGCAGTTGGTCTGAGCTTTCTTCAAGTGTCCTTATCAGAACTCTCTTAGGAAAATATATAACAAATGTTGAACCCATATGAACTCAGTTCTCAAGCTATCAAAGCAGTATAAAAGTTGAGCTTAAGTCAAGTGAGATGAATCCACCATAAAAGATTTTGGTGGACTCATAAACACTTGGACTCAGGACTGAGGCACTGACCGCAAACCACAATGTCCCTGGAAGAAAATAAGTAAATTCAGCGCTGACAGCAATAATGAGGTAAGATGCAGCCACTGCCCACGCTGATGCATGACATCAGGAGTGCATGCCCTTCACTGGCATTTCATTCAGTTTGTAATTCTGTAGCATGACTAATAATAGCTAGTAGAACGTATTAGCTGCAAGAGGAGCTCATCGGTTCCACTGTTGTACTGGAGGAGACAAATGACTCATTAAAAGGGGGGGTTATTGAATGAATGTGCTCAGCAAATTTCACAACAATCTGCGTATTAAATTGTGAAATATCAAAGATCCTGGGCATGAACTTGTTCAGTAGACTAACAAATGGAGCTGTGACTCACAGAGCGAGTATTGGACAGTTCATACCATCGTCTGCCAAAGACCTCTGCTTAACTAACTTCTGAGCACAGAATTTAAAGACCACACACCTGACACAGGTGTCCCTACCACCTTCTAACAGTTAAGGGGGGATGTCTGCTTCCCAGAATAAGGCTTGTAATCCCATTCTTCATTTAATCCTCAGAAATTTAGCCACTGGATATTAGCAGGAAGGAGTGATATATGGCACTGGATGAATGAAGAGTCAGAAGACGAGGAAAACAGATGAGGATCATGGTACCAATCTGCAGTTCACGCAGTCTTATTCATCACCTCGATCATGCGTCTGATCTGATACATCCCGTTCGCCACATCAGTGCTGACAACGACCCACACATTATGCTACTGTAGCTACACTCGCTGCACTCTGTGCTGTCTCGTAAAAGTTAGCTGTGAGACAGCTAGCCTTTAGCGAAATCTCAAACTAAATGTACTTAGGCTTACTGATTCTTCCCTTCCTGTTTTCTGGAAATTAAAAACTATTTGTGTTAATGAGACAACTTATTCATTCACTTTGTTACCCCACATAATTCACTGGGGCAGCAACTAAATCCAATCATGATGGAGAATATAAACTAAGCTAAATTGCTAAAAGTAACTATGTATAGCAAATGGACAGACACATAGCGAAAAAATACATGTAATCCTTATGAACTATAAATGGTACACAATCAAAATCAAGTTTATTGTCTTAAAGTCGATCAAACAGACAAGAAAACTGAAAGACATTGTGTTTGTAGATACTGTGCTGGCTGGATACCTGGCATTTCCTGATTATCCAAAGGCAGCGTGTACTATCTTAATTATTTAAACTATGAGGCTATGTGGGTTTTATAGTATTGATTTTTGTAGGGTCAAATAAACTAAAACATATAATAAAGTTATTATAGCCTCTGTAGGACAGTATGAAGATGGTGTTTAATGAAATCAAGCATCCAATTAGCTAATCCCTACAGTCCACCACACACTTTATTTGACTCCCTATAAAAATCACAAACTAGCAAGGGTTAAGGCTGTTTTTGTACTAAAACAGGTGGTACAGACACAGCACAGGATGGAGGTTTTTGTCAAACTAATGGGATGGTGGATAGAAATGGGTCACAGCGTTACTGAGGGGAAATTGCCAGCTAGACTCTATAAATGCTGTAATCTTACTGGTCTGTGATGTAAGGTATATTTCCTTCCAGTGGCCTTCAAAATAGCTAAAAATATCAGGCTTGTCTGCAAAAACTTTTTTTTTTTTGAGAATGCTGCTCTTCTGATAAAACCAGTGTTTGGTTATTCAAGAGCAGTAGTGCTGCTATTTAACATTCATGAAGTATCAGTCTAGATTAAACTTAAAACAGGAGCGTGCGTTCAATTTAAAGGGAACACCTTTTGGATAATAAAGTTCAGAAAATAAGAAAATTTGCACCAATTTGGAGTTTTACTAAACATCTATCTCATCTAAAACTCAATCTAATCTAAATCTCAAACTGTTCTTTATTGCGTCATATGCAGCCTTACTCATGCCATGTCAGTTATGTTTAGCCTGTAGATGGAGGATATTTCAGGAAAACAATAGGAAAACTAATATCAAATGTCCTAGAGTAAATGTGGAGACAAGAAAGACAATTCGATTAGTCTGCTGTAGAAAACTGAAGAGGAAATGGTCACAAACAAGCCGAGAACACTGTCTGTTCTGTTGTCTGAAAGGTTTCCCAGACAGCTCTGTATCATACAGGCCACATCTACTCAGAGGAGATTACAAGTTTTAATCGAGAGACAGAGAGAGTGGCTCATGAATCAGGAGAACAGAGGGATTCCTGTGTGGAGGAGAGGTTTATGAAGGAAAGCAAGTATTTACATAGTGACCAAACAAAAAAAGAAAATGATGCAGCTGACTAGACTGTTGATGAGGAAGGATTTCAAAACGTCCAGATGTGCCAAGGCTTGTCTTTTTGGAAGACAAAATTTTGAATTTTGTATTAATTAAAGATAATATCTCTAACATCTCTCATTCAAGTGTGTATATGTTCTTCGCCTTCTAAATGTAATGTAACAGAAATGTAAGTCGACTTATTGTATTACAGTTTATACCCACTTTCATATACCAAAGACTTGACACTGATTTATGTCAAAGATATGAGGAACCTAGCTGATGGTAAACTGCGGCATCTAGTGGTCTTATTGTGAACACTTTGGGAGAAATAAACTCCTTACAAATTCATTTTTGAACCTTTCAACCAGACACAAACGTTCTCCTCAGACACGCATTTCATCCAGGACAGTGACAATAAAATTAGACAGGAGGTCTAATCACATGGCCAATGCTTCCTAAAAGTGTTGTCGAAAATATTGTTACAATCACCAGAGTCAACCTGCAATCAATACAAATGGTTGTAAGACTTCGCGCCTTACCAGAAGCACTTGAATGCAACACGAACTGAGGGCAGCGGAGCGGTCTCTTTGAAGTTGAGTTATCCGACTGGCGTTGAATCTTTCCTCTGAGGTAATTTTCATGCTATTAAAAAATGTTTTGTATTATATCATTTTAAGTTACAGCCTATACATGCTTCATAATAAACTTGCTTGGTACCAAGTAGTTAACTTTTTTGAGGCGCGAAAATAGACGACCAAAGGGACAGAAAGGAAGCGTTTTGCTAAACCTGTCAGGTTTTCAGGCTGGTTTTGCTAAAGCCATAGTGTTTTTCGTAATTGCGACTAGCACTAGTTTTCAGATAGAGTATTAACTAGACAGAGATGAAAAAAAAAAAAAAAACTGGGAACATGCTGTGTATAAAATGTAAGTAACCATAAATCCAGGCTGTCACTTGTTCGTCTTAATTCAGATACATTGTTGCACACTCCGTCTGTGTGTTAGCATCCTGAATTGAAACGCTATAAATTTGCTACGTTAGCTGTTAGCCAAGATATCTTTCACGCTCCAGGAAGCGTTATAAAAGCGTAGCACAGATATGCTAACAAGCTAACCAAGTACACACAGGACAGCAAATATGCGCCAAAACGTTCATACCACAGATCTTTATAGCTTCCTATCAGCTCTCTTGCACAGTAATAATCAGATAATGTCTTGCAGCAGGCCCGGGCTCCTATTGCTTATAGGAAGCGGATACTTACTCTTCTATATTTGCTTTCTTACATATGGATTAAAACTGTAATTCATAATATGCAGGAGGGATCAGTAAACTAAATGTTTCACTACAGATACTGTACAGGCCTTCAGTAAATACTATATAAAAGCCAAGAGAGCTTTTAAGGCTATTATGCAAATGGTTTACGTCCTCTGGGAAATAGATTATACTGACCTGGCTGTCGTCCTATTGATATACAGAGAAGAGTCTTTACTTCAGAGTTTATCTTCACAGAAGCTGTGCACATACATCATGTCTGCCGGCTGGTTCCAGGGCTTAATGCTAAACCATAAAAGTGACAGGCCAAATAGTGGTTAAACCTCATTAAGGAGCAAGACACCAACACAGACTCTCAAACAGTTATGTGAAAAAGATTTGCTGACACACACAAACACACACACACACACAACAAAACTGTATGCAAATATGGGTAATAGACAAAACAACATGAAACTGATGAGCAAGTAAATATGTAGAAGCAGAAAGCAGGAAAGGTCAGAAATTAAAGCATCTCTGTATGCAGACAGGTAACAAATGAAACACACCGAGGCTGATCTGGAGGCTTGTGGTGGAACAACATGTTACTCAGACACTTTATGTTGTTTTTTCCCCCCTATAATTTAAGTAGATTGATATCTTGATTAATCCCCCAGTGGTATAATAGTTTCATGTAAACACAAATGAGAGAAAACTCAAGATATGACACGAAAGGCAATCGGGCTGCAGCTGATTATTTTCATTATCCATTACTTGATTTAATATTCGGTCTATAAAATGTCAGAAAATATTGAAAAGGTACCCTGCACAACCCACGGTGATTTTTTTCAACCAAGAGTCCAATAGATATTTAGTCTGCAATCGTATCTGACACAGAACAGCATAAAACCCTCCATTTGAGAGTGGCTTGTTTTCTGCTGGTTACATTCATGAACCGTTGCTGCTCCAAAACACAAACTAACACGACAGTGTTAACATTAACGCTTGTAGAGACAAAATCAGTACACCCTCAGATGCCTGTTTATTGGGTAAAAATAACTGAAGCTAAAACATTAGATGATACATGGACTAGTCCATCAACAAAAAATTATTTGGCAACTATTTTGATTCATTTTTCTTTCAAGCCAAACATCACAGCCAGTTCGAGTTTCTCGACTGTGAAGATTTGTTACTTCTGCTTTATATGAGTTGAATATCTTTGAGTTTTGACTGCTGGTTGGACAAAACAAGCAATTTGAGGATGTCGTCCTGGGCTCTGAGGGATGAGGTTTTTTGACAGCTAATTGAGAAGTACAGTATGAATTGACGATGGTAAATAGGTAATAACTAATATAAACTAAAACAGTCTAAAAAATCAGCCCTACAGTAAATTTCTACTCTCCTGAAGAATATAATGTTCAGTCTTTCTTCCTACATATTGAATTTTATTGTGTTATATTGAGTGATGTTTCTACTTAGTCTGCCATCACTGATATAAAACAAGCCCTATAAAATAGGCAATAGATACAAATGGAACAAAATCTAAACAGAAAAAAAAACGCTACTGCGTAGTCACATAAGCTAAAGCAAATGACACATAAATAACAATAGACACAATAATAGAATCAGGTGAAGAAGAAGCAGTCGTTGTGGTGGTGTACATGATGAGGTTTGTCAGAGTTTTCCATTTGTTAAACTGCAAGTCAGGAATCTGTTTCTGTCAGTTGGAGAAGTGTTGAAATGTGAGGCTCTAACTGCAAAAACAAGACGTCCCCAGTGGGAAGATGCCACTGTGATTTGGCACACAGCTTGTTGATGAGATGCTTGTACATCCTCTGTAATAACGTTAAGGAGCTACAGAAATAGGCAGTAACAGAAATTACATTTAAAATAGCGTAACCGTGTGTTATCATGCATTTTCTTTCATTAAAAATGGTGTCTTTATCTGTAGATGTGGGACTAATGTAAAACTGTGCTGCATATAGCTTTTAAAAACAAAGTGCTTTCATCTTTAGGTTGAACAGACGCCATGTGTGACAGTGAGGAGATGGACATCTTTTGGCAGTCTTGGATTTCACCTGTGAAGAGACAAAGAAAAAAGGACAAAAAATGCAAATATGACAGAACCATGAAAACAGACGATATAATCCAGAAAAAAAAGAAAAAGAAGCACTCCAAATTCAAAGAAGCAATGGTGGTCAGGAAAGCGAAGACAAAAGAAAAGAAGAAAAAGAAAAACAGATTGGCTTTGGAACGAGGGGACAGTTTTATATTTACTGAAGCCAATAGTGCACAAGCAGAACCTGCTGTGAAGCCTGAAACATCGAACCCACGCAGCAATGACAAGCTAAAGCCTGATCACCTGACTCAAGACTCTAAGAGGAAACCCAAAAGAAAAAAGAAAGTGGGGTTTGACTTGGCACAAGCCTACATCCCTGTCAAACGTCCTAAATTTGTCTCTTCATCTCCACGGTGTCCCAAAGATAGCATCCCTTTCAAGAATGAGGCTATGAGAGACAGAGCAAGCTGTTCACAGGTCATGGCAACAGGACACAGCCGGGATCCAACACATCATGATGACTCTCAGTGCACCAATGAGGACGCAAACAGCCAGGACCTGTTCATCACCCAGAAGACATTCAGAGCGTCGCCCTCCCAACCCTCCAGCGGCGAATCCAGTGACAAAGCTATTACTGCGACTCCTCTTATGTTCGCACAGCGAGATGAACCGCACACATCTGTGGCAGAGATAAAACGGCATCTTGACAGATCATACAAATGTCCACAAGACTCACATTTCCTTCAGTGTGACAGACAGACAGACGAGCACGCAAAGAAGCCAAAGGCAGCAGAGGTAGTTCTCACAGAAGAGGAAGAGGAGATAACCAAAGGACATGATAAGCACAAGATGGAGACTTTGTCCTTTGAGACACAGATGGAGATAAACGAAAATCTTACTGGGAAGAAAAAAGTATTGTGTCCTGTATGTATAAAGCCCAGTGAGGTGAATCCTTACCTGGCTGAGCCGACTGATGTAAAGCCCTCCCTGGATGTGGGAAAGTCAAAGAAACATTCCTGTACTTCAAGCCAGCAGTCCATGACAAGCGCTTCCACTCAGACAGAAAACTTGTTCACCACTGAACTCTCCTTCTACCTCAACTTCTGCAAAAAACCCAGAGCCATGGCACACTTTGGGAAACCTCTGGACCTGAGCCTGCCGGACAGGGCCAGAAAAGACCTCAGGACGTGTTTTTCAGTGAAGGCATCGTCTTTACCAGTACAGATCAAAGATGGCAACCACAATGACCTCAACCTGCATCCACCTTGTTCTTCAAGTATGAAACATGAAAAGACAGAGTCTTCAGGTCCACGTCCTTGGTCTGCAAGCACACGAGATAAAGGTGAAACAACTCTGAGCCTCCAGTCAGAGTCTGAACCAAAGTCTGCTGACACAACAACCTCCAGCGAGGACAATGAGCCCTCCTGTCGCCCGGGCAAGCTGGACCTGACCCAGGTGACACCACATGATACTCTACCCACTGTTGCCCACACAGCCACCAAATACCTTGCATCCTTTTGTCTTACACAAGCAACAGTGTTCACACCCATTTCTTTTTTTCCCCAGATGTTTTTGTCAATGGGGATAAAAATGCCTGAATTTAATGCATCTTAAAATCGCCTTATTTTATTTCTCCCAAACTCCTTTTTATGCGCCACCATAATAGTAAACAAATATCTGACCTGACATCCACGTGGAATGATGCATATGCAGAATTGCAGAAATCTAACCAATATTTCATCACTGGGCTTAAAGGATAAGGCTGGCAACTTTCTGTATTTTCCTTCCTGTTAAATCCTATGAAAAGCCAAAATCAACAGTGAAGTGATCCTACTAACAAGTACTGTGTGTATCAAAGCAGGATGTGTCTTTTTACTATGTGCTATTGAGCTCTACTATAAACACATCAGTGAACCACAATGTTGCACATTACCCTGAACAAACAATAATTTTTCTTATGTAACAAAATTGATTATTATTAGGCTACGTCTACATGGAAACAATCTGAACAGAAAATGCAGAAGTGGCGTTGTGTTCTTACTTTTTATTCCGCGTTTAGACAAGCGTTTTTTGGGGGGGAAATCTGCATGCATACGGTGACTCAAAAGTGTGTGGAATCAGAGAATTTAAGGGACGGGCTGTGGCAGATCGGAGCACACTTTTGCGTTTTACCCTTTAGACGGGAATGTGACGGTGGAGCGTTTTTAAGATTTCCACTCTGGAGGGTGTTTTCACTTTTTTGCGTTTTTAAGCCCCAAAAACGCCGTCGTTACTGGAAATTGCCCCCAACAAATGTTTTAGTTCAGAGGTCGGCAAACAGTGACCAGTTGGCCATATCTGCCCCAGGAAAAAGTTGAATTTTCCCTTTTATAGTTTGCATCAAAACATCTACGAGACTTCACGCTCCTGTAAATCCAAACAGATATGACCTTGTACCATCTAATAATAATAATGAACGATAAACGAGTGTTCACATCAGCTTCAGCTACTGTCAGTCCTCACTAACTGACCTCTGCCCTTGGACACAGTCCTAAAACAGCCAGTTCTAAATCAGTTTTATGCTTACATGAAATAAGATACTCAGAAATATAATACTCTACCAAACAAAACACCAGCATAATATAAAGGTGTCTCTCCACTGCACCTGTAAAACTATGTAAAACCTGTAAAACAGGCCCATGGTTTAACGTCATTGCTGCTGCGTGTGCTGTTTCCTCTTGTTAGAATAATGTTTGCTAAAAACTACAGTGCCCAGATGTTTTAGGGAATTAACTGAGCTATGTGGAACTATATACTGTACGTGTGACAGGGGCCTGAGTGTATTAAAAGATGGACTAATTGTGTTCTGGTCTTTTCTCTTATCCTTTAAACCATTGTGCCTGCTAACAACAACAAAAAGGTTTTTGCGTAAGTAAGTTCACTGAAGCGTTTCCCACTGTTCAGCAGCAAAATGACGTCTTGTTTGACTTCAGGTCAGAGCCGTCCAGATGAGACTCAACGAGTCCTTTTTCTTCAAGACAAAAGGTGAGGGACAGTCACCGAGGCCAGAGTCTCCACTGATGAATCTCGCTCAGAGCAGAGATGCGAAAAGCAGGAAGGGACACTGAGGTCATATGGAAGGACACTAACCTGCAGTCTGCTAGACGCCCTTTAACGTCTCCTCTTCAGGAGCAGCCAGGCATCAGATTAACAGGTAAAATAAAATTCAGCTCTTGATGCTCAGATTTATGATGGAGGATTGAGAAAAATCTCATAATCCTTTTAGTATCAATGATGATTTTTTGTATTCGTCAAGTTTTAATTCTTGAGTTAGGCTTTTCGATGATGTTGTTAGTGTAGGGTTTTATGTGCACACAGGTTCTCTGTTTCTCCTTCAAATGTCAGTTTCAGTAGCAGCTTTATGAATGTTTTCTGGAAACTGAGATCACGTTGTCGTTCGTAGCTTTGTTTGCTGTCTGTTCAGTAATTGACTTACTGCACTGTAAAATGTAATGTATGTGAGTTGTAATTGTTTTTCCAATTTACCCTGTGAAGTTTCAACATTACGCTGTGTGCTATCATCTTCATGTTAAGTACATACTGCATGTCATTTGTCACATGATACAAACAGTTAGCGTTCTGCTCAAACACTGTGAACTACATGAAGGTTCAGAATGAACACAAGTTGACTTTGAGCTTCATATTGTACCAACAAATGTTCAGGATTTACTGCACTGCTCTGAAGCTTGTGTTGTAGCTGTTTGGACTGTAACATATTATCATTCTGTCTTGTCAGCAAGCGGATAACCAGTATTCAAAACAAACCTTTATTTATCTATTTGCTGGTTATTACACACAGCTTAAAAAAATAACAGCAGTTATAAGTGTTAAAGCAAAAAAATCCACCAATGTTTAGTCTCAAAATTGACTTATGTTGACAGTGAGTGTGTTGCAATAGATTTTTGGTTACATTGTCCAGTAATATGTCTGTTTCCTTGGTTCATCTCAATCAAAACATGTATTACACGTGTTACATTCTAGTGTTTGTGGAGAAAGTAACAACATTTTCTGCTATTAAACTGCTTGTAATCTGCTGATGTGTAACCAAACCATCTACTTTCACTGTTCAAAATGGGTCCAGCAATGCAAGCTACATCACCAACAGATGGTTTGTTTCCAGGTGGATTTGTCCTTTAACAAAACAGAGTCAGCTCATCTTAATTGTGCCTAAAGAGCTTAATCCCCATCCAGCTCCAGAGGTGGAAGAAGACGTAGACGGGGATGGTGACCGGCAGCAGCAGGCTGTAGAAACACAGACTGTTGCTGCTGGTGCAGCCTTGAGGGAAGTTCTCATCCACCGCGGCAGAGTAGAAGAGACCGAAGAGAGACACTATCGGGACGAGCCCCACCATCATGGACAGGGAGAACATGCCGATGGGTTCTGGTACAGAGTACGACTGGAGCAAATAAATATCTGACGTGGTGTGTTACATACACTTTCAGCCAGGAGGTGAGAATGCAGTGTCAGCTCTCACTGTGTGGTGGTATAATATGGCATTTGAGCAGAGCAGGACCCAGCTGAAGTGTTACAGATGCACCACTCATTTAGTCCTACAGCCTTTAAAATGCAGCGGTGTTACATCTGTTTCCCGGGGATCAGCTGAAGGTGCTGTGATGGAGTGTCTACCCCTGCTTTGGTGTGGTTGAAGTATCTGCGTCTTTCTGCATGAGCCTGGCTTCCTGAGGGATCATGTTGGGGATGCCATCAGTGATGGGATAGGCGATGCCAAGCTCGTCGTTGATCAGCTCATTGGTTTTAGCCTCGTACCTGTGGACAAACAGGAGCAACATTTTTCTCCAGTGTGTGACATTTACAGCATGAAAGCTGTGGCAAAAGATGTTTAACGGTATAATAAGTGAAAGCTTCTCATAGGAAGTGTTATATAAATAACCTCAAGGTTATTAATAACCATAAAGTTAAAACGTAGGCAATCACAGTGACGCAGGCCTAAGCTACGCACATAATGGTCTATATCTAAGCTGTCTGGGCAATTTATTAACTATCTGACACAATAAACCATAACATCTACATTTAATGCAGCACACGTGAAACTGAAACAAACTGCGAGGTGATGCAACGTTTGCTCTTGACCTCAGCCTTGAAGGGATGTTTTTAGTTTCGCAGTCACCAGATGTCACTGTGCTTCCTGCACAAACCGAAAGAAAGCGCCAAAGCCTCACAGTGCTTCATCCGCACTCCACCACCTAAGTCACCTTCAGTCTATCCCGCGTGTGTCTTACCTGAGCGGCTTCTTGGACAGCGGACATACCAGGAACTGGAGCAGGGAGGCGTCAAAAGACTGCTGCACCTCGTCCTTCACGTCCGAGAAGCTCCTGACCGGCACACAGGCGGCTGCTTCCCTCCGTATTAAAGGTGCTCTTGTCACATAGCGGTGAACACGAACAGTTTCTGTCACCAGTCTGCCCAAAACATTCCGAAACATGACCAAAACCGTTCAACAAGCTCGCGAACTCTCCCTTACAGGAAGCGCCGTCACAGAAACTGTGTAACCGAAATATGAGCCCACTTCCGGTGAGCTGGTATCATTCGTTCCTCTCATCGACTCCTGTCACGACCCCCTTATTAAAAAAATAAAGGAAACTGTTTTAATTGCTTATCCCCTAAACTACTTTAAGGTATTATAAAGAAGACATTACATATAATCGCTTTTAAGGTCATAAATATGAGTTGGAGAACAGTTATTACTACATTTGTCCGTGTGGTGGCAGTGTTGTACCGTGCAGCTCAATACGCTCATTTTCACCGTTTGTGTGATTTGACCAGGATATGAAAAGGAACATTAAAATCAGATGAATTGCATTCATTTGGTCAGCTCGACTACGATACACACTGCATTGCTTCCACCCTTTGCTTTCATTAGTAAACTGAGAGCAGTTTTGCCTTTGTGAGTAATATGGCCCAAAGTATTATGGCCAATTTTCTCAGAATAATAAAATCACTGATGACATATCAGTTGTATCAAAGGGAAGAAAAAATGAAGGCACATATTTTGCGAATTTCACATCAGTCAGTGTTTGAACTGTAGTTTCATTTAAGTCCCACAGACATCCTGAACTTGATTTCCCAGCAGGTTATATCTATACAATATTAAATATTGTCAGGGAGCCCGTGCCATCGAGAGCAGGATGCATTCCCCCATCCATATGGCTGAAGATATTGCTCTGAGACTTTCTTGGCATGGCCCCAACTTGTTTTAAAACTGCTTCTAGCTGTAATATATCCCACTGCTCGGTACATGACAGACCTGCTAATATAGTTTTTTTCCACCCTCTTTCTTTTTTTTTTTCTTCTAGCTGCCAGGCCTTGAATGCACTAGTATAACACTGTAGCTGTGTATCATTTTTCATTGGCTCTGTTTGCTCTTGAGAGGTATCCATCATCGCTGACACATTCCACGGAGCAGTGGGGCTGAAATATTACTGAAAGAGAAAGACGTGTTTAAGACAAAATGAAATACAACATACTGTAATATGACTGGCTGATGGTTATTGTTGATGTCATAAAAACAGCCATTTTCTGCTGATCAAAACCTCCCATTTATTCTAACACACAAATTCATCATCATTCAAGAGCCAGCTGCTGGCAAAAAAGAGCTGTCTTATGTATTCTGAGGAACA
Organism: Chaetodon trifasciatus; assembly: GCA_037975065.1. Lineage (NCBI taxonomy): Eukaryota > Metazoa > Chordata > Actinopteri > Chaetodontiformes > Chaetodontidae > Chaetodon > Chaetodon trifasciatus. The sequence continues at coordinate 1,391,987 of JBBMOE010000002.1, read as the reverse complement.
TCTGGCCATGACCAGCCAGCCACTGAAAGTCCTGATGCTCCGATCTAATTTAACACAACATTGCTCTTGAAGTGCTGATGAAGTTTCACTGTGGTGGTGGGAGAGATATTAGGAGGGAACATTGTTTGTGCCAGGAAAGCTTAAGGCATTTTCTTTAATATGGTGAAAAAAAAACAAAAAAAATAAAGGAAAGTTGAGTGTTTTGTTCCAGAAGACAGAAAACCTCATTCAAAATCACTGATATTTGTAAGAGCATAAATTGTAACCAAAAAAAAAAAAAAAATCAATCCACACTTGGGAGCAGAACCTTGTTCAACAATGCAAAGAGAGGAACAGGCTAGCCTGAGGGTAATTTCAGGACTTCACCTTCCTTCTTTCAGCTCTTTGCTGTACATGATAATCTCCAGAAATGGAAATTAGGTCTATGTAGCACACAGTGTGATGGTGCATTTCGCTGCACGTTGGGTGGTTGCTGACTCGAGTGTGACTGTGAATCACTGCTTTGGTCTAATGGCTTGACGTCAATGACGCATACCACAAGTGCAGCAGCCGAGGACAGTCCTGGTTTCAAGCCATTGGTCACAGAGTCCTGACTAATATCTCAAAAATACAAAAAAAAAAAAATCCTGACTGGCTGTTCGATCCAAAAAGGCTTCACGCTTCTCCACGGACAGCACGGCCCCCTCACCAACAGGCGGCTTAGACTTGGCAGGGAAGTTAGCAGGTTCTTGCCAGGGTTGTTACAACGCTAATAACTTCTAAGCTTTCTGGGCAGGGAAGAGGATCTCTCATAATCTCTCTGCCATCAACACAAATGCTGCACTGCACTGCACAACAGCAATGTTGCCTGAAGTTGACATGGTGCATCAGACCTCCATGATGTGTGCACAAGGCCCTGCATCCAAGCTCGGGAGAGTGTTCATGTGTTATATTTTCCACCAATGGTGTTTTCTCTGCATGCGGGAGATCCTCAGAGACGGTGAGGCGATGCACAATTCGCAGCAGCTTCTTTTCAAGCCTCTCTGGAGTTCCCAACAAGTGGGAGAGAGAGCCGTGCTTGGAAGGCGGCGGCGGTGGCGGCACCGCGGGCATTGCACTCTCAGCGGCAGCAGAGCGAAGGGCTTTTTCACAGCCTGCATGCCGTCTTCTGACAGATTCTTCATCAAGCCCACTCCTTCCAGTGAGATTTGACAGAGGTTTCATCAGTCCCTCTGCTGACCTCCTCAGAGCCCTTCACCTGTGCACACAGGACTTCTCGTGGTGACTTCTTTGACCTCTTCAGGCTGTGTTTTTCAGGTTTGCTCTCCTGGTTTAGACGTCTTGACAGTGACAGGCACAGCAGAGCTTTCACAGCCTGCTGGTGATGTTTGATGCTTCTTTCATTTCTCCCATTTTCTTTTTTTTTTTTTTCCCAGGCAACTGTCACTGTGAACGGACAGGATTCTGTATGTTTTATACAGATAGACTGACTCCATCAAGGCTGCACCTTTGTCCAGGCTTTCACTGCATAATAGAATATTTTCACTCATTAGTCTAATTACCAATGACCCAGAGTCTATGGTAATTCCAAATTATTCCTCGCCAGTTTCCACTCAATTAACAAAGTAAAAGTCTTCATTTCCACATTTTATTATCTCATCTTGTTTGTAGGAATCCACTTATGAGTCCATTTCATACCTGCCTCAGGACTCAGCAAGCTGAAGTTATGTTTGCTTGACTGCGATAACTAATACTGGAAATTTTTTATCTCTGCTCCACACGCAGAGTTGGAATAAAAAATGTTAATATAATGGATTCTTGAGTTCCCTGCATGTGGCCCGCAGGAACTTGAGATTTTTTTTTTTTTTTTTTTGTCAAAATGAATGGCGCCTGAGAATTCAATGTCATTCCATTCTGGGTGTGAGTGCTGATGCTTTCCTTGCTTAGCGTAGGTTTTATCCAATTAGAAACAGGAGATTAGGGTTTTTTCCTGCTAGGAGAGCTTTCATTTCCATGCTGAAATATTGCTGATGCAGCATTTGCTACTTTGTCTGATAATCAGATCCCCAAGGACTTCCTTCTCCTCCCGCCTTTCTTGTCTCCCTTGGACCCTTAATCCTCCTTTCTCATGCCCTTCCCTCCTCATTCTGTGCCCCTTATCTTCCCTGTTTCTGCTTTTATTCCTGTCCACCCTCCCTCTGCTTTTTCCCCCCATTCCTCCTCTTTTCCTCCCACTTCTTCCCTCTTTCAGTCAACACATTCCGCTGCCAACAACGATAAGAAGTGGAGCTCTTGCTAATGCACCTGATTGATGGACAGGCACAGATCCAGTGAAGCATTGCCCTTCAATTAGGCCTCCGTGGTCACCTGGCAACAGTGTTAATGAAGTGTACCCTTCAATTAAGTACCAGCAGTTGCTCAGCAGAAGCGTGAGCCAATGAGGCGTGAGCAAAGGTTGACGCTGCATCATTACCGTTCCCTTAAAGGCCTCAGAGTGCCTCACTGGCTTTAATCACTCAGTTGCTGTTTAGTGCTATGTTGTTGCACGGATGTGTGTGCGTGTGTGTGTGTGTGTGTGTGTGTGTGTGTGTGTGTGTGTGTATTATTGTGCATGCAGAGAGCTCATTGCATGCTACGTTTAATGCCTTGGATGTTATGAGGCAACGAGACTTGTTTATGAGGTGTTCATGGCAACTCCTCCAAACAATATAAGTGAGTTTTGACTTTTATGGCAAGTCATCCATGGAAATCCTTTTTTTTTTTTTTTTACTCAGTTCAGTGTTTACTAGGTTTATCTGACAGCTTTAGTTACTTGTTACTTTGAGATATCGTTCATATCATGAAGATGAAGAATCGGAGGCACAATCCCCTTTATTTGTCACACAATTATTCATGCACATGCAATCACATGCCAGGCAATTGGTGAAGTTTGTCCTCCGCCTCTATCCCATCCTGGTCGTCCTTCCTCTGCGGCAGACCAGGAGCGGTGGGCTGCCATCCAACCGGCGCCCCGGGACCAGTTCCTGTTCGTCACCATTGGTCAGGTGGTGATCTTCTTGCATGTTTTTAGTGAGGGAATTTCCAGATAAACACAGGGAGAACATGCAAACTCCACACAGAAAGGCCCTTTTTCCTCGAGCAGAAGGCACCGAAGGCATGGTGGAGGACACGCCCCCGACGCCCACAGTGGGATTCGAACCGGGACCTTCTTGCTGTGAGGCGACAGTGTTACCACTTGTACCACCGTGCCACCCAAAAGCCTAGCGCCCAACGTGGGGCTCGAACCCACGACCCTGAGATTAAGAGTCTCATGCTCTACCGACTGAGCTAGCCGGGCATATCAGTTAAACTATTTAAAGCTGAAAACAGGGCTGAGCTCATGAAAAGCTGTCTTTTAGAGATATGTGCTTCTCGCAGGACAGCAGAATATGACGCATGGCTGTAGATTAAAGTACCCAAGAGCACATAAAGTACTTCAAATTAACTCAGTGTTAACACACATATGACTGCAGCAGTAATTACTCCAGAAACATCAGATATAATAGTAAAACACTGACATTTCACTGCACAGTGTGTACTCTTACTTACATGGAGTACATTTTGCTGATAATACCTACATTTGCTTAAGTGAGGTTTTGAATGCAGGACGTTCACTTGTGGTGGAGCATTTTCACAGTGTGGTACTAGTTCTTTAACTGAAGTAAAGCATCCGAACACTTCGTCCTCCGCTGTTTATTGCGCATAGAGAGAAAGTGTAAAGCTGTTTTGATGCCTGGGCGTAATCATACATCACTGCAATCCTTTAAGAAGGCACTGCATTAAAAGATGGATCCCTCTTTAGTGAAGATGCATCCTCTCTATAACGGCAGCTATTAAAAGAGGGGGAGGAAGTGGAGGAAAAGTGAATTAAAGAGAGGAAAGGAAGAGGTCTGAGTGAGGATGAGTGAGAGGAAGAGGGAGGGCCAGCAGAGAGGATAATGACAGAGGGAATAGCTGGGAGTGAGAGAGAGTCCATCCAGCTCTTCAGCGGCCGAACGACAGAGTAGGATGTTGCCTGGAGGTGGTAATTAGTTTATCCTCAGAGGCTGCAGAGAGCCACACATCTGCCCCCAGTTTAGCTGAACTATAAAGGACAGATTGCACCAGTAAGAGTTTACTGTGCTTCTCTTTGGGCGGCAGTGTTTTCTCCAGAGTTTTATGCTCGTCTGAGCATTCAGTCCATCATGAGATGATAAATCCTCAACTGAAACTCAGATAGATGGATTTTCTTCAGGGTTAGCAGCTCTTTAAAGCAAAGTGAGTCACGCACATATTCTGGGAAATTTCAGGGAGACCAGCTGTTTATAAGTCCTTTGGAACAAGACCAAGTCAAGTCTCAAGTTGATCAAGTTAAGCTCAAGTCCAATCGTGTCAAAGAAAATCTCAAGTCAATTAGAGCCAAGTCTCAAGTGTTGTCAAAGGTTTATTAGCAGCTCTTCAATACAAAGTGAGTCATGCACCTTTTCTTGGAAATTTCAGGGGTTAAAGAGACCTTTGAAAAGGGCTCCTAGTCAAGTACAAAGTCATGTCAAAGCAGAGCTCACGTCAAGTCTCAAATGAACTGAAAGGCCACGTGTAGTCTCAGCTCTTGTTGAACTGTCTCAAGGCAAGTTTCAAGACCTTGACGGCAGCTCAAGTCTCACGTCTATCAAGAGAAGTCCACAAGTCAAGTCACAAGTCTGTCTAAGTCAGCTGACAGTATTTCACATCTGTGAATACTGGTCGTTAAAATGACACAACAGTTTCCTTTCTGTAGTGTTTTTAAGTAGCTGGGATCAGATCTTTTTCATCAAATTAATGAGCGTCAGTTGTTTTTGTTGCCCCCAAATATATAAAAATAAGGTTATAATGAGAAAGTCAGAGTTATTAAAAGCTACCTGTGAGTTTCATTTGTAACACGGTGGAACACGTCCACCTTTTCATAATGACATTACTGTGGAGTCATTACACAGAATGCTTTCCCCCAAAATCCACCTGTTTCATTTCCTTATTGTAAAAATGATGACAGGAATTGTGAAATGTGTGTGTGTGTGTGTGAGCGTGGAAATAACGGCATTTCTGAGACAGCGGGGGCATAAACAGTAGCATTACTGGGATTGATGTCAGTGGTGCTCAGAGAGTGCCATCTCATACATGTTTCATGATGCCAAACTCCAGGTTCAGCAGAGACGCAGACACTCAGGAAAATGCCTGTGCTCTGTTTAGCGACCTGCATCTTTGCTGCTAATATAAAATTTAGTAGACGCAGACAAACAACTCTGGAGCTCTGTTTAATGAGAATGCAGTCATTTCAGATTTCACTTTGATTAGGTGTAGCCTTCTGTCTTCACCTGCTTCACAACGTGTTTCATGGAAGAGTTACTTCCTTACTTGTGAGAAGGTGAGACTGTGAGATGACGAGGTGGTTGCAAGTGGAGCAAATGCATCCCTGTTATTCAATCAGGGGGATTTTTTTGTCTTTTTAAAAATAAACTTGATGACCTTGATGATGGCCCAGTAGCCATTTCCTGTCCTGATCCACCCAGTCACATAATCTTCTTGATGCATTCTTGCTTTCATCACACACTCAGTCAAAACAATTGATTTAATCCAAGAGGCTGGCTGGTGTGAAAATGCAAGAAATTTCTTTTAGATTACTTGTTTTTCTGGCTGAGGACCCCCTGCTCATTATGTATCCTTTTCACATTTTCTCCCCTTTTTGAAAACCTAACCAGGCAGCCACGGGTGGTTATATTAGAAATTTCTCACAGCGATGACAAAGATGGTAGAAAACAATCGATGATAGAAAGTCAGGACTTTACAGTTTATCAAGTATTTTTGTACACATTTATCAACTTTCAAATATCAAAATGAAAGAAATGATTGCTTTCATTCAGCGTTCACTGCAGTTGGAAATACTGAAAGGACTAAGGACCAAAAGTGCTAAAATTTGAGTTTCTCAAATCATCATGACAAATATTCTGATGACAGGATCAGCAGTGGGGAACTAACAAACCCCAGAAACTCAAATTCTGTATTTAAGTACAAATTAGATGTACTTTAGTTGTAGTATAAGCTCCTTTATTCTCTGCTCCACCAAATTTCAGAGGCAAATACTGCACATTTTACTTTCTTTGACAGCTTGTCATCAGACATTCTGATTCACTGTTAGGCATTAAACTACCCAGCAGTACACTGACGAATTAAAATTCACTCCACCTTGACTGACTACTGCAGTCAAATGCTACTTACACATTAATACATGAGTAATAATAATCCTCATAATGTACCTCAAGGGGCCATTTTTCTGCATGATAATTGATTCAATTTTGCTACTTTAAAGCTGCACATCTCATTATTTTGTATGAACAAGAGATGCAATGACTGTGTGTAGCCTAATGTGAGAGAGGTCGCGTGTAGTGTCAAACCCAGCTGGTGAAGAACGGTGAACATCTGTCGGCTAAAGAATGCTAACATGTCTCCATGTCTGCTGGGTGTGCTAACACATTCCCCATATCAACTTCAATATGGCAATATTGTGTTGGCAGCTTGTTGCACGCTGCCAAGTGATGAAGCCTTTAATATGCAACTTAATATGTCTGCATGCAAGCTGGTAATCCCCTGTGTGAGGACAGACGATATGTGTCAGCACGCTAAACCAACACTCACGCTGTCAAATGTGTTGACTGAGTATTCATTGTTAGCAGAGGTGACAAGAGACGGTCACACGGGACAAGTTTGCCATCATCATTTTTTACTGTTGGTACTTATAAATATCCAGTTTAAATACACTAATAAAATAGCTCGGACATTTCCATGACTTGATATATTAACAGCTTCCCAAAAATTGAGATACTTTTAAGATTTCAGGATCTACAAACCTGAGCCACAAAAAGAAGAAAAGGTCAACAGAAGGTTTGGTAACAGATGCTACACAGTAGCCGATAGAAGACATACAGTTCCAGTCCTCCACAAGTTACCACTGCTTTAGCGCTGAGTTACTGGTACCTCAGCAGGCTGTGATTGAAAAAGAAAACTTTTTAATACATAATAGCCACATTAATAATGAATGGCCTCACCCGGTTTTCATGTTGAATTATTGATAGAGATTGGTGAAGCCTGGGGATTTGAATAATTGGAGATTGATTGCAAAGCGGCTATATTTAATGAAAAGCTTCATGACAGTGTGTAACTTTTGGAGATCTGTAAGTGTAGAGCAAATTATTTAGCAGTAGCATATGCAAGTGTCAAATCAGCAAAAGCAACATTTTCTCATACATAAAAAACACATCCAGACACTGTCTCAGTCACAAATACCCCGTCTTTCTGTCACATGTCCTCAGAATTGAGGAGCAACTTAAACTCCATAAGTCAGGCCCAGATGCATGACTAATACTGACTAATTACATGGCTTTGGGTGCCAAATTTCTTGGAATGAGCTCAATGAGGAGAGGAGAGGAAGGTACTCTTCTTTGTTGACTTTTTGTTTGCATGCTCCCCATGGTTAGCTGTGGATTTCAGATGTGTAGAAATGGCCGTTTACCTGCTCACAACCGGAATTGTTAAACTATTAGCAAGATGCACAGTTTTAAGGGAAAAAGCATTTACAGAACATGACAAATAACAGGGCACACACACAAACACACACACACACCAGTGTATTTACTGGTTCAAGGATGCAGCAGCAGAATTTTAAAGGATCATTCGATGCTCCTTCACTGTCACATAACATCCATCTGTTACGGATGATATAACATCCATCTGTTGTGTTCATTCCATTTCTTTTAAGTTACTCATCATCTGATTCTACTTGTGCACAGTTCAGTTGTGAGGTTCTACGTTTCCCAGCATACCTTTCATAAAACCAACACAGAAGTGGCTGGATCTGACCAACAGCAGCGTGGGTGGAGAATGAAAGGACGAGCTGGGTCGCATTTAAAGGGCTGCGTCCTAAGAAGACATGTCCTTCAGAGGACTGAAGACTAGCAGGCTGTACCTGCACCTCCTTCTGAAATGAGATGATGTAGGACTGATCGAAGCGTCCCTCAAACTGGTTGTTGTCAACATCTCAAAGTCAGAAATTTGTTTATCACCGAAAGGTTAACACATACTGTAACACAGTGCTGGAATTTCCAAGATGGTGGAGTTTGAGTTGCGATGCTTAAAGGATAATTCTGTTTATTACAGTTTGTCTTTGTTTCAAACCTGTCATCTGACTCTTCATGTTTAGCGATATCATCTTGTTCCAGCTACTGTTCACCGGTTACATTAATTTGCACAACATTCCCATTGCTGCCAGAAATGATGGCCCAAAAAAATAAGACCTGAGAATTATCCTTTAAATTTGCAGGTTGAAATACTTCCAGGTAATGCTTAATATATAATGTAACATATAATTTCAATTTCTACATCACAACGTGCACAACTGATAGCAGCATCCCACATGTAGTGATGAACAACATGTTCAGGCTGCTGCCAAGGACAGACTGAAGTGTTTATGTCCGTCTCATTGTTAGACTTTGGAATGTCTTTTTTTCTTTCCGTCTTTGTTGACATGACTTGACACTGACATTATCCAACAAGAATCATGGATCATCAATGCAGCACGACCTTCTTCTTGGCTGAGGTTTTGTTCAGAGTCAGCCCTAAGTCTTGAAATTCGAAACCAGCGCTTTGACCCCTGAAATAGGACAGCGAATATCTAATCTTGACTTTCTTGCTCTGTTAAAGCTGCTGCACATCCATCTTACCTCCACGCAGGCTTTTCAAATGACGTTGCCTGATTCCACATCTTCTCAGGGCTGTGAGGGTGTCTGCAGACATGTGTTAGATTGACATCTTGTACATAAAACATTTAACATGACATGTTCAAATTGGCCAAAATAACTAAAAACAGTAGATTGAGTATTCATATTGTTAAATCAGCCCACTGTGACCATCGCTGACCCTCTGCTCTGAGACCACCTGTCTGAGAGCTCTTATCTGCTTTTATCAGACATGTGCTTGCCTTGAAATCAGACCTGGGATGGGGCTCCTGAGGTGTGCTTCATCTTCTCCAACCCCAACATTTTCAACATCACTTATGCTGCATGAGCCAGAGTCACGTTGCATGCTGGTGTTACATTATCTAGGAAGTCTAAAATCTTCTTCTCCAGATGAATCTCGTTGTCTGAACTCACAAATATGGTGTGTGCCAGCATGACAGCTCGGCAGCTCTGCTCCTCAAATGAATTCCAGAGCACAAGCTGAAACTTATGAGGGATACAGTTTCTATCACAGCGCCACTTTAAATCGCTCAGTGTTTATTGTCCATTTCTCACTTTTTTGGTGGCAAATCAGCTAGTTTGCGTTGTACAATTGCTCGAGTTTTCTGGAACGAGTGCAGTCACTCATCTTGCATCTCTCCCTCTGCACACAAACATATTGAAACCACGCTCACTCAATTTGTTATGGTGATTGTGTGATGAGACTCAGGGAGTACGGGCCCTGTCTTAAACTGCAGATGGGGACCCAAAGTACATCCCAGGCCTGTTTCTGCAATAACCAGAGTGCTTACATGATTTGATGAGCCCGTCCCCTGGAACAAGCCACCATATTTCTCATTTCGATTGCAGAGTGGGAAGTTTTAAGAGCCCCTGTACCATCTGTGAGTGTCTCTTCTCTCAGGTCATTGGTATAAAATGGTTATTAGGGTACTGATGGTCCGTGTCTGATTGAAGCACATCGTTTCCCGTGCAGATTCTCGTTAAAAATAGGTCCTGTATTGAAAGCTAATTTTTTGGACACTTAGTTCGCTGCTTAGGTCAGCATGTTTGGCCATCAGACTTGAATTCTTCTTGCGTGCACCAGGACTCTATGATGGTCTGTCTCCGGTCTGGGTCAGTTTGGGTTTCCGGTTTGGGGAGTTCCTCACTTAAACTTCCTCACTTACTGTATTAGTCCATCAAAACAAAGTAGCTGACTGGTGTCTGTGCGTTCACTGTGGTAGGACAGTCAGTATGTTAGTGATGGTCCATTTCTGATCGGTGCAGTCCTGAATGGCCAGCTGGAAAGTGAACTCAGACTGCCTGCTCTCCACCAGCTCCAGACAACGCTGAGACTCCATGTTCTGGATGGGGCCACCCTAAGGAGAGAGAGGGAGGGAGAGAGAGAGAGAGGTGGTGACTGATGCACAACAAGGTGAGGCTGGATGAGACAGGTGAAGAATGCTGCTCCATTTGGTGTTATATTCCCATCCCATCATCCATCATTTTCAGATACTGAGACCACGTCTATTATTGCACTTTTACACCATGAACAGCAACAGTTCTGGGCTATTGTTTTCTAAATGTATGACCAACATTAAACTGTAGGGAAAGACAGTGCCGGTGAACCTTTGCTTGGAGCGAGGATCATTTATGTTACCGCCAACGACACCTGAAGAAGAGAACGAGTAGCTTCTCAGTGAGAACCATGCAGATTTCATTTAAAAGGTGTTTGATATTTGTGTCAGTCTGGACGTCTAAATCAACGAGAGGCAAGGAAATTGTGAGTCTGAATCTGATGGAGACATCTGAGGAGAACATATTTAATATCTAAAACAGCGAAGCAAAATCAAAACTAGCTATATGAAAAAAGCTATACCTGGTATTCAAATTTAGTTATGTATACTGATGCTCCTGACTGGGATCTAACACTGGGGGATGTTAGATTTTGCTTTTCTATCTGTTTTTATTGTCTATTTTGTCCTACTAGTTCAGTTTCTCATCTTTAGTGACCCACTGTTTACTGCTAGCAAGCTAAGTGGGGTGCTTAGCTCACTGACAACACCACACTTGATTCAAATGTGCGTCGGAGATGAACACAGGCTGGAAAGCAGTGTTTAATTACTCTCATCTGCCATTTCCAAAAATTAATTTGGCTCGTAAAAACCATCAAAAGCAGTCTAATCATTTTTACCACCCACTACTTCACTCAAGGGATGTTCGCACTAATGTAGAACGTTTACAGACTGTCAACACAGCTAAACATTGCATGAATATGGACATGTTGTATCCACATTTACTTAGGATTAGATTCTCCTCTTTTCAGTATGGGCCATTTAGAAGGTGGTGGAGGTGGAGCCGCTCAGACCAGTACCCTGGTTTTTGCTTACCTCCGGTGGTTGCAGTTCTTGGTTCAGGCTGTGACAGAGGTGGGACTGACTTTAACCAGAGGGAGTCAGTAAAGCAACATTTCAGCCTGGTTTTATGTTTCAGTGTAAACAGTTTACCAAAGGGAATTTATGTCTGATATATCCAACAGAGAACAGCTGTCATTTCAAATCCTCTGCAGGCTGACACAAACACAGTTTTAGACCTCAGGGACCAGAAAAGCCTCAGTTCAATTAAAACGATATTGGCTACAGAACGTAACCTGAACACAACCTGTCGGCAAACATAAACAAGATCATCTTAGACTGGATTAAAACACATTTATACATCTAAATACAGCCACAAACATGAAACAGACCACATTTAACTGCACAACACTGCAATTTGAACAGCCAGTCAGAGTTCTCTGTATCCACAGTTTAACTGCCAATAACCTTGTTAAGTAAAGTTTGACACTCTGGATCTGCAGCATACAACCTTCCAGCTGCTGGAGGAGCTGTAAAAATTATGAGCCAGTTTACAGCAAAGCCGCAGGCATATCAGCTGTCAGGCATAGCCACTATATATTTGACTCTGTGTTTTGAATTTCACAGCCTGTAATCACAAATTAGAACCAGTTTAATACAGTGGACAGAGGGCAAGGGTCCACACTGCAGCAGTGGAGTGCTCTCCAGGTCCTACTTGTGAGTAAGTGCCTCACTCATCAAGTAAACCAACAAAGAGAAGCCATGTGTGGAAGAATTAATTAATTCAGGCCATCAGCGCCATGTGACCTTTGGAGCAGGCTCTTAATAATCATGTCTGCACCACATAATGTTGATGTTTTTAGAACATCTGTGTTAAATATATTGTTTTAGTGTTCAAATCAGACCGCCTCCACACTGTTGGTGGAACTCTTTGTCCTTAAACATGCAATGATTTCTTAAGCAGAGACCAGATGTAAATGCAACACTGACATCACTGTATAAAGCTGAACCTGTGCTTATTTACACTCCAGCAGATACAGAGCAACATTAGCATTCATTTAGAGTTGTGCTTGTGTCCACATGATGAATGTAAATCCAGTGTCTACTGTCCTTTTTAATTTGTTTTACTCTCCAGCAGGCGCGAGAATGAACCACAACAGAGAAGATGCACGTTGGAAACCCAAAACAATGAGCAGAAAGATGCTAAAATGCTCTGTAATGCTGATGGTCAAGATAACCCTTTTATGTAGAAGTAGTCATTTGATCCAGTGTAAATAGAAAAATATAGACTGTAGTCACTTAAAGGTTCTGTGGTGCCAGGAATTGGAATACATTACCTTTTCACATTAAAGGTCAAATTATGGCCCATCCCAATTAGTCTTATAATTACTGAAACAATCAACAAAATTAATCAGGTCAAGTATTTTGATTAATCATTTCAAAACACTAAAAGCTGTATTGTAAATTTACAAAGAAGATAAGGTTTCCCGTTGTTGTAATTCATTCTGTGTTGTATGTTTTGGTGATAATGCCGATTTTATATTTTTGCCAATATAGCAGACTGAAGTGAACCGAAGTGAGAGAGACAGAGAAGAGATGTTGTTGGAATACAAAATATGTGTGTGTGTGTGTGTGTGTGTGTGTTTGTATGGTATCTGTGTGTGCACACTGTATTTCTTCAGAACACTGTTGCTAGGAATAAGAGGCTTGCCTTACTGCCATTTAATATGAGCCCCTACCTGTGTGTGTGTGTGTGTGTGTGTGCATCTTAGCTTCTTGAACAATAGGCTGGCACCCAAAGAAGCTCCTTAGTTATATGGCAAGAACAGTAATATGTTTTAATGAGCTTGAGCCCCGGCAGACAGGAGACTAAATCCATTTGTGTCAAACTGGCTGTGTGCTTCAGGAAGCCTGCTTTACTTTCAAATCAATATGCTTTACATCTCCCTCAATTACACAAGTGGACACACATGCATATGCACCCACAGACGCACAGTAGAGGCATGAGAGGAGAACTGAATGTACCACTGAACATAGCGTTCCTAAACATGCTCAGTCTTGCTGCTAACTCTACATTCTGTATGAGAATGGTTGGCTACACCGCAAATTTGTACAATAAAAAGGAAGCCTGTGTACAACAGGTACACGGTCACGTTCTCCTTGAGGCTTTCAGCTCACTGAAAAGATATCGATTCTCTGGGCTCGTCTGTCTGTGTTCACAGCTGCCACAGCGCAGAGCAGTTTGTCCACATATCGGTCGTAAGAGCATGTGTAGGTGTGATCACTAGATAGAACAAACTGTCCACAGTCGGATGTCACACTCGCACTTACAGCATGATCTCACACAAACACACACGCGCGCAGAGGGAATCTATGTGAGATTCACATATTGGATTTGCAACAGTTAACCTCTGTTTCCATCGATCGCAGGCTAATCAGTGGAATAGGAGACTGCGCCGGGTTAGGAACTGAGTTAAATCCTTTTGGATTTTTAATGATCGACCTGGTGAAGCCCGTTTACAAAGCTCAGATCTTCATAAAGAGCACTTTCATGTGAGACAGGTGTAATATGATGCCTCTCAAATTCAATTCAGAGAACCTCTTTATTAAGAAAGGAAAAAGGTCGACTGAATGAGTTGAAACTGCTTGTTTATTATCCTTAAATATTGACTGCATTGTGGTCTGTTGTACATTTGTTAATGAGAGCTATTCTCTTAGTAATTCCCTCTGTGTTTTATGTCTTCTTTGTTTACATCTATGGACAAAAGACACATCATATTTTGAACTTATCCAACACCTAAATGAAGCCACTCATCAGCTTGGTAACATTCTGGACTTGGTAATAACATCGAGGTTAAACATTGACTACGTTTGAGTACTGGACTGACATATTTCTGTGTGTTTTTTGATACCAAACTAATCTTTAAGAAGACTAAAAGGGAATTTCTGGTCCAAAGACGATTCCTTGATGGCAAGGCTGAAGAAAGGTTTTGTAATTTTATAAGATCATCTGAGTCACACAGCTATGACTGCTCTTTCAATGACATGGTTGAACATTTCAACAATACGTGCTATCTGCCCTGAATAATGTTGCTCCACTGAAGGTTAAAAAGAGGACGACTGTCATGATCTCCTCATGGTTAAACTACAGCAGTGTTAATGAGAGGAAGAGAATTTGTGGAGCAGCTGAAAGACAATGGAGGAAAACGTGGCTCACAGTTCACTGTAATATATTCAAAGGAGCCATGACTGTCCATGAGAGAGCTGTACGTCTGGCAAGAAAGGATTACTTTTCCAAGATTATTACAGAGAATACTGTGAATATTCTCCTCTATTGACCAGCTGCTCAGCACCGCCCCCACCTGTCCACAGCTCTCTGCCTCAAACTGTGAAGAACTAGCATCGTTCTTCACTAACAAAACAAGTTCAATCACAGCCAGCATTGCTGCTGATGTAAACACAGATGAGCTCAACAAACCCTGCAAAAAAAAGATGTAATCATGGGAAAATCACCTGTGTTGCATTATCTGAGCTCTGCGACTGTCAATGAGTCCCACTCACCCACCTCATGTGTTGATCTAAACTTCAAGTGACAAATATTTTCACCATAGAAACACAGTACGACTAAAGTACGACCATTTAGGAATCAAACAGATGCTGAAAAACTGATTCATGCCTTCATTTCAAGATGACTTGATTACTGTAACACACTCTTTACTGACCTCCAGGAAAACAAAAAAAAAAAAACACGGAGAGACATCAGCTCATTGAAAACTCTGCTGCTCGGCCGTTAACCAGAACCAAGAGCAGAGAGCACATTAGTCCAGTTTTAGCTGCTCTGCACTGACGTCCTGTGACATTCAGAGGTGATTTGAAGGTCCTCCGCCTCACATACAAAGCTCTTAATGGACAAGGACCAAGCTACATTGCTAACTCCCTCTTTCATTATTTTCCTTCAAGAACACTGTGATCATCTGCTGTTGATCTACTGGAGGTTTCCAGCAACAGCCGAAAGAAAACTGGGGATGCAGCCTTTGTCCATTAAGCAACCAAGGCTCCCCAACACACAGATATCAGGGAAGCAGCTTGCTGGATATTTTCAGATGAAAGCTAAAAACGTATCTCCTCACTTTAGCCTTTCACTAGCTGTGACTTCCTGATATAACTTTAATGCTTTGCCTCATGCTTACACACTGCTGAATTTCTTTAAAAATGTTCTATGTTAATTAATTTTATGCATTCTATGCAATCTATTTTAACCCATATTTTAATATTTTATGCTGTGATCTGATGCTTTATCCTTATTTATATTTTGACCCTTATTCCACTCTAAGGGAATAAAACCTTGTGAATGAATGAAAAAGATTCTGTTCTTTTAGAGCTTTGTTTTAACAGACTTCTTCAGATTTTACCCTCATTCTACTCCATTTTTACCTTGATTTTTATATGTCATTGCATGGTTTCATGCACTGTCTTTACTTTTATTTTCACCCTTATCTCCATCTTTCCTCCATTCATTTTTTATTAGTTGCCTGTAATGTCAGTTAGTGGACACACACATTTCAGATGATATGTGTAGGGTTACTAGACTTTGGGATTATCATGAAGCACTCCTTGAGTTATATGGGGCACCACCTCCATTGATTAATTCATGAATTAGGAGGGAAATTCAGTACTTTAAATGAACCTGTATATCTGAAAGCTGTAAGCTCTGATGGCAGTGACCTGATCTCTGTTAGAGAGGACCACACAAATACAAAGACAGCAATAAATCAAGATAGTTATTGAACTACCAAGTGATAAGAGTGAATGAGGAACACTTTAAGTTTAAGAACAACGTTTGAAGGATCAGAAAATGAATGGAGGAGGTAACTGTTGATGGCTCCTCATCAATCCATAACTCCCATCTGCTGAGCTGTGTCAGACAGATCATGAAGGTATGTCAGCTGGGTCACAGTCTCAAAAAAACCCTTTCCCCCTGAAGACTTCTGAGGTTTTATTTCATAAATGTGCATTCATTTGCTTTAACAAAGACGGCAGTCATTCATTTAGCGGAGGAGATCCGTCTCTGCTCGAGGAAATACTTCATTGCAAGACAACTGCATAAGAAGACACATTAAAGCAAATGAATACTTTTTCAATAACAGTGGATCAAATGACGTGAAAGGGGTTGCTCATAGTGACAAACTGACAGAGAATGATCGACTCTATGGAGCCTTTTCACTCGTAGTTTTTGTTTACAGTCTACGATTTTCCTGCTTGGAGTTACTCTTAAGGCTCTCATCAGCGTCATTTACAGCCAGGCAGCTGTTTCCTGTGAAAAAGTTCTAAAAACCCATTGTGCACTGCCTGCCCATCATCAAATGGCAGACAGACACAACTAGCAACTAGCTGGTGAACATAGCAGAGCATTCAGCAGTTTAAGAGTCCCTCAGGAGCTGATGCAGAGTTAACAAGAGAGTGAATAACAGACATATTTGTTAGGTGGACACAGCCATGACTCCATATGAATGCCAGTGTGACTCTTGATCTGCTGGATGATGTGTGAATCGCACATTTGCTGTAACAACTTTATATGGTGAAAAGTGGGCAAAACAATCATTTTATGCAGGTTTAAAGACTGCTGCAGACCTGACTTTGTGTCTATTGTGAAAAGCTGTGTTAGAAGTCCATGCAGCGACAACCTTCATGGCCTTGACTGCATTGCAGATACACTGATCTGTCACAGTTCCACAGTTCTTGCTGTCAGAAACAGCATGAATTCTGCAGTGCTGGCTTTGACGTCTTCAGCTTTCACACCGCCTGCTGCAGTGGGCTGCTAATGGGATATTATAGCAGAAGGGACTCATCATAGTGGACTTCGCTGATGGCTTTTACTGTATGTAGCACAGTAGAAGACCTTTAGCTCCATTAAAGTAATCACAATGGTCTTTCTTACCTCCGTCACTGAAAACCAGTCAATTGGCTTTCTGGTAGTGTTCGACCTCCTGACTGACTTCCAACAGATGTATTTAAAAGTCTGTGCTCTACCTCTTGGCTCCCCTGAGGAGTACAGCTCAGACTAAGTGCACAGAAGCTGAGCTAAAGCATTTACACATACACACATACATCTTTGTTCCTGCAATCTTTCACATGTGCCCACATACACGTATGCACGCATATACACACAGACAAATATCTGGCATTTCTCCAGCACCTTGTACTCAATTCAGCAGTCAGCCTGTCTGTCATTCTGCAGAGTGCAGCGTTGGACCACACTATTGATTCCCTGCTATTAAGGTGGGAACACAAGTTAATCAGTTGGTCAGACAGCCAGTCAGCCAGAAAACCATCAGACAGCCAGTCAGCAGGTTGGCCGGCAAGTCAGGCAATCTGTCAGCCAGGCGTTCAATCACCTAGTCAGTCACCTCAGAGGATGTGGTGAGTGAAAGCACTGCATGGAGACAAAGAGCACAGAAGACTGGAGCGCGAGGAATAAAGCACTTGTGCAAATACAATTAATATCAAAGCTAAACTTGATGAGATTTTCCTGCTAAAATACACCCATTTCATCTCTCCGCAAGAGGGGCAGCATAAATGAAACACCTCCACTCCCTACTAACCGATGCATCACAGATTCCCTCTATTTACATAATTCAGCTCTGACTGAGTAATATCTGTTCCTGTCTACAGATAATGACACCATTACAAAGCAAAGCTGTGGACCGCACAAAGTTTTACCATAAAGGATCAATCACCTCTATTGGTATAAACATTTTCAACACACATAATGAAGTGTCTGAGCCGGCATTATTAGGAACAGGGTCAACTGTGCCCTTTAGTGGTTTCCTAAGGGGGTCACTGCTTGATTCAATAGGAACATGAAGTACAATGTGGGAACAACACAGCTGTACACCGTTTGAATGCAGTGAAATGATGTGAGAACTGATATTAGACATAATATAGACATACTGTATAACTAATGTTGTGTAACGTAATGTTGTGTGGATGAAAATACGTGCCCACAATAAAATATTTGTGTTCTACAGGCTGTCATCTACAACCACAGGTGGGTGGGGAGTCAGCAAATGCTGCCATTATTGAGGACAGAATTTGGATTGACTAACCTTGTGCATTGTTGAAAAAAAAAATCACGTGTATGAGAACAATATTCCAACAAAATCTATGAGACAGCGCAACAAATAACCTCACATGTAGTTGCTCTCTATGCAAGTGTCCATAACTGAAACACTTGATACCTGTTGTGATGACTTTTCGGTTATGCTATCAAATGTCATGGTTTGTCAGTGCAGGAGGTGACTCTGCAGTGTTTTCTGGTCATTATAGCGGCAGCACACATTTCCCATCATGCCACACTGGACTGAGGGGTTTATTCACTTTTGTTCCCAAATGCAAATGTTACTTTTTGTTGTTTGTAACGTGTCTGTTAAGGACAAGCAGTAGCTGTTGCAGCAAATGTAATAATATTACTGAAATCTTATCCTATTAATACAGTGGTATATTACTGTAACTTAACCCTAACACTGAACTGTGCATGCGCGTGGCTCCTGGGACCACATGTTTTCACTGATCTCCTCCTTACCGACTGTAAATATTTTCCTCCACAGATTTTTTTGATTCACTTCTGTGACGAATTAATTCAGCAATGAATTATGCAAACTGTGCTGTGTTCTGCTGCTTGACATGAAAAGACAGCCTTGCAAAAGGCCTCTTACAAAAGGTAATTGTCAAACTGTAAGAAATCACGAGGCTGGAAAATATGAGGTTTATTCTGCAGAGAATGCACTTCTAAGATATTGAACTTCAAAGATTTGACAAACTGGATCGCAAAACAGTTATGTACCTTCTAAATATTTAAACCCAGAAGGTTCTTTCACAGAACACCAAGCAAGTAGAAAGTAATATTTCCAGGTCATAAATACGGCAATAACTCCAGTTAAAAGTTTCCAAAATGTTATTGACTTAAGCCACAGCTGTGTGTGCAGAGCGTAAAGAAAACATGAGCTGGCAGCGTTCACAATCTCTTAGAAAATAAGTTGCTCGTCTGGGAGCAGATATAAATTACTGATTACAGTGAATGATGCAACATCAGTGAAACTATACCAAGTTTTCTCATAATGTGACTAAAACATCATCTATCCTGCACTTCATATGCGTGATTATCTACATGATAGATGGAAAAAACAACAGTTGAGGAGTGCATGAAGCACGCTGGATTTGTACAGTGTATTGTGATCAGTACGAAGAGCTGCCGTTTCTCTTGATGCCTCAACTTTGATCGCGTCTACAAGCAAACCATTCTCGCCCAGCAAGCTCCACGAGCGCGCGTGCTCTTTGCTCTTGTGTTCCGTAGCGGATCTAATGAACCGATGTGCTCAGCATTTGTGAAATGAAACTTTTTATTGGGCTACCTTGCGTTAAGTGTTGTCCATCAAGGGACAAATAAAAGCAGACCAATAAAATAAAAAAAAAAAGGATGTCAGAAAATCCGCAGATGTCAGAAAATACCATCTGCTATATGAGAAAAACGCTAGCTGCTCTCAGGCAGATTTTTGTAAGGCAATTTCTTGCCTTCTCTCCTTCCTTCTTCCACTCTCCCTCTCTCTATTGATGGCTGTTCCCCAAGGGTCAGGCTCAGTTCAATATTGTAAAGGATCTGCTTATCAATAATTCACAAATACTGACTGACTGCTTCACATGAAACGCTGCCTCTCTCTGTCTCTTCTCTTGTTTGCTTCACTTCTTTGCAGCGCCGCGTCTCTCTGACTTTTCCCCTTTCTTTACATTCCTCTGTTGTTCTGCCCTTTTAATCTCTCACCCTGCCTTTCTCCTGCTCTTATCTCTTTCTTCCTTCTCTCGTCTTCTGTCTGTAACTCTACACCTTTCTTCTTTGTCTGCCTCTACCTGTGTGTTTCTTCTTTCTGCCTCCTTCCTCCCTCACCTCCATCTGTGTGTCAGCTCCTCAACCTACACTCTTAATGGCCTTCCCACACGAACATCTTCAGTGCTAAAGATGTTCATAAATGTGGATGCATGCACAAACACAAAACATAGTCATTTGTGGTTAGTTAATCAGTAATAACTCTCTATTTGTAACTATATCTTCTGTTTTTGATCTGAAAATTATTGTTAAAACTATTCTTTTGATCCATATTACTGATTTTGTGTTTGGATCATTTCAGTTGGTGTCTGGTTGCAGCTGTCCTGCTTTAAGTGTCAGCAGCCCATTGGTCATAGTCTCTGTATTTCTGCTGCTGTGATTGAAATAATTACGAGTTCTTTGGCATTAAATTCATTTTGAAACCATCCTCAGTTAAATTTGAAAAAATAGCCATAATTGTCAGTAGGGTTGATGATAACAGGGTTAGTGGTTTGGTTAGCATGATAATGACTATATAGTACTAATACTATTAATCATGTAGTGAAGCACATGGTAAGACAATGCATGCACTGATGCCTGTTTGGTCTGATGTGTACTTCCTGCTAGCATCCTGATTAGCATAAATAATATTTTATATGACACTTCAACAGTTATTTGCTTTGTGAAACAATACTGCAGATTAAAGCTTTAAAGATTCTAAGCTTTGCATCTTCATTAGAGCTTTGTTAAAAGATTTGTTTTTCTTCACTTTTTCTTTCTAGATACCAATTCTGACACCCAAAGTAGTATTGGCTCCTCTGCCATTAAATAATAAACCCCCCCCCCCCAAACTCTTAAGTCTCTTATTGCTTCTAAATGTAGCACTTGAAGAAGTTCCGCATATGTGATGAAGCTGATGTACTTAAAGATTCCTGCAGTTTTTGGGTTGTATCCACACGGTTGAATGCACTTAAGTCACTTTGATTAAGAGTTTCAGCTTAGTAAATGTAATGTGTTTAATGGTGATCGTTGGTCTTGATTTCTGGCTACTATCTACCCTGCTTTTAATAAGGGTAGTGATGGCGCAGACACTGATATGGTGTATTGCTGGTAATTTGCTTCTTATGCATCTTTAGTGATGGATAGAAAAAAAGAAACAACAGCATAGGATAAGCCAGGGTTCACCCCTTATTTTCACTGACAGGGAACCGGTGTGACCGAGGAAACGTGATCAAATGTTGAACTTATCATATTTCATTTCACTTTTCTCCTCCCCTCTTGAATCGTTCATACATCAAACATCTCAACAGCTCTGTTAGAAAACGTATTAGTTCAATCTCCGGCCTTGTTTGACTTCTCCACCAAACTTTATAAAAAAGAAAATGGCCTTCCCTTTTGAAAACCTCATGGGGATGTGCCTAATGGGGTTCATCTCCTCTGACATAAGTTAGAAGTGAGATTTCTGATTCTGGCCGGTGCTAATTAGCAGCAGATTCCTCTGCCAGTGTGCCCAGTAGCTACAGATACTGAGGAAACTGGAAAGAAAAGTGAAGCATTGTTCTCTCAGGATGCTGGACGATGGGTGAGAGAGAGCATTGAATGATAGTTAAATAAGCCTCTTACTCAGCCTGATGTCTGGGACAAAATCAGTACACACACACACACACACACACACACACACACACACACACAGAAGAGCACAAATGCACAAGCAGACCAGAGATGCCTAGGGCATGAATACAGTAGTGTCTTCTTTATACTAATTATCCCGCTCCCTCTACTTATCTGTCACATTTTAAGACAACATTAAAAGTGTGAAGATTAAAAATAAGACAGAGGGTTGTTAAAAGTCAGAAACTGTGGATGTGTGAAAGCTCATTATCCAACCGAAGTGGATGGGCTTTTAAAATGCCTATCGCATAAAACAGCAGAAGAATGATCAATGCTCTAACAAAACCAAAAAGGGGACACAAAGTGGAGAGGAAGAGGCATGAATCCCACTCAACTGAATTCTGAAAATGCACTATAAAACCATGGAGCCTTGGTCCAGCTGACAAGAAACAGCAGGCAGTTACGGCTACATACGGAATGCCAATAAGCAAACCAACAAGATCAAAGGTGCATCTGAGCAGGGAGGATAAAACATGCGCACAGGTGGACTTTTTCTGTCTTTTTGTGCATCGTATACTTACAACAGCCATCTTTTGCTTTGAGAAAAAGGCTGGCTTACCTGAGTGAACGACCAGGTGAGCTTCATGTGTTTGGTAGCTGCATAGCTGCACTCCAGCAGCCTGGGTCTGCTGTTCACGTCCACCAGACACTTGTTGTCGTCATCGTCGATGGTCGGACTCAGCACTCCCAGGTGAAGCTGCTGGGAGCTGGTGTAGTAGACATTCTGCTGGGAAGGAGAAACAGGGACTGAGGAGGGGCAGCCAAACATGTTTGGTGGAGGCTTACTTTCAGTCTTAATAGCTGCAAGTAATATTTCTTTCTCCTGAAAAACAGGTGTGTTTTTGAGAATTTAACTTTTTTGCTGCTTGCAGTTTTCAGTTCATACAGTGCTTTTTAATTTTCTTTCATACTGCCATGCTTGTAACAGACATAGTGATAAAGATGCACCTCTTTGGACATTTTTTTCATTGCTTGCAATTTAAACTCTTGCATTTTTATTACTGTGCTGAATCATAATTTTGTAATTGGTACTGTCCTTTTCATTTAATTTTTTTAATTAATTTTTAAACTGTTATTTAATTTCATTTCACATCCATAGTACATTCATACCATCTATATATTCAGGCAGCGGCACACTCAGGCTGTCTGAGAGTCAGTGGTGAAATAATATAAAATAAAAAGCACCCTCAAAGTTGTGATGCATTACGTGAAGCAGTTCCAAACTCAGGCTAAAATTAAAATGATTTTATCATATGACTCATACTTAAAGTATGAGTCACATACGATTACACCTCTCAAACAGAAACACACAGGGAACTATGAACTGTTTAACCATTTGGAGGCATGTATAGGCCAACTCATTTTCTATTATGTGAGGCAGCCTATTTGTTTCTTCAGTTGTTTCGCATACATAAGTAAAAAACATGTATAGGAAATATAAAAGCATGTGTGAAGGAGTGGTAGAAATCTGTAACCTTACTTGAATGGTAAAGGTAAAAGGTAAAATCTACACATAAAATCTTTTAATCTTAGCCTTTTGAGTTTTTTCCACTAACTGTAACTGATTTTGGATTTTGGACCTCAGATTGTTTGGGCTGAAGATACATTTTTAGCTTCAGTTGCTGTGCCTGCTAACTGGCTTAGGCTCGTTAGCATAGCTGGAGCACTGCAGGTGTTTACCTGAAGTTTGGCTGAAACTCTCAAGACGTGGACAGCTGGACCAAACAATCTGCCTAAACAACGCCACCAAAGGATGAGATGGTGGAAAAGACTGAGTGAATTAGTTTCTGTGGAAAAGCAGGTGCTTCAGGTCTCTGAAAGCCAAAATGGAAATATGCAAACTGATGTGGTTTCAGCCAGCCATACACTCCCTAGCCAACAATCTTAATGCACTTTGTTTACAGAAAAAAACAAAGTTGAATTACTGAGGCAGTCCAGAAAGGTGGGGAGGGGACTGAAGTGCACTAAAAAGAATGCTGATATAGACCGACAGCAAAACAAGATGCAAGCAACATGGACGTAGATGTGGCAGGTGTGGATAAAGTTGAACAGATTGCCCAAGGAAGCAAAAACGCCAACTTGGATAAATTTAGATGAATAAACATCTTTGTTTTGACGGGGTAATGGGATGTACAGACAAACTAAAAGACAAGTTGAACTGTACCAATCTAGTGATCCCACAATGAAATTCAAATGAATCAAGATATATAATATTATAACAACGGACATGAAATACAACCTATGACAAGTTTCAACAGATGTCATTTATGTCCATCTTGGGATAACGCAAGAGCAAGCTGCTATGGTTGAAATAGAGGGATGTGACGTGTTTTTTTTTTACTTTATACATCAATAAAAGTTATAAAACTAAATGTGTTGGAACTATATCACTTGTTAAAGACAATGTCATGGAATGTATAACTGCAGAAACTGAGACGGAGAAATCAAAATATATAATCATAAGCTGTCCATAGAAAACGCCAGGACCTTGCATTGAAAGGGCACATACAAACTGTGAGACAGTAATCTGCTGAAAAGCCATTGTGAGTGCATGTAGGGGAAAAAAAATAGTGTATAAATCATTTTCAAACAACAAAAGACACAAGACATAAAAACAAAGTAGTATCATACAAAGCAACAAAAGGAATTATTATAATAAATTATTGGAGGACCACAGAAATAACATCAAAAGTGTGTGGAAAGTACTGAATGATATTATTGAAAAAAATGAATGGGGAAAGCAGGTTATCTAACCTATTACTTCAGGAATAATATGACTGTTAACAAAAAGGATTTACTTGCAGGTGAATTTAATGACTTTTTTGTTAATGTTGATCCTAATTTAGTGGTGTTTACAAGGACTGGTAGAAGAGATGGTGTGGAAA
This sequence comes from Chaetodon trifasciatus, assembly GCA_037975065.1. Classification (NCBI taxonomy): domain Eukaryota; kingdom Metazoa; phylum Chordata; class Actinopteri; order Chaetodontiformes; family Chaetodontidae; genus Chaetodon; species Chaetodon trifasciatus. The sequence goes on along the minus strand of JBBMOE010000002.1, from coordinate 1,367,476 downwards.
GTAAAAGTACTAATGTGTTTATAAGAGGAAAAGACATTTTGACATAATTAAACCATTCAATTGCAAAAAAAAAAGTCTACAGACTAGTATGGTACTGATTAGACTATGATTAAAAATATTATTGTGCACTGAAACCACTTACATATATTTATAATCAGTCTCAGCAAACTGTGTCCTTGAAAATGAATGAAAATAGCTAAAGTCATACTCATATATAAGGCTGGAAACAGACATGAGTTCTCTCATTACAGACCTGTTTATTTATATCTCACAGTTCTCTAAAATACTGAAAAAATATTCTAAAAAGATTAGATTAATTAATTACGAATCAAACATAATGTACTTTTTGAACAACAGTATGATTTTGGAACCAGTATGACAACTTTGTTTGCACTCATTGAATTTGTGGAGGACAGATCAACTGTGATAAAAACATAAAGAATGCACAGTTGGTTATTCCTTGACCATGACTTTTGATGAAGAAATTACAAAGATATGGAATTAGAGGGGTAAGTTTTTACTTGGAGAACAGATATCAATAAATCCAAATAAATAACTTTATTCACAACTATTTAAGGTTATTTATGGGGTTCCACAGGGCTCTCTGTTGGGCCTATAATTGTTTCTTTATTGTAGTTTTCTGTACAAAAAAGGAGTAGTATAAATACTGCGTGCTGAAGAAGTTTTGTGAAGAGAACAGAATCTCCTTTTTGAAAGTGGGGAAGTTTCATAATATCAGATGGTCTGCATGGAGGCATAACAAACTTTAAAATATCAAGACTACTGCCAGCCATTCAAATGCAGCTGGCTTCAAGTGATAACACTGACCTGCAGCATTTCTGCACAGAGTGTTTTCAGTGCTTTCTGGCTAAAATGCTTGACACAACATATTGAAGACCACATCCAAAATGTTTCAAAGGGAAAAGCTGACCACTAGAGAATGTAAAGATGAAGTCATGGCAGCCATTGAGCAGTTCACACCTTTGCTTAGAGGTGAGGGCCACAGGATGCACACTGTTTCTAGTGCTGATGCTGACAGCAACAGACAAATTCACTCAGGGGCCTCATTGAAGAGTTTGAAATCAGACATGACTTCCTCAAGTCATCAATCATTTTTTAGTTTTTGATCTGTCAACTTGGCATCAGGAAAGGCAAGACCTCCACCGTTTTGGCAACACTGCAACATGCATCATTCTTTAGAAATATGAGGCCACCTCGCAACTTGACAGAAACTCCACTGTGAGAGAATTGATGTGCTTAAAGCTAACAGGAAAAGGCTTGGCAGGATCCTATGTGTATGACTTGGTCCAAATAGTAAAATCATAAAAACCAAGAACAGATCTCGTCTGTCACAAACTCGTCTCTCAGCCCTGACACACATTCACCTGTCAAAGACAACCACAGAGACATTTGACCCTAAACCAGCAGTTAACCTGTACATGGAGACAGCTGATCTGAGACTCAACCAGGGACTGACATGTGCATCTTCATCATCTACCATGCAGGAAGCTGAAGAAGAGGACAGGGAGGAAGATTGTTTATTAAGACCATGCTATGTATGGGGTGAGTGCCAAACACCATCTCCTCACCTGAGTACCTGACTAAAAAACACTATGTGCAGCCCTGCCTATTGCATATTCACTATCATTTTAAACTGTATATAGTCACACAGTAAGTTCTAAAAGTGCCATATGATGTGAATGAATCCATACTGATGATTATGGAGAATACTGAATGTGTTAAAATGTTACAGGATTCTTTTATACAAGGTCTATATGGTCGAGTTTCTCTACTGGAAGGGCATACAAGACGGCTGCTTTTTCTTTTTTAACACGGGAGCACCAAGGGATGTGTTCAAGATCTCTCTTTCAGGAGAGGAACAAACAAACAAACAAACAAAAAAGATATATACCACTGGCCTAGAGAGTAAGACAACTAACCACCAGGTAACAAATAGAATGAATAAAAACAATTACAGGATTCATGAAGCATGTTGGATAAAATCTCTGAGGAAGAAATGAATCTAGCTCGAGAGCTATTTATAGTTCACTCCATTCAAAAGATGTTCTGCTGAGGTTAGTGTGTACAAGAGTGTATATCTATAGTTAAGCAGTTATTGGATCTTATGCTGTAGTTACAAGTTTTACATGAATAAAAATATGCTTTACAAATGAATATCAGTAACATTTTTGCAATGATTGCCACCAAAATAAACTGAACCAAAACCGAGACGGCAGATCCTCCTGCATTTTATGATAAAGCACCTTTGCAAATGCCAAGCTGCAGCTATATTCATGTGGTCATTAGCAGCATGGAGCACTGAAAGTAGGTTAATTTTTGAATGTTAAGTGGATTTTTTTTTTTTTTTTTACCTTACCTGCAAAATTTGCCAGGTCTCTAAACAACATTCTCACTTTTCATGTTACAAGAAATAAACAGGTCACCTGTAACTGATCTAATTAAGAAGAAAAACAGAAAGGAAGGAAAACGTGAAGGAGGGAGAAGAGAGGTCAGGGGTGTTAAACTAGATCCCGGCTAAACAGCAGCTGAAGGAATTTTGCATACCTGAAAAAAACAAAACACAAAACACAAGGACATGGTAATGAATGCAAATGTTGGCCCAGTTTTGAAGTCTGCAAAATGTCTACTGAGGTAAATCAAACACACCTAATGTAGTTTAAAATCTGAAACCATCAACTGAGACATGCATTTCCCCAAGTCTGATAGAGCAGCACAAGATGAGACAAAGAATCACAGACAACCTGACGTGAGTAAAGCAAATGAGAAGGATCAAGGTCGACATGAAATCCAAACACGCAGGAACGGTTGAGAACGTAACGAAAGCGTAAAGCACAGAGACAGCGCCGCTCAGAACAAACAGGGACGCCAGCTGTGAGCTCACACTCTCTGAGTGTGTGTGTATGCTGATGAGTGTGTGGAAGCTCTGAGGAGGTAATTGATGTGAATAATGACCATCTTGCAGGAACAGGACATTTCTAGACTGGAGCCATTATCAAACTGTGAACCAGGCACAGAGCTTTTAAGCTGCTGTTTAAAACACCCCAAGACAACAGCACAGATTGGTGTGTACGCACATGCATATGTGCACGAGGGTGTCGAGGATGTGCGGATGCTTCTGACTGGGGCTCAGCTGCCAACAGAGGGCTTAATGCTATCTCCTCTCCTCTAATAGAAGGATTAGCACAGTGCTGTGTTAGTCAGATAGCAATCTCTCCTGGCACATGTGCACATTAACAAGTACGGACCGAAGACAGCCTGTTAGCTCGGCTCATTTCTGCTGTTTCATGTCTACCTTCAGCAGATGACATTTCGATCTGAGAAGAAACTTTAGATTAGTGATCAAATCTGTCATTTCAAGTGCCATGTGGCACATTTTTGATGTTAAGACGCAAAAGTTGTTTACTGTCATTGTACAGAACAGCAACATGTATATACCGTACAGCCAAAATTACATTTTGAGAGGAGTTTTCCGACAGGGGAGCACTTGGACTCCCAGCAGCAGCTTTCAAGTAAAACAAGAGTCAGCGTTCAGTGGCCCCTCAGGGCAGTCATTACATCCTGAAAACTATATATTGACAGCTTGCTAATTAGAAAGCCTTAAAGCAGGGATGTGCACAGACATTGAGGGGCTGTTGCTCCAACCTGGAGTAAAAAATTTTAACCCTGCTACGTATGTGTTAGCCAGCTCCCAGGCTAAGACTGGTTCATGTGACAGCATAACATAATATTGCATGATGTGATGCAAACATGAAAAGCTGTGCATTGTTTGGAAGCATATGTGGAGATTTTTATTCACACTGGTTATACTGTACATCATTAAACCACAAGCTCAAAAGACTCATCCAGAGCCCTCACACAATTTTTATAGCTCTGGGACGGCTCAGCCAAAGACAGCAAATGGGCTGTTGTGCACATCCTATGTTTCAAATATTCATCCTATGGGGCATATGAATGTGTGTCAGTGGCATTCTGCCCATTAGATTTTGAGATTTCTGCTGCACAAGTGAAACAGTTGGCCTGTGGGTGGTGTTAGTTGAAAGGTCAGGAGTTACCAAAATAGAGACGGTCATCCCATGAGACATGAGAGCTTCAGTCATTTACATAAATGCCCCAGAAAAACATGTTTATGTTCATGAGGCAAAGCCCTCTAGCGGCTGTAGTAATTATGAGTCTTCTCCAACAGGTGTAATGAAGGGAGCAGGGTGGTGGTGTTATAGGAGAAGGAGGTCAGGGTGGATGGATGGGTCAACCAAACCTTCAACTTGAACAGAGGAGACCACTGCTCATTAAGTCAACACTGGTCTCTTCGAGCCAAGACTGTGGCTTTTCAAAGAGGTGATGTCGTCCTGTCACAGTACAAAAGCCACAAAAGATTTTTGACTCATCTAGCGACACTCATCTAATAACAAGAGAAACAATCAACAGGAAATTGCAGCACACATTAAAATGAAATCTTCCACAGATAATGACAAAGTTCAGCCACTTGTTTGCTCCTGGACATCTTTGCTATCTTTTGCTATCTGGATATAAGCATGAAAACGGCTACACAATCTAACTGAGGCTTCTGGTGAGCTTATTACTGACAGCTAGGGATGGAGCTGGACAGGCTAATCACTGGTGTTTCCCTCAGCCATCTGCTCTAGTGGCAAGAAGACAACACACACACGTATACGTTTTCACTTTGGGGAACCCCATAAGTAACCTTCACTTTTTTGGGTCATTACACAGACTTATATTCATTTCCTGGAGACTTAACCCCAACTACTACATGCCTAACCCTAACCTTAACCCAAGTCCTCACCCTAAAATTATGATTTACACTATGGGGAGTCCCCACAATGTGATTGTGTAAACAGGCACACACTCAGACACACAGACGCACAAACACACACAACAGCTGCAAAATTGCCTCAGAGCTTAATGAAGAGGCTCATACAGACGAGTGGAGCAGAAAGAGGTAGAAGAGGAGGGTTTAAGAGGGAGAGCAGACGATGAGGTTATCTCCAGGAAAGCTGTTATTTATAGACGCAGACAATGAACCAACTAAAAAAAATTTGTGGTTCCTACTACTATGCAGCTCACACACACACACACACACACACACACACACACACACACACACACACACACACACACACACACACACACACACACAGAGCGATCATGGTATCACACACTGATCACATTGATGCCAGTTTTAACAGGCTTACTGGCAAAGTCTTTTCAAAATGGATGACTTCAGCGCAACACCACCTTAACACACAATCATACATAACCGCCACCTTCTTTAGACTTTTGACTTAACTGATAGGACACAAAGAGGGAGTGCAAATGGAATTTTGTCTGATCAAGTTTGCTCCTCTGCTGGCTCCACACAGGGATTCATGCTTTCACCCCAATTATACATCCTCTACACAAATATGTGTCAGAGCAGGTGTGAAAACAGGACCACTGGAAAGCCTGCAGATGACTCTGTTAGTGCGAGTTGGCTCCAGGACAATGACACCAGCCACGACCCAGTCATCAACAACTTTTCCAGTGAGTGTGAAGAGCCCTATCTTCAATTAAACGTCTGAAACCAAGCCACACACATGGTGTCACATCCATTCAGGGTCAGATGGTGCAATGTGTGAAGTCTCACAAATATGTTGGGAGAATTATTGACTCAAAACTGAACATGGAAGCAAACTGTGAAGCCGTGTGCAAAACAGGGCATCGGTGGTGTTTGAGGAAGCTGTCCTATTTCCACATTAACCAAACCATGACGACCTTATTCTATCACGCCTTCCCAGAATATTGATGTTATCTTTCTCTTTGGTTGCATGGTTTGGAAACCCATCTTTAAATAACAGAAACTCTCTGAATCAAACTGTTAAATGGTCTAGCAGATTGATTGGTGAGTCACAGCCCGACCCAGCGTCCCTGAACACCAGACAGCTCGATTTTAAATGACGACTTCCTCCCTTTGCACAGTGAAATTCAGCGTCTTCCTTCTGGACAGAGGTTTAAAGTCCCAAGGTGCAGAACAAAGCAGTATAAAAATAGCTTTGTCCTAGCCGCCATCATAGCACAGATCCTTTAGAAGCAATGTTTTAATATGTATTTATATTTTTTTTACCTGCATTTTACCTTTTTTATTCTACTTATTTTTCTCTTTTTCAGTCCTGAGTATTGGAGCACTGTGCAATTTTATCATGTTTATCTATTGCATGTGTTGTTTGTATAATGTGTATCATGATGGATGCTCCTGTCAACAGCAAACCAAATCTACCTACGAGTAGAAAAAAGTAACCTGAACGTGGACCTGCCTTTTAATGACCTGAATAATGACCCGGCAGGCTCTTCTGTATTCTATTTCTGTATAAAGTAGAAGCTTGTTGGAAATTCACGCCTTGGAAGGTGACTCTGTGAAGAAGTTGGCATTTAACCCCACAGGGAGGTTGTAAATGTTTTTCTTTCCTGCTGATGAATCAGCACCGACAAACACGTTCTCACAAATCAATTTTGTCAAAGGTTAAAGTTTTAGAGAGTCCAGTAATTGGATTTCTCTGGCAAACACACGCACACACACACTTATTTGTCAAAGGTTTTTTTAAAGTCCGGGTAATTGGTTAGCATTTTCTTTGTATCATACCAACTCCCTGGTGAAATAACTCTATTTTAAATCATTAATACACCAACTTTTTCCACAATGATAAATCAGATGAATCCCTCCTTCAGTCTCTTTAAAGTACGAGAAGTCACTGCTGGAGAATTTTTTTTTTTTCTATTTCCCAAGTGGCAAGGTTGTTTTAAAGTTTAATCTTTGATTAAACTTGTTCTTCTACTTGGTTTCTCTTTATCCAGCCTTGTCAGGGCTTTTCTCAGCCTCGCACAAACATCAAATTCTGCTACAAGGTTTCCTGCAGCTTGTTTTTTTCTGCATAAACTTACCTACAAGTTCAATATCATGGTCATTTCTGCACTGTTGACACCCACAGGCCCATCCACCCACACACACACCCACACACACACACACACACACACATATGCGTGCCTGTGCACACACTCACACATTTCTATTACTATACTTCAACTCTTATTCACTACATTTAATCCATATATCTAATCTTTTACAGCATGACATGTCTTGACCTTACACTCAAGTGCTAAAATAGCCTCTAAAGAATTGAGGACTGGAGAGCGTGTCCTCACTTTGTAAGAGTCAAACAGGTCCTCACAAAGATAGAATAGAAATACCAGAATACATCTCTCTCTATCACACACACACTCATGAATGCCGGCCTGGTAAATAGCCTCAAAGGTCTAATTTTCAGACTTTATTGATCCAGCCACAAACCAATCTTCTTAGCAAAGCTACACCAATATTGAGGCACAGATCAGATTTCTATTACCTGCTTAGGTTCCATTGCAATTTCTCACTATTTTGTTGAATAAATATTGTCATCCACACCTCTTGTATTGGCCTGAAAGCTGGCCCTGATTCAACAGCCACTTTAATTTTCAAAAATGACCAAATGTGATGCGGAGACGTGCTTCCTGTTTATAGACACACAGGGTGTGTGTGCAGGCAAGGGGCTGAAAAACATATAGGTGCAATGTCATGATAGCTTATTATGAACATTTTCAGCATTTAGAAATAACACAACTTGATGGAAAACAATGAAAACACTTTTCTGGAGATATATTTGAATGGGATGTTTGCTCTTCTATAAAGTCTTTGCAGCCTGCTGCATGTCAAGAGACAAGTGACAGCTGTGAGACATGAGCACGAGTCGTAATAATAACGCTAAACTGGACTGCACCAATAAGTTGAGCCACCAATTAGAGAAAAAAAGGCCACCAGAGCAGGATAACAGCTTAAAGCACAGTAATGCATTGGACACTAAATGGATATATTTACATGATCAGGCTGTATTGTGCTTTAATCCTATTCCCCATTAATTATGCTTAAACCCTGTCATTTACTTTGTGATACTGAATGATGGTGGGCTATTCATACTCACAATGTAGATATGTAATTTACAACTACATTAATGATCATACAGCTACACATCTATAAACTATAAATCACCCTTTACATAAAATTCAGCGTAAGCCTAGTTTATTTTGCATAGCCTATTATTTGGCTGTGAAGGTTGAATGGATGTATGGACATGAGTAGGTGTAGTGGTGGAAAGTAACTACATTGATTATGAAAGTATGTGTAATTTTGAGACATGCATTTTATTTGTGTATTTCCATTACATTATAACTATCCAAGTTTTGTGTAAAGTATCTCAAATTAGACGGTTTGTGTTCTTATGGGATGTGCAGGGCCGTCTTCCACCAGAACTCCAGTCGTTACTGATCAGCGGCTCAGTGTGTTGTCCAGTGGATTTACTGTCTGTCAGAGACCTAAAGGTCCGTGTGGTGGAAGCAATCTTTATGTGCGGTTTGTCCCAAGCTTAACTTTTAATCACCTGCAGGACCTTCAAGTGAACATTTCTCCAGTGGGCAGATTCCACTTACAGTAAAACTGACGTGACACGAGGTTGATTTGCTGTGGTCATTTCCCGCCATGTGTAAAGAAGTGCTTAACTGAACACTTGCCAATGAAATCCCCCACAGTGATATACTGTACAGTATCACTCACTCTCTGTTTGATAAAATGTCTCTCTGTCTCTCTTTCTTATCCTCTTCTGCATACCCATTCAGGCTTCCCTCCCTCATCTGTGTCAAGCGGCTGAAAAGGAAATTGGGGAACGTTACGCATCATTGACATTCAACAGTTCATCAGGTATTCAAAGCCATATCCATCCATCCCGTTGGACACACACACACACACGCACAGAGAGGGAGAGAGAGAGAGAGATAGAGCGATTCTGCTCAGAAAGAAGAGGACTCAGAGGTAATCTAAAGGATTGGACCAATCAGAATAAAAGGATTGGAATGGGGAATAAGAAGGACCGCAGGGAATAACATTACAAAAGATACTCCACATGAATAAAGAGTAAAGAATGAAAAGTGATAAAAGTGCATGATAGAAGACCAGAGGAATATTTGAGGCTTTGATGTTGGCTATGAGACGTTTCCTGCTGCTTTTCGCTCTGCATCCTCAGGCCTCTTATCGCTGGTGTCTCAGAACTCTTAAACATGGCATCTTTTTAGCATTCACCGATGATTTCAAGATCAACATATCAGTTTTGATAGTAGAAATATGTTTGGTATTGTTTCACCACGTGGCAGTTTGAGCAGGGTTAATCAGTGATGCCTGAAATTTCATTAAGCTAATGCAAAGCGAGGTCGTTAGTGCATCAATGTGGGTGAGAATATCCATTAGCAGCAAAGACTATGGATTTATCCATTATAAACGAACATTATCTAATCCCTCTGATTACTGCAGCAGGCCCAGGATAGATATTAACTTCCATTTTATTTTATGTGCCGTGGAATGTATGTATATGCACCTCTGATTCTAAAAGCCCAAATATCTCCAACCTATAAAGTGATTAGTTCCCCTCGCTGATTCTGCACTGTGTAATGAAATTCTGCTTCTATCTTGACTTATCCTAGTAAAGCCCCAAAATACCTCTGTTATCTGGAAACATGTTACAGCACAGTGGGTAAATTATGGCTTGCTAGAAGTCATTTTTCTTTTTTCGGTGAGCTTAAATTCCTCCACAAATATGAGAGAACAAATTATCTGTTCATTTGCTCTGCCTTTAATATCTCAAAATAGCTCCATTGCCGCCAAATAACTGTTCACTAACACTAAGAGGGGAGGCACGTGCTTGGCTTTGAACTTGCTCGTGTCTAAAAATATGAGTTTTAAGACACAACCCTTCAGATTTGAACAAATTAGCATCATGTAGGGCAGATGAATAATGCTACATGATTCTGCATCCCAGAGGACGGGAATAAAATTGGCCCACAGGTCTCACTTTGGGCAGCGTTTGCAGGGACTGAAGGCAGTCATTCACCTGCTCTGTTGATCTGCCAAACCCATTTTGCGAATGTGAAAACTTTTCCCTAAGCGTCTCTCAAGCTTTCCACCCAGTTTGAGCAAAACTAGCACAGTCAGAATTAAGCTCTTTATTGCGCATCGAATAAGCTCAAGACCCTTCGTGGCGGCCTTGCCCGTATCAATTTGTCATGTTTAAATAAATAAATAAAGACAGTGACGGAGATGAAAACGTGTTAATAGAACTCAATTTCTTTATCAGCACCTGCTGATTAGGCTGTCTCCAGGAGAGGAAACGTGGAAGGCAAAAAGACAGGAGAGACACACAGAAACGCTAACACAGCTGTTTCAGCAGCTGATTCCGTATTGCTGAGTATGACCCAGATAGGAAGTTGGATGTTTCCGACGTCAAGGCGCCGGTCAAAGCTATTAACTTTACTAACAATGGAGGCGAGGCTTGGAGTGTCCTCAGAAAGCTCTTCTAGATGCCGGGCTGGGTACGAAGTGGAGTCTAGTTCTGATAATGCGAGCCTCTTTATGGCAGCCGGGGTATAATGCAGACAGTAAAATATGAATTTTTAATTTTGTCAAGCTGCAGAGCATTTCAAAGCAGTGAAAAGTGGAAATAGTCACACTCCCTCAGTGCTTAAAGTGTTTTTCAGTGCCTCCATTAACAGGGCAATAAGTGCAGCCTTTTCTTGCCCTGAGAATCAAACGGCCTTAAATCTGCAGAAGGCTGATAGAGTTGTTGATTGGCCTCAGTGACTCCTGGATTACTTTTCGGATATTTCAGCTGCAAAGGCTGAAAAGTTTCACCCTACAAACAAAACAGCACATGACAAAGCAACATTATTATAGCAAAATGATATATTAGCTCTTTAATGTGTTTCCCTCTAGATCTCCGCTCTAATTAGCCAGCTTACTCATTATGGAAATGTGACTTTTCATTTATGTAAATCACAGCCATAGCTCAACATTACTGATGAACCTATATGCAGAGAATCACTGAAATTTCTCAGAACTACTCGACTTTATCAACTCCAACTACAAACAATGCAATTTCCTCTTGACTTGGGAATGTTTAAAGCTGCACTAACCAATATTTTTACATCAACATGGTTCAAATAAGTACGTATAATGAGACAGTAGTTGCTTGTAGTGATGAACACAGAGAATTACGACCTATTTTGTCGTTCCTTTGAACTTCCCTTTAGCATCTTTTAGCACACTGTTTTGGTTTTCTGGCCTCTTATCAGCACTGCTTTCAGCAGCAGGCGACCTGTTTTCAGCAAAACAGCTCTGATAAACCACCTGTAGCCCACCTGCCTAGTGTTATGATTGTTATGATTTGTTGCACTTGTTTTGGTGTATCCTGGATGCTGTGTGTCATCCTGGGCACAAGGTGGAGTGTGTGTGTGTGTGTGTGTATTTATGTGCACTGCTCTGTCTGCCCTTGTTACAGGTTGTAGGTCGGGAGGCGTGATTAGCCGGTGCTACTACTTAAGGGGGACGACGGCGGACCATCTCCCTCTCCTGCTTCTCCTTCTGCTTCCAAGAGAGGGCTGTGTCAGAGGGGGTTGCTGCCGCTGTGGTCGGTGGCTGAGATTCTGTGTGTGATCATCAATTGTTATTGTTTATACTTGTAAATAATATTAGTATTATAGTAGCGAGGTGAGTCACCTAGTAGCTGTAGGGGGGGAAGCCATTTATGTTCACTGGATTTTTCTCCTGTTTTGTTGGTTAGGGAGGATTAGAGTTTTGTCATTTATTTTATTTTATTTTGGACAGGTAAGACTCAAGAGAATGGAAACCTTTTGTTTGTTATTTTGGCAATGCCCTCCCTGACACCACTGCTACTTGGTTAAATACATAAAACCTTGCTAGACTGCAGTGAAGGTGTGAACGGCCTTTCTTGGGAGCTGGGAGGAAGAGGGGAGCCCTTTTGTGTTGTGTCCTGGTTCCCCTACTCTAGGGCATAACACTAGGACCACACAACAGACAGTTAGCAACTACCTAGTAAACATCATGGAGCATATAACAGCTAGAGCCAGACATTTCTCTCAGGAGCTTATGGAGACCAAAATGGAGCTAAAAGCAGAGTGAATACTGTACTTTCATTCATCAGGTGGACAAAAATAACCCCCAAAACTTTCCACCCTGATAATATGTAAATGTCCCGTTTCGACTTACTCTGCTGCCCCCAAGTGGCCACAAAACAACAAACAAAAGCAACCAAAAATAACTTCATGAAGCTTTAATAATGTTGTTCATGATTTGATAATATTTCTGTGGATAGATTTTTAAAACTAGGACAACACGTTGAATGCAGTCTTATGCAGCCTTCTTGTTGTGTAGAGACTAAGGGCATATCACTCACTCATCTCTGCTTCTCTAATGCAACTTTATGCAATGGTTGCCCTCTCTAAATCCCTCATTTAAAATAACAAAGACTGTGAAGCAGCGCAGCTATATACTGCAGCCTCTCTGTGTGATTAGTGTTTTTTTTCTCCATGTGTTTGAAGAGGCAGAACAGAACAAACAAAAGAGAACTGAACAGAATGAGAGCCCACTGACCTGCGGTGTCATACCATGACAGAGGTACATGATGGGAACATTGTCAGTGTCAGGTCCCTGGTCCAAACACAGGTTGTCTCTTAGACTGTTCTTCAACTGTAAAATAAGACAGAGACATGTGAAAAAGGGGTGGACAGAAAGCGAAAATGAAAACGTGATCTGATGTATCTCCAATTATGATAAAACTCGAAGGATGCAGGCTTGTACATATGACTAACACAACAAAAGACAAAGGAGAGGAGGAGGACACGTCTCTTTTATGCGCACAGTTAGTCATCACATTTGCCGCACAAACAATCTACGCTGCCACTTAACGCAGTATCAGGCTGTTAGAGCTCAGCAATGTTCAATGGTTCAGTGTTTTTGTAAACACTCCTATTGGCTTTCTTTCCGATATCAGTCTCTTGTCTGTGTGTTCGGTGTAGTTTCGGCCTATGTCAGCATAAAGACTGGAGGCAGGGACGAGCAGCTCGGCCAGCTGCTGAAAACACAGCTCTCGTGAACTTTACGGCTGTCTGATTCACACGTTGTGTCTCTTTTGTTTAACCCATACATCAACAATGTAGAAGCAAACGCTGAACACGTCATGTCTCCAGACTGATTCTTCTCATCTCAGATTGAAGCATGTTTAAAAAATGTTTAAATATTCCTTTAAGCTGCTAACATACACTCCTGGTTTCATTTATAGATGCAAATCTTTTGACATACTTTGTGTAGAAGGCAAGCGAGTCTTTCTCTTTCTCCCTGCACCCCTCTTTGTCCCCTCCATCTATCTTTCTCTCTCTGTCTCTGCATTATTAATTACTCCATTATGACAGAGTGGCGCGCTACACGGCTCAAGTTGTGTGGCTAAAGCGAAGACAAATGGAAGCTCTGTAGGCTAATTACTGCTTGCCAGGAGAAAGTCATACAAACACTTTACACTACCCTTCACCTTTTTTTGGCAGCCGCAGAGTAATATTTCAAAAAGGAAAAGCATCTGTACATTTTGGATCGCAGGTTACTCCAATAATTTGGCTGTATTCCACAGAGCATTATAAACTAATTTCGCAATATGTGTTAATTAATGCTGGGCAATCAATAGAGCTCACATTGTCCTTGTTCCTTCAGGCATTTACAGGAAAGGGTCACACAGGCAGATTTTAAAGGAAAGTTTTATTTCAACTTCTTTCTATTTTCTCATTATCTGCTTTAGTTTAGTGATGTTACCTCATTCCCAGATCTATTATCAGGGTTTAAGTCCCAAAGAAACTGTGTTTGTGCTGGTTTATTATTATTATTATTATTATTATTACTTATGGTTTAAAGTCCAAAGGGGCAGAAGCATATTGTGTTTTTATTATCATTATTATCAGTCTGCTGCAGCGGCTCAAATTGTCGTGTGCTGGAATGAGCTGACAACAGGAAACTCGGCCTCATAACTGGAAATGATGTGCAAGCGCTTCCCGAGAAACATGAGCCAGATTGTCCAGATGGTGGTGCTGTACTTGAGGCCCAGAAATTTAGTCTTTGAATAGCTGCACCTCTCACAACGGACGTCCAGCTCAATGTCCTCCACAAAAAAGCCTCTTGGACCATAGAAAGTCTGCCATTATGGAGTTTTTGCCAATTGGCATAAACTGAAAAACAGTTATGTGACTCACAGGTATCATTTCCATTATAAACCAGCAAGATCAGTCAAAAAACAGGGCTGCCATCAACCAAAAAACCTTGCAAGGGTCAGGCCTTAGCAGGAAAATGGGCATAGCTTGTGAACGACTTATCCAAGTGTCGTAACTCTGGGTGCATATCTACCAATATGCCAACAAAGGCAATTTCAGCCCAACCCATATATTCAGCTGAAGAAACCAGAAAACTTTCCACCCTCAGAGTCTGATTTAGGAACATTGTGGCAGACGAGAAACTTGTGTCTGACCAGCCCACAGCAGAGTCTTTTCCATCAATGTCTCTGTCTGCGGGTCGGGTCAAGCAGTTTGAAGAGAAGGTCAGCCGTCACAAGTGCTGCTTGAGATGAATGAGAAGAAGCCTGCTCTGAAAAAATGATGATGCGCTGGCTCTCCATGCTACAGTTAATGTGTAACACTTCTGTGCATCCCTGCCATTTCCTTTTATACACTTTTTCTAGACAGTTTAAGCCCAAGGCTGATATTCATAACCAGTCAATTCTGTCTTGGAACAACTGTGGGAGGTGGTCCAGAAAACATTTGTGCTGTGTGAGTGATTTAAACTTCAGTGATCCTACTTGGTCATTACCAGTTATTTCAAATGTTTGAATTGGACTTGCTCAGAGTTCATGGTTGCTTTGGTTCTGTATTGCAGTAGAGCAGCAGTTTGTCTCAGGCATTTTGAAGGTTGCATGGAAATGAGAAACACAGAGCAACCAAATCTGCAGATACACGTCCTTAAAGTGGCCACAGTCAATATGTCCGTATTCTGTATGTGATTTCTGTATCCCTTTATGCGAGACTAACAGTATCACTACTGCTTGTGTGTGAGTAGCTACGACCCCACAGAGAATTGTCACCTTACTCTGCAGTTCCCCTCAGCTCTACTGAGCTTTATAGCTTTAGTTTTATAGTTTTAGACTCAGCATGCAGTTGTTTTAAGCAAAAAAAAAGCTCTAAAAACTGAATGTTTGCTACCTGCCCAGCGCCGTACGACAGGCAGAGAAATTTAGAGGCTGGTAAACATTTAGCAGCTATAAGCCAGATATTTCCCTCAGGAGTTGGTGGAGACCAAAACCAGGTGGTTGGAAATATGGCTTCAAATGAATGCTAATGTTGCTGCATGTCTGCTGAATGTGCAGAATAGTCAAGGGTTTGCTCACACAACTTTATTGTGATTACACCAGTGTTGCATTTACAACCTGCGTCTGCTTTCCCCATGTGGCTAAAATATATTGCAGGTTTATATGTGTTTACCTCAGCTACGAGCCACACTAAAAAAGTTGTGACTCTCTTACTTTTGACTTAGGTTACTTCAATACAAGCAGGATGAATCCAATAAACATGACCAGGTTTCAGGTAATTACAGTTTTAAAGTTATTCAAAGGTTTGTTATGTGCCTTAAAGTTGCATTAATGTGTCTTTGGCCACTATGAGGCAGAGACACCATAAAACAAGCAGTGCTTTAGCAGAAAAGGTGCCTACATAAGCAGCGCTCACTGTGTCTGTGTGCTGTTTGGTGCTGGGAAGGTAGCATACGGTGGGTTTATCAGAGCTTTTTTCCCCCTGGAAGCCGTCGCTCGCTGTCACTGAAAACAAGGTCAAAAGAGCAGTGACACTGAACCAAACAGCAAATGTGCTGTAAAGCCAAAACCATGAAATAAAAGAGGCGAACCATGCCAGTAGAGCTTCAGACTGGCTGATAATTCTCTGTGGATTTGTCCCTATTAGTGAGACCTTTCATTATAACTGCTTATTTCCCTCAGTGTTAAGGACACATTGAGAAATCTTGAATGTTATAGCTGCCATTAGATCTGTCCTGATAGCAGTTTGGCTTTGAGTCTCACATTCTACCCCTTTTCTTCCACAGCGTTGTAAATATTCTGTGGCAGCCATCTTTAAACCATGCCATTCAAGTGACCTTTAAAAAGTGGTGATTTGAATAGAAATGCCTGTTTACCCATTCAAGCTCTGTGGTCTGAGCCGAGGTCCGCTTTACCGTTCCTCATAAATGTTGGCAAAATACAAACATTAATATCTAAAGATGAATGAAAAGGCTTACTGGCTGCATCCCGGACTCATAACAAACTCCAAGTCCAAAAGGTGCAATATTTGGAGTTTATGATGTGTAAATGATGTGTAAATAAGAGGAGACCTTCATTTTCTCCTAATATTTTTACATCAAGCGTGCAAAAGCTTTCCTTCTCCACCTGCTGCAGAGTGCCCAGTCATCCTACTTGCTGTTTACACTACATAGATCACTGACTACAGATCTTCCTCAGTTCACTCGCTGCATCCCACCACTCCTCTGCAGTCACATCACACACAGTCCTGTGGGCTTTTCCACGCCGTTCTTGATCCACCTTTGAGGGCCGAGCTGAGTGTTCTGCTTCACAGTATCTCACGTTGCTGTCACACTTATTACAGTAGTTCAATAATTTGACAACTGAGTATGGCTGTATGAACTAGTTTCATGAACAGCATTTTGCCTTAAGCCAAGCTAGCAGCCCTGTGAGGCTCTGCCACAGCAGTGTTTTGAGCTAATGTTAGCATGCTAACATAGTCAGTGACAATGCCAACAGGATGATGTTTAACTGGTATACTGTTACCATGTTCATCATTTTAGTTTTGGCATGGCAGCATGATAATAACATGCCAATCAGCACTACACAGCAACACAGAGTACAGCTAAGCTTGTAGGAATGTCATTAGTTTTGCAGGTATTTGGTCTTAAATGAAGGTGTTGGAGAAATGACAGTTTAAAAAAGTTTAAAAAGTTTAAAAAAGTGTCAGGGGATCAACAAGTTATTACAGTTAATCCCGGGGGAAACATGAATGTATGAATGAGTATTCATGACAATTCTTCCAGCAGTTGTTGAGATATTTCACTGAAAACTGTTGGTGTTACAGCAAAGGAAATGGGATTTATCCTCTGGGTGCCATGAATGGTTTTACAAAATTCCACGGTAATCCATCCTGAGATATTTCAGTCTGCACCAAAGTGGTGGACTGACTGACCAATTCACAGACTGACGATGCCACCCATGGAGCCATAATGCTAGTAATGCAAGTACTTGAAAAAAGTTACAGAAAATACAATTCAAGTACTAAATAAGCAAAATAAAATAAAAATGAAAAATCTGTAAAAATACTGAGTTGAAGACATGATAAGAATCAACTGTAAGATGTTTTCTCCTTTCAAATTTGCAGGCAATGTACTTGTCCTTTGTTTCAGGTTTCAAATGACACCTCACCTGACCAATCACGAACTGCCATGTGAAGTCTAGCAACCAGAGTGACCAGTAACAGTCTAACTTGCACAGTAGACCTTCTTCTCTTCTTCCGTGTGAAGATCAAGCCAATCGTAACGGAGTCTGCAAATGACTGGCGCTTCGAATGGGCAATGAAATTCTGAAAATGGCGATATGCCCCTTCAGTGGGTAATTTCACAGCTGAGTCACCCCAAATTTGGGATTTCAGTGCTACTACACACAGTTTGAAGTGATAAACACAGGAAATGGCCTCAATAAAGAGATATATAGGCAAAAATATAGGTATAAATCCCTTAAATATGAATGTATCATAAATATCAAGAATAGATATACAGTATATATAGATAAATATATCGTAAATTGTCTTTTTTGGGAGGACACCTATATATTCCATTAGACAAAACACGAAAATATTCCATTTCCGTGGTATTGATATCAGTTTTTATTGAACTTGGACTATGGTAAAGCTTCATGCTGTGGTCCCATTGTGTTTTCCAGCTATATGCAAAAAAATATTCAGGTGGAAAAAAAGTCTTTCTACTTCAGTGCATTCAAACTTCTATTACTCAGTACCAGCAGCACTCAAAGTGATTCTGACTTCTGGGGATAAAAGTTCAGAGTGGTACCTTTCCAAAGACATCAAAATCATGCATGTACTCCAAATGGTTCAACAGCTATCAACTTATTTTGCGTATGCGTCGGATAGGCGTTTTAGGCAATTTTTCACTGGACTGGTGAGGGTTAAATTGCAGTGAATATGAAACTTTTTTATTTTCTCACTTTTTTGAAGTACACAGTGTGCTTGAACAAGGCTTAATTTGGTCAAACCTTTCAAATTCCTCACACCATGCGAATGTGTTTCATTTAAAACAGCTGGACGAATCTCAATACACCGTATCATCTCCTCTCTGTTCAATATTTACCGGTTGTGAGCCGTGCATTCGTGCAGCTTATGCTTCATGTTAAATAAGAGATGAGTTTATAAACAGCATCCACAGATGGCATCACAGCAAAACACTTGTTGTACTCTCTCCGGCAGCTATCTCCTGTGAGAGATAGTTTTTTGTCAAATATGTAAACTTCATATCTACATCTCTCAGATGTCACTGCGGCAACGCTTTCATCTCACGCGCTCAAAGCCGGGCCCCCGCACATGCTCAGTAGTGTCAACAAATAACTCCATCCAGCTCGCAAGTGTTTATCCAACAACAAACACAAGAGGTGGCACAGAGGCTGTTCTCAGAGCTGCTGCTACAGAACCAAACCGCCCCCCCTCCCATCAATGCGTTTGATTTTTCTCCTCAGTGACAGACCTGAAGTCATGCAGAGTCAATAAAGCTGAAAGAATAAAACCTTTTCAACCTGAAGGAAATAGGCTCTGTGTAATATTCACTGCATTCAAACTCGCACAAGACAGCCGACTCAAACTATATCTGCACTCAACTTATGAGTTTAAAGAGTCAGAATGAAGCCGCAATCAAAGATCACAATCAAAAAGGAAATTAATAAATTATTAGTACTTGGACTCAGCAAGAAGTGCTCATTTTTCTTCCGCTATCAGCAGGAGCAGTGGTGGGATAATTCTACTCAGCTTTCAACAGATTACTGTCATTTTTCAATTATGCAAAATCCTCCCACAGCCGTTAGCTGGAGAGAGGAATAGCCATGCAGAAATTAAGTGGCGTAAAAACGTTCACCCTTTCAGCGCCCTGCTGCTGTGATTTGAAGTGAGCTCTTTCAGCAGAGAAGTATATATCCCAAGTTGCGCGTGCAATTAGACTCAGCCTTAATGGAAAAGTTAAAGTTTTACAGCTCGAAATACTCGGAAAAGTTAAGTTCAGTGGAAATGTTTAGTCATGAGTAGGTGTTATACTATTTCACTTCAATGCTCATTAGACGGCTGTACCTGAGGAAGTTTTGGTTGGTTTCTATAAAATCAGCTGGCCATACGATAAAACACTTTGAATAACACAGAAACCACATGAATTCCTCATCACGCCTCACCTCCAAAGCTAACAGTGTGACGGAAATATTCAGGGGTATTCGACTGCTAACAAGCAAGCTAGTCAAGCTGAAAAGTCCAGTCGCCCTCTTGCAAAGCTGCAGTCTGCTGAATTTTCAGGGCTGCTTATTGATGGATCACAGGACATCAGGAGGAGGTTATTTACACTGTGTCTGTGTCAGCTGATTGGAAGCTCAACTAGCAAATGAGAGGGGCAGCTTCAGCATCTACCATGCAGAAAGCTGAAGCAGAGAACAGTGGGAGAGACACTGAAGAGGACATTGAGGAAGATGGTGTTTATTAAGACCACGCTTTGTACGGGGTGAGTATCAAACAGCATCTTCTGGTTCTCACCTGAGACTAAGAAAGCTTTGTGCAGCCCTGAAAACATTACAAACTATATTTCCAACCTGAAAAGGGAGCATTTAGCCTCAGCTTTCATGGGCATGTTAAGGCATTATAAACTGAAATAGTAGGAAAAGTTAATGAAGACAGGAGGAGGTATTTGTGCTGTCTCAGTGCTATTGAAGTGCTAAGGACACAACTACAGCTGAACAAGTTTTGGTTGGTTTCTATACCAGTTTTTAATTGTATACAGACAATCCTAGAAATTGCCTTGCAAAAAACTATATTACAGAATAGCTGCTCTAACCAATATTTTCATATTAATAATAGATCTAATGGCTATGAGGAACTATACGACTCTCACTTGTAGCGATAAAGCCACAGAAAGATTATCACTCCACAGAGCCTCCATCTTTTTTTTTTACTGTTTTCACTGCCTGCAACTTTACTGTTGTGGTTCACTCTCGCTGCTGTCATTCCCATGCTGCCATGCTGCAGGAGGCAGCTGCGTTCAGGGGAAAAAGCTTTGATAAACTCAGTGTCCAGCAACAAACAGGAGAGAGACACAGCCAGTGACGGGCTGGTCACATAATGGAGGATTGAGCAGCTGAGGAGTCAGATACTTCCCTAAAGAGCTGCTAAAAGAGAGTGAATGCTGGACTTCAATCCATCAGGTGGACACAATCACGACTCCAAATGTGCTGATGTTTGTGTCCAGTGTCTGCTGGACGTGTAAAGAGATAAGTGCTTGTTAACAGGTTCCCCATAACAATATTATAAGATGATAATATGTTGTTGAATGTTGAATGTGTTAAAATAAACACAACCCCCACTATGACTTGCTGTAAAATTAACAGCTTTAGTGAAAACAATACTCAGACGGAGGCAGAACTATATTGTGATCACAACATCCAGAAACATGACAGCATAGCACTTTATCCAAATACAAATCTTAATTGTGGGAGCACAGCATGAAGGGCCTTCATGCGTTATTGTTGCCTTTTGGCTGAAATGTGACAAGAGAAGAGACATGAAAATATGTTCACACATTTTTTAAACTCCTTGCATGTAAGCTGCCATAACAAAGGCATATTATTTTTTGATAAAGCTAAAGGAGTGTCTTGTTTCTGTTTCATAATGAATTCAAATACTGCTGAATACTTTATGTTCTGCTTTGAGGACTTTCTGTGGGGACTGAGTGAGGGTGTGTACGGTGCACTGTTTCTCAAACTGTGGGCTGAGATCCAGACTTTATGGACTTGTTCCTGTGGTCTCCTATATCAAATGAACAGCAGTGCAGTTTAACTTGTGAGCCTATCTGTCAGGGTAATGATAATGGATTTACTCAACTTGCGGTTGCAGACTGTAAATGTTTAGGTATCCCAGGAACTAAGGAGACAGTTGAACTCACCACGCCATAAGCAACGGTGTTGCTGTAGGATCGAAGCTCGGGGTAGATGTTGGAGAGGAACCAGCTGAACGGTCGGCACTGGAGTCTGGACCGCAGGGCCTTTCTCTCAGAAATGTCCCCGATGTCTATTCCTGAGTTCTGGAGGAGGAAATGTTAAAAGCATATCTGAGTTGACATTATTTCACTTATACTCTAGCTAGTGCTGTCAAAAATATCGCGCTATTAACGCGTTAACGCAAATCAATTTTAATGGTGTCATTTTTTTTATCGCGAGATTAACGTTCTTTGTGACCTAGTGAACTTGTCGTATTTTATAAACTGTGGCCACTGCTAGTAACGTTAGGAAAACTACAGGATTTGATTGTAAACCGGAAACAAAACAATAGGCACGCCCCACGCACGTGTTTGGTCTTGCCTGCTCGCTAGCTGTAAAAGAGTAGGCTACCGGTTTGTGTGGATGTCAAGCGTGAAACGCCGAAATGGATGCAAACAAGATTCTGAATGGAAAGTTTAGTTTCAGAAAGTTACCAGATGGGTCGACTGACAAGACCAAAGTTATCTGTGTGTATTGTTGGTGTGAACTGAGTTATCACTGTAGCACACCCAGTCTGAAATACCACTTGATGGCCAAACACACGGCTAATGCGAATTCTCCGCAGCCTCCTTGTCAAAACCAGGCGACAATGGATGGCTTTCCACAGAGGCATATGGATGCTATTTTGTTCAAAGGAAACTTAAAAAAAGGAGAGTATAAGCCATGGTTTAACTGCACTGTAGGCTGAGTCCTAGTTTACAATGATGTGCACTTTGTAACTTTATCTTGTATCACCCTGTTTTGATCCCTTAGAAAGGGTTGTTGAAGGGGATTTTTTGTAACCAAGTATTTATTTTGTTGTCATCTGTTTATTGACAGTGTTAAATTGTGTGACTGCTCAAAGTGAGAATGATAGTGTGAAATATAACACTACACGTTGTTTTCAATAAAAACATTTGCACAAAGCAAGCCTATCCACTTTTCCATGTTGATAACAGTATTAAAATAATAATTAATGGGATATTTAGAATAAAAATGTGCGATTAATTTGCGATTAATTATGACATGTGAGATGACATTAATCACGATTAAATTTTTTAATCGATTGACAGCACTAACTCTAACCTTAAACAAAAGAACAATAAGCTTCAACTTCCTTATTTCCAATATTGCAAGAAATCAGAAACGAGTGCAGAATTCAGGGTCATTTCAGCACAACTGCATCCCTAGAGCGGCAACGTGAGCTCCAAATAATACAGAGCAACACACAATGGCAATCACTGAGACAAAGGAGTGGATGTCAGTGAATGAGGAGGGACCGAACTGAGAAAGTTTGTAAAAAGAAAAATTGGAGAGAGATGGCGAGGCAGTGCACAAACCACAGGTTTTGGGCTGCTGCTGAGAAGCGTAATGGATGATTGAATAAACTGACAACATGTGATGATTGAGTGATTGCTCAAACTTGAGAATGTGCTGCTTTTCTCTGTTATAAACCGCTGAAGATCTGATTTACCGCTGGCTGGACTCAACACACAATATGAAACGAGTTCGCCTTGGGCTCTGCCAGGATGTGGAGGGCATTTTTCACTGCCGACATTTCATAGAAGAAAACATTAACTGATTAATAGAAAATAACGATCAACAAATTCATCAATCGTGGTTATTTGGAGCCCAACATTAGGTAACAGTAGCTATGAGCACTGTTTCTAAAAGGACTATCTACGTCTCACAGAACAGACGTGGTTAATAGTGAAGAAATGGAGACATAGAGGACTAAAAGGAGGAGCAGTGAGGAGAGAGGAGTAAGCAAACAAGATACACAGTGTTATCAAATTGTATAAAATGACCAGCTCCACTTATCCAGATGTATTTAGGTGCTTATGCTATAATGAGTAAGGGCAGAGGCCAAAGTACATAAATTCAACTATGCACTGCATGTATGTAGTACAGTCATATATACACATAGACAGTAAACGAGTAGAATAATCCTTTGAAATCAGTAGTCTGTTGTTGCTAATGTCACTTTTTGAACAATGTACACATTTCTGACTCTTGTGACCCCTAGTGGTAATATCAAAAAAGACGTGGCGGTGGACAGCCTGAGGGGCCACTGAGAACAAAGGGCCAAAAGCAACAGAAAGAGCAAATTTCACCATGATATCTTCATGCAGACCAACATTTTAGCCTATTTGACAGGTTTTATAATCACATCAAAAATCCACACATGCTAGCCTCCATTGAGCAGGTTTTAGAAAGATTTTGGTCTGGACTGTTTCGCTGGACCTGGCAACCATGTTTAACCCTTGAATAGAGCTCATAGGTCTAAAAGAGTGTCACAGTAACCACATTTTAAAATCCAATCTACCCACTGTGCTCACTTTGGCGTGTGATTTGTACATACAGTGCAACAATCTTCAGCAGGTGTACTCAAACCTGACTAATTTCCAAATGATTCTCCAGTGGGCCTCCATGATGGCACGAGTCATTGTTGCTAGGAGATTTGTGACACAGCTTGTGAACGCGAACAAACATGTAAGCAATTACGCCCACACGCACCCTCCCACACACAGAGAGACGAGCACAGTGGTGCACTGTGTGTTTACCTGTAGTGGAACGTTCCAGGCCATGTAGACGTGACTCTTGTACTGGTCCATCCAGACGTCAGCCACCCTCAGAGCGTTGCGGCGTACGTGGGCCGTCAGGTTCTCCGTGTAGGGTTTGTGTGCACGCTCGATGTGTGCGATCCTGGAGCAGGGCAGGACCTCCACGCTGCCGCCACACTGCCACACCTTCGTGACACACACAGAAATGCACACTTTCACTACTGAATCTTCAACTTAACTCGGTGCTTCCACTTCCAATGACATTTCTGTCAGTGCTTTGGTTTTAGCTGCCACTTCAGATTCTTTCACTCACTGTTTCCACTGCCACTTCTTTGAGTGTTTCAACCATTTCAAATGTTAAAATGTCTAATATTCAGCAGGAAGCGGATGGAAATGCTCGACAGAAAATGTAGCCTTTTCTAGTTGCCACTAAAATGTGCAGTCAACTGATGCTTCTGCAATGGTAACACCATTTCTCACTTTAATGAAGTAAAGCGACATGAATTTCCATGATAGCGCTGCTTAAAATTCTGCGGCGGACACCTTCAGAGTTAAGTCTATCGACCAAACGAGCCCTGGAGAGTCCTGATTTGAATGGAAACACCTGTCCTGTCTTTTTCCAGTCCTGCACTGTGCGTTTGTGCTGTAATCCTGCATGCCGACTAGCCACTCTAAAGGAATCCTTCCACATTTGATCCTCCTCCAGTACGTCCACTTACAATAACATTTCAGCTACTGTTACCACTCACACACCAGCTGCTACTTCAGCTGCATTCATCTCTTACTCTTCAACTGCTTTCAGTGGTTACATATGAACTGACAGTGACACTTTCAGCTCAGCGTATTTCAGCGCTTTCACCTCTTTGAAGTGCTTGAATACCAATGGAGTCATTCTCCTCTTTCTCCCAGTGCTTACACTTGAATTAACACGTAAGTGAATAAACTTCAGCTCAAACTTCAGCTTCTTTCAGTTTTCTGCTCCAATAACCAATGTTATTTTATCTTCTTTCACTGGTTGTGTTTTTTTGACTGCCATTTGAGCTTCTTTCAAATGTTTCAGCTACACATTTTCAGCAGTAAGCAGACGTAAATGGAGTATTTTTTTGTTGCCACTACAGTTGTTTAGTCAACGGAAGCAGGAATTGAGTCTCACCTAGATGATATTTTCTTGTTGCTGTTTTTGGAAACCTTTTGTGTGTTTTTGTATATTTTTTCGCTGCTGTGGGTGTGTGATAGTTTTGTCTTGTTTCCACTGTAGGCCACTCCTGTTTGCAGTTGCATGTGTAAATTTGGTTCACTTGTTTCCCGATCTTTGTATTTGACTTGCATTGTGCTGTTTTGTGTGTGACTTGGATTGCAGTCTTTCTATGGTATGGACCCCAGGTAGACTACAGACCACTGGTAGACACGAATGAGGAGCCAAATAAAGAATAAAGAATTATGATTTTGCAATGGCAACACACATTTCTGACTTTTCTGAAGTAAACCAATAGTGCATTCCATGATAGCGCTGCTAAAGCTCTGCAGCAGGCACCTTAGGAGTTCAGTGTACCTACAAAACAAGTGTTGTGGAATACATACTTAAATAGAGATGCCTATTCTCTCTATTCCAGTCCTGCACTTTGTTGGTGTGTTTGCGCTATAATCCCTCCTGCCGGCCAGCCTCCTTCCCTGTATCCTTCCAAAGCAAAGAGCTACTGCAGAACAACAGTGAAACTGTAGCACTGGCCTTGCGCCCAGGCAGGAGCACAAACTATAGCCAAATTCTGAGATAATACACGCTTCCCTCAGAAATACCTCACCGTTCTCTATAAAGGATTTACAACACAGGGTTAGAGTATAAGGAGCTATTCTTCGAGCATAACAATCTATGTCTGAGCGTGTGGGTGTGCAGAGCGAGATAGAGAATGAGACCAGAAAAAAATGCGGACAGTGAAGAGGGAGAGAAAGAGGACAGATTCAGGAAGAGCGTGAAACATAAAGCAGAGAAGGTGAGGGGATAAAAGTGAGGGGAGATAAAGTGGGAAGTACAGAGAGAAGAAGAAAGGGAAATGGGGAGAGAGAGAATACTGTAACACCTTCCCCTCGTCATCCTTGAGTCATCCTTCCAAAAGCCTTTTCTTTTTTTTTTTTGTTATCTTCCTTCTAAATAAAAAAGCCTTCTTCTGTGGGATAAAACAAGACTATGCGCCAGCTGTTACCCAGAAAACATCATGGAACATCATTGTGACGCTGAGTAGTTGCGGTTTATGTGTACGCGTTGGCATCCAATGTCTGGAAAGTAGCGTCTGGCCGATGTATCTGTGTGTGTCACCCAGACAAAACGCAGCACATTTGCATCGGTAATTGTGTCTCAGTCTGTCTTCTTTGGTTTAAAGCGGAACGAATCTCGCTCGCGGACTTGTGTTTTTAAAAGTTTTAATGAGAAAATGAGAGGCGAAAGGCAAAAACAAATGAAGTTGTGAATTATAAATCATGCTGAGGACGACCGCCCGTTGAGATAAAAAAAGACGGCATGGGCCAATGAGCACTAAATATGCACAATATTATGCCATGACGCAGATGAAGCTTCATAAAAGCAATCTTTATCACAATAGGAGCATGCAGGCCAGAGATACGGAGCGCTTCTGCAGAAAGTGAGGAAAAAAAATCCCATCGCTGATAACAAAAGGCGCCTGCGTTTGGCATGAGGGAGATAGAAATAGAACAAACTGGCTGGTTTCTGACTTAAACCTTGGGCTGAACTCAACACATGATGAATTAGTGAGAGTAAGAGCAATGCCCTTGAGACACGTATGCAGAACTGATTCTGTCAAAATATCACCGCTGATTTACATAATCATTGATCTGCAAAGGGCTCTTTTGGAGTGCAGTCTGCTACTTTCGCAAAAAAATGGAAATATTGACTTTCTCTTGTCATTTTTGATGTCTTTATAGTCAAAAATATGTGGTATGAAATTACTGACACTGATGATGTGTGAGTATGTGTGAAGGCGGCCTTGTTGGGGCTATATTTGATGTCAGGTTCTGACTTCAAATACCCCTGTGGCACTGCGAGTGTTTGTCGTGGAAAAGAAATGTCACTACTCTGACTGATGGTTCTTGCTAACCTTTCGGTGCCTTTCAACCGTTCAGAAACCTCACATACAGACGGATAGACGGGGGTAAAACACACAAGCTCAACAGCAGCTTTGAAGCGTCTCTCCACCGAAACAGGTTCGCTTCAGTTCAGTGTTTGTTGTCATTGCTGCAGAGGGCAACTGATTTGAAGCACTGTGCGTGACTCTTGGCCCCTCTTTCAGTGCATAGGCTAAAGTGTAATGTGGGGTGAGCTGCCGACAGCTGGAGGGAGCATCTGATGTGGGTCAGAGAAACATGGACTGCCTGGGTCGAGGTAGTAATGGTGAGATCTCCTCCCATGGAGAGACCGGCTGTTTGTGGCCTCACTGCTTATGCTACACTGAATAACTCATCCAAGTCTCCTCTGTGCTAATGTCAACAGGTGTTCAAGCAATTTGTCTCTACAGTAGGGCCTTACCCTGTAGAATTACATGCCAAAAGAGCTCTATAACAGAGAATAACCTCTCTGGATGTTGCAGATTACTCATGGTCACTGCGCTGCGAGGAGCTGAGGGGAAATCCATTATCAGACTCGTAATACTTGAATTTAGAGATCTGACATTCAAGCCCTCTCTGGAGAAAGTCAAGGCCGAGCCTTGCACAAAAGCCTTTTATGAGTCACATTACTGCCAATGACCCACAATGTGCCAAAACAACAGGACACTTTAAGCCTTTGGCAGATTTAATCATTTATATTCATGACATCATATAATGTTTATGATATCAGGTCAGAGCCATTTTAAAGGGAATATTTAGCGTGCCATCATTTATTTATTATGAGTATCCTTTTGCTTGTTTGAGCTGAAGCTGCAACATGACTGACCCAAACTGATTCCCTCTCTCTCTCTCTCTCCAAGCCTTCACCACAGTCTCATGAATGTCATGTATGAAGTCACACTCACAACTGGGGAGGGCAATCTGCATTAAGAGGGGTCGATGGGGGCATAAACTTAGTGGGGACACTGTGGGATGCGTTCACCACCCAGGATAGTGATAGATGGCCTGCTTATATTGAATAAGCAGGCCATCTGTTTAATTATATTGCTGTTTCCTCGTTCATAATGCTAAAAAATCAGCATGTGATCATACATAGGTGGTGCATCATTATTTAATTGATCTTGAATCAAGATGCAACACATTTAAATGTGCTTTAAACTGCAGTTCCTCTAGTAGATGCTGGGGTAGGTGGTATTTCTCTATTTTCACTATGATTATTAAGAAACTATTAGGAGTAAAATATTAATTTTGCCTGACTATCAGGTGTCTCAAAAATAGTAAGCTGATGCTTGTCCCGCCTTTGCTAAATGCAAGCTTTATCCTCCTTTTATCTAAAGTTTGATCTTCTGGCTCCATGCATGTCTCTATCATATATTTTCTCTTCAGTTTAAGGGGTGGAGGTTGTTGTGTCCTTACCAGTGTTGAGACCAAACCTATACCCTGGAGGGCAGCCGTCTTATCCTCAGGCTCTCCTATCATCAGTTGTCCACAGCTGTCCACTAAATCTGAACCTAACATCCTCAAGCCTGAGAGAATTATACATTTTTCAGAGTGTGATGCGTTGTTAACCCAGTGGCTTGGATCAGCGTCAGTCGGGCCCGGACTGATATAAAACCTGTACTCCACTGACACTACATCATAAATCACTCTGCATGAAGCCTGAGTCAACAGTTTCCCTCGCATGTCTCCTGCGTCCGTTCAGTCTCGAAGCCGTTCCAACAGTTGCGTCCTCTTGGGGCTGTAAATCAGCCCCATGAGGACGGTGCTTTTGCAGAGCCTTCAGCCTCTGGGGACCAGATTAGAGATTAAACTCTCGCAGTAACAGTATAACTGCAGTGAAGCTCCCTGAAAATGATTTAAAACCTGTTGATGCTGCAAGAGGAACTTCAACAAACTGCAACACACAACAGAAAAATGACATTCCTCACAACATAATAAATGTCAAGTTGCATGAAATAGAAAAAAAAATCTAATATAATTTCATTACATTACTGTAAATCACAATGTTATCTGGCAGTTGTTGCATCATTACCAATCTCAGTCAGGCTAAATTAATAATATGAATGGCTGATAAAGGCTCCCTTCTGTCAGAGGAAAGGTCATTCTTTTTCTGTATGCTGGACATGTCCGCTGCCGAGGATATTTCACTTTGGAAGACGATGACAGTGGATGTCTCTGTGGTGTACAGGGCACAAATTACACTGTGTTCCAGATATTTTTATTACACGGAGGCCTGTATGCTGGGTGAAGAAATGTATAACGTTGGAATGTGGTTGCCATGGCTGTGTGGCTCATAAGACAGCCATCCCTTCTCACTCGTCACATACAGGCACTTGGTCAGGACCTATTGGTGTCACACTTCAAGGCACTGGATACCCCTTTAGTGTCATTTTTCAACATGCAGGGTAGTCGGATGGGCTTCCATAGACAGCCCGTTCTCACTCCCAACACGCACGTAAGTAATATATGTAAGTAATGCAGTTATTTTAAAGCTCCGATCTTTTCCTAAACCTAACCAAGCCTCAGCAAGCTTTATTTTGAAAGTGTAACCAGACGTTGTATGTTTATTACTGCTAACTTGACCCTGGAGCCCTGCACGTTAAAAGATTATGTTAAAGGCATATCCAGTGCCTTAAAAAGTGACGCCAAGGGGTCCTGACTAAGCAGTCGCATGTGACGGGTTTGGAGTGGGACTGTGTTGAAGATACAGTTTCTCAAGCCGACTCACCCTGATGCCAAGCTCCACATTTTCTCCTCCGTAAATTTCCATGCCTTCATCTAGCAGGCCAATCTCCTCAAAGTACTTCCTGTCAACCACAAAGCAGCCAATCAGAGCAGGGCTCCTAAAACAGAGAGTGGAGGAAGAAGAGAAGAGGTCAGAGAAAAGAAAGAGGTAAAAAAAAAATGTGTGAAAATGACAAAGTGAATAGCAAAAAGTTCTTCGTGACACACACAAGCACAGTTCTAAGCCACAATTAGCCCCACACTGAGCATCGAGGGCCTGAAGATCCATTTTTCAAGTATGCTGCACATTGGTGCTCTTCACATAGGCCTTAGCTTTTCATGATAAACCTGTGCTGTACATTATACTTACAAATGATCCAGCTGTCAAAACGATGTCCTAGCCTAGCACAACAAATTCAGGACATTTTGAGGAAATCGTTGGGGAGAAAGCCACCGCGCGTCTTTCATCAACATCAAACCGAATCAACAGGAGTGAAAAATAACTCCTATTAGTATTCATGCTGTCAGTCCCACACATCTCCTCTTATCAATATGAAATACAGCACCGCTGCAAAAACAGCTTGTTTGGGTGAATTTCTCCTCCCTGTGGATACACAGATTGGCAAACAGCCAGGAACTTGGAAAACCAAAATGCTAATAGAAACGAGGCCCTCCCACTCCCTGCTCTGAACATCCTCTTTTCACCGCACAATGAAATCATAATTAATATACCAAGCATCAGAGAATCAGTCTATTTCATACTCTTCAATCCCAACCATATCATGTCACAGTTCGGTATATTGAGCAGATGAGATAAAGAGCTATGAAGCCAACAAAATGCATCACGTGCAGCTTCAGGTTCGTGAAATGAACACACATCATGTGCAAATATAGAATATCATTCAATGACATTTGGTTTCCCAGCATGATTTTAACTATGAAACAGTGGTAATGAAGCTACTGTGTACAACTTTTAAATAGCAAGTGGGTGATCATGTTTGCATCATTAATTACCTTGAGCTTATTTTTCACCAAGCAGGAGGTTGCATCTTATTTTTGCAGAATAAAAGTGACACATTTCTGCTAATATGATAAGATGTTCGTCCGAGCCCAAACTGCTGTTTAAATTAAACATTTCCACAGGCTGTGCCACTCATCTCTGCTCTTCCCTGCTCAGGCCATACCAGTGGCCGGCAAAGTCAGTTGAGATTCTGGATTTAAATGTCAGTTTCACCCCAGGCAAACATTTTAGATTTAATACTGTTTTGATTTTCCACTTTAAATTTGCGTAGGAAATACTCAACAAAGTGATGTACGGGGCGCTGGGTCACAGATGGGGCTAGCAAAAGATTAAAGATTTAAGTGTATTAAGCCCCATTTGGACAGGATTTATTTCTCAAGGGGAGCTGGGAGATTTTGACATTACCTGCGCTGTCGTGATTTTAATATTACCCATATTGGGTAATTTTTCACTCCCACCCTAATAAAGATTACAGCTGCAATTACCTGCTGTTTTTCAACGAACTCACTGGTCCTCTTGTCATTTTTTCATGGGAAGAACTGCTCATTCTACACATTGGCAAACTGGCACCATTCAAAGTACGCTGAATTAGATATTAACAGTTTGCAATACATCCATGGATGCACAAACGATTGTCCTTTGCTCCTTGATACTGAAGAAACCTTAAAATGGGATGATTCTCAGGCAGCTGTTTTCCAAGTTTTTGAAGCAGATTTATGGATTTCATGTCTCGATGTAACTGAGTTATGACTCTGGGAAGGAAGACGACTCATATTCACCTCACGCAGTGCCTGAGTGTAAGCCCTTGGGTGAGGCGCTAGGCTTTGTCCTGTGAAATGTCCATGTGTATTCCAGACCATATCCTGTAACTCTAATAAGTTTTCATGCTTACACTGCATGAAAAACAGCTTAGTACTGTTGAGAGATACTGGCTACAGTGAGCAACAGAGGAGTCCAAATCCTTACAAGCAGCACGGCCAGATCACCTCCAAGTTCCACTTGAGTCCTGTGTCCACATTGGACTACACTTAATTGCCAAGAGACCAGAGTTTGCTAGAACATTGCTAGGTTCCCTGTTAATAACTTTTAAAAAAATAAACAAATAAGTTTCACATTAAAAAAACATATAATATTAAAACTATGGTTGACACAAGGCTACTCTAAAAGACAGAGAGAGTAGCCAATAATACAGGCCTCATGCTAGTTGATGTGGCACTTAAATGATGCCAATTCATTGTGTATGTAACACAATTCTCAATTAACCAGGCAAAGTAAAATGACATCAAATATACATATTTACTTCAGAAATGAGTAATTGAATTGAAAAAAACTGCCTTAAAAGTAATTAAGCAATGACAATAATCGGCCCTGGTGAGCAAAGCCAGTGACAGATTGCACCTGAGAAAAAGTACTTAAGAAGATAAAGAAATAAATAATGGCGGAATTCATCTTCCTCCAATTCATTATTGAGCAGGATATGTCCTCTTGTCTTTGTCCAAATCTATAAACACTGCATCATTGATTTGACTTGCCATGAACCACAACAACAGCCATATTATCAGATACTGGTGAGTAGGCAATTCTGCTCCTGTTGCTGGGCTGTTTTTTCTGTTTGTAGCCTCTGCAGCGTGTCTTTATCTGCCGTGGAGGCAGCGTTTTCCTGGCGAACCGTACGAAAGAACCGGATCATTATATTTCAATTTATATCAATTGTGCAATGACTATGCACACTGTGGGTCACATCAAATGGGTTGTATTAGTGGAGACGAAATTACCTGCTTTCCTTTTTGAATTTGTGCGACTGCCCACAGCTTCTGATGAGACTCCACTTTTTTGTGAGTTACACATAATGTACTTTTGGCTGTGCGGCACTCCCCCCGGGTTTTTTATGGGTTAGAATATTGATAGTACACTTAGAATTTAAATATATAATAATTATTCATGGCGATTAGTGTGCAAGAAATTATGATGTTAAAATAATGAGCTTAGTAAATGATCTTATCAAACCAACTTCAATATGCTTCAAGTCAACTTATTAATAATGATTCTGCTCTGGCAGATTATTTGCTGGTGTTTCACTTCTTTCATGTTCCTCAATGAAACAAAACTGTCTAACAGGTTTCTAAGCGCTCTTCTTCTATTTACCTGATAGGGGCCGTGTGGTTGCGCTGTGTCCACCAGGACTTTGGTGGGTTGAGGTAGCGACACCACAGCTCCCAGTCAAAGCCCTGAGCAGACAGCGGGTACTCCTCGATCTCAAAGGTGTCGTACTTGATGTTGTCAAAAGAGGGAGACACCACGCGGGTCCGGTCCTCCTTTATTCGCTGCAGAATAGGTTCTGCCCTGTGGAGACAGCAAATGAATATCAGTCAGTATTAGGTTGTTGACTCCGAGCCGATGTTATACAAGACAATACAATAGATAAGTAATCCTTACAATGCTGGAGCAAAAATTTGAAAATGAAATTAAACTGAAATTAAAATCAAAATATAAATATGATACTCTATAACATTAATACTTATGATGATATAAGCAAAAGTCAAAGCTAAAAAACATTCTTAGGTATTATTTATTAAGAGTTTAATGATTAAAAACTCATCTTCATCATCAGGACTGTGTGGGTGTAGTTTGATCAGTTTGATCAGTGACAACTGTCATTAGATTCTACTTCAAATGTTCCTGAATCCTGATTGGTGCATTGAAGTACGTGATGTCACCTTTTTCACCAACTAAGTGCTGCCCACTTCAAACCAGTGACAAAAGGGGAAAAAAAGAAATGCATAAACACATAAATCTCTAATGTGAAATAACCAAAACTGCTTCAACTTTGGCAGAAAATTCTGAGTTCATGTAGGACTTCATTATTCAGAGGACGAAGCCAACTGAGAAATTATTTTTAGGGGCCTTTAATGCTGGACATCAGCGATCACTCAAAGGATGCACACGAGCAGAGCAGCTTTGCAGCTAATGATTGAGAGGGACATCTGGTTGTCTTTGATATCAGCACTCTTCTGTCTGAACGTATTCATTTCCCAAAGCCGACATTCCAATAATAAAATGTGAATAACTCTCAGAAACAACATAGCCAATATCTTTTATGTCAACATGAGTCCAATGACTATGAGTTATGTGAAAGGGGTTGCTTATAGTACTAAAATTACCAAGAGCAATCAGCAATTCTGCAGCTCCACTCAGATTTTTAGCCTCTTTTAGCTCATTGTTTTGTTTGGACATAACACACGGTCTCTTAAAGTGACAGGCTCTCTCTTGCCTCTCACAAACTTGAAGCTTTTAGGTGTATTTGCATTAAGCACGTAATTTACAGTACATACTTAGCTCTGACTGTGCAATTACTTTCTTAACATGCCACTGTAACAGCACACAATGGAGCAGTTCCTGTGCTTTAATCACTTCTTTTTAAGATGCTATAGCTCGTTAAAGTTTATCAAGAGACGTGGGAACTGAGAACAACTATTAGTTAAGTAGTGTTGTTGAACCCTCATTTGCATGCACTGAAGCCTTTCTCAACCTCCCTATGGAGTCTGTGCATTGCAGTGGTACACATGCCAGCATGCAGAGGTTTAATTGATAATCTTTGTCATCGTCAGTATTGAGTCTCTGTATTTGAACGGGGCATCAACTCAAGCAGCAGTGGGCAGTTTTAGTCAGTAATAAAAGCTCTGCTAACCCTCTGTAAAGCACAGATAGACGAAGGTAAGGATAAGCTATTAAATAAAGTTGAAAAGACATTACATTTAGATATGGTGGTGGTTTTGTATTTATCTTCTAATGACTTTAACTTTACGCAAGTAAAAGTATTATAACCAGCAAAGATAGAATTAAAGACATAAAACAAGCAAGACCACCTGATGGTGAAGGTGGAAAGATGGAGGAAATGAAACAAGTGTCAGTCCATACTGGAAGCCAGGGAGTGAGTCTGCAGTCCTGAATGGATTCGGAAGGTCAATCCACAAGTGAGGAGTCAGGAGGGAGCTGAATCAAGGTCCGAAGGAGTGCTGGCCGGGGCTCCTCAGGGAAGACAGAGCAGCATTTCTGAGACTGGCTGGAATGGAAAGTCGTGGAGAGATCGGAGTGCACCCTGCGTGGCCCTGAAAGCCATTCCCATGGTTTTGAATTTAATTCAAGAGAAAGTACAGGAAGTGGTTGCCCTGTTAGAATTCACTGCTGATGAGGGTGAGCTCGGCTCAAGCACGAGGAGCTGAGACGGCCAACAGGGCACCTCTGGAACTCCAAATAGGGAATGACTAGAGCCTGGACTACAAAGTAGACACAGCCCTTGATCAGGTAATATCGGATTCAGTGGATGTTGAAGGCAAAGCTGCAGGGCTGTAGCTCTGATGATGGCCTCGCACATCTGATGGCGCTTAAGATCTCAGAGGCTGGTTGCCAGTCAGGGCAGTAATCACAAGGGTACTGTTGATACAGAAGTGTTCCTGAAGGTGGGGGAGCCAGTGGAGAGGGGCCCTTCATGTCAAAGAGATCGAGCAGGTGGTTTGACGTTCAACCACAGATAACAGCTATGTGCAAGCAGACATGCTGTGTGTTTGACCTTTGGTTGGAGGTGTTGACTGTTCAAAATGTGTGCTTCAGAGTAAAGACCCTGAAAACAGTGCATTTCTCTATAATGTTAAAAAGCAAAAATAAGCAAAAATCACATTAAATAAAAAAGTGATTAGGTTTTATCAACCATTTAACCCTTTAAATATTAGTCAAATTAGCCTGCTAATCTGCTTAGCTGAGCAGTGGTTCCCAAAAAGTTGGGCAACAGAAGATGCTGCAAGATTTATCCCATCATTATTCTGTTATTGTGCATTTTTAACATTTCATCCACATTTAAAAAAGTATGCAACATTTAATATGTATCATCTCGTTGCATTATAACTATTGAAACATCAAAACAGAGGAGAAAGCCAATAAACACAAACATCACTGCATTAGAAACTCTGTTCAAGATGCAGTTATGCCACGAATGACATGACACCTCACAGTCGCTGGTTGTCATAGTAACTCAAAAGGCAGTCATGGAAAAGTGATGGAAAGATTTGACCATGTAAACAGAGCTAAAATAATCCTGATACGTCTCAGCCCTCCACACAGTCTGACAACAAAACTAAAATCAGACTCAATATTAATAAGAGCTTGAGGGTGCAATGGTTCTGTCTGCTTGTGAAAGACAGATATCCTTTATTGTCCAATAGCACTTCCCAGCATCATATGTGTGATCTGCCTCCCTCATCCCTGGTACACATGAATGTTTACTATGATGCAAATTACTTCAAATCAAACACTGGATTATAGCCTAAATTCTCAATGGTGTGTCGTGGTAATTCTGTTTTTTAGCGGCCATCACTTGGATGCAAATGTCTTATGTATATGATTATGAACATGTGCAGTAAAACCATGGAACATACTTTATTTTTTCAGAAAGGCTGATGAAAGACATGTTCCTTGACAGCTTGCATTGAATTTCAGAAGCCAGTGGAACACAATCAAACCCGGAGGAGACGTCATGACTTCAGCTCCCGCTTTACTGCGTTGGTGTGTTATGAATATGAATGTTGCCAAGTTCTGGTTAGAAGAGGTGGTAGCAGAAGTGTGAGAGATCACCTTTTGCCACAAGAAGCCCGCCCTCTTCAAACCCATATGAAGAGTACAGAGAAAGAACAGCAACACAGAAATCTCCCATGTGAAATAATCAGAACTGTTCTAAATGGCTGAAAATCATGGGCTCATGTGGGATTCTATTACTCATGGAAAAAAAAAAACTAATGGAGAAAACGCAGTTTCAGGGTCTTAAGATAAGATAATAATTATGTGATTAATCCCATGATGGGGTACTTAAATTGCTTAAGTAAGACAATGGTTCAGGATTGGACAAAAGCGCTGACAGAAATGTGCAAGCCACCAAAATGCAAATGTACACTCAGCGTTGTCTTTTATTTTTTGTGACAGGATAAAAAAAAAAGAAGCTCAAGGTCAGACCTGAAAATCCCTTATGTGACCAGCAAAATGAAATTCCTTTGATGTAGAAAAAAACCCCCCCACCATCTGGTTAATGAAAATGGTAAGAGCATTTACATCATTGCACATTACGCACAAAACGACTCTTCATATGGCTCAAAATGACGCTATTTGTCTGGAGGAGACACGATGGCTGACTGAAGAAAGAAAAATAAAATCTTTTCATTCTTAGTCTTTTGGGAAAAACTGCCAAAGGCTGTCGTTTAAATGCAAACTACCCTCGACTGTCCCTCGAGAGACAAAACACAAACGAGGCATCGTGCCTCACAACCATTCATGTTTTATCAGTTCAGCCCCACAGAGATATATGATAATAACATCACAAAGTCCCAACATCAGAGAGGAGGAAGGACTCTTTTATCCTGCGCACTGATTGTTCGTTAGGAGGTGAACCTCGCCTCAGGCTTACTTTGCACAGTCCTGTACACACACATAAACACTGAAATGCATAAATACATACAGTGAGAGTACCCAGAAAGCACTGAAATCTAGTAAAAACGAAGGAAAAGTTATAAGTGGGTAGTCAGCCAATTAGTGTGGCCTCAACATCAAACAAACCTCGACTAGTCAAGGTAAAATCTGAAGAGTTCACACAGCGAGGAGACTTCATGGCAACCTAGAAGACATCATTTTTCTCACAGCTGAATACCAAAACACAGAGTGGGAGATCTCATATTACAGGAAGTCTAGTCTCACTGAATGTCAAAGCATTGATATCACTCATTTAAAACTACAATTAAAGACAAGTGGACAGTCATCAAAGCCATTCCTTCTTGGGCTGTCCTGGTACCACGGAGCTACAACACCCCTGGTTTGATTGCAGCCAGCTCTCCTTGGTGCAGTAGCCCTCTTTCTACTGTGACCATCAAATAAAGGCCACATGCGTGTGTCCTGAATATGAAACTATCAATAGTCTGAGTTAGTGTGTCTGACATTTTCAGCCTTACAGTCAGTGAAAAATGATTCCCCTGTTAGTAACACATTCATATTTAAACCTGGCTGATTGATGATACTCTCCTGCCAAAAAAGAAAGAAAGAACTGCATTCATTGATTTTTTTGGGCCACTTTTGGCAAGCACGACAAGCTGTAAACACAACACTGACATATGAAGTTGGTATAAGGCTAAACAGCACTCATACATGCAGCTTTGCAACAAGATTAGTACTGACATTAACATTCATCTCTGGTTCTCTCCTGAGAAAATGATGTGGCTCTTGAGCTCTTCTGTTTAATGCTCACCTACATATGTTCATCAGATAGTTGCTAAGGAGCTTGGTGCTAGGCTGGGTTAAGAGTTCAGAGCTCCTGCCTGCTGCTAAATGAGATTTATTAACAAAAAAAAAAAAAAAAAGATGATTATGTTACTACAATTTGAACTACTATTTGCGTCTATGCTTGTTTAAATACGGTTGCTATGTTGGCTAAATTGACCGGAAGATGTTCATGAGAGATGAGATTAACTATACAAGAGTTCTTTCTGCAGATCTCTGCACACTGACATGCATATCTCCGCATATAATTATGTTATTTAAGGTGTTCTCCATGTACATGAAGATGACTAACAGCACAACACGGAAGGTGGAGATGATTGAGGATTATCGTGATTACAGTCAGACAATCTCTAGAACATAAAACACCCGGTAATTACTTGTTTTTGACTCAAAATAGCCAACATCGAAGATAATTGCAATGTATGGTGGAGACAATTATGTACTAGATCGAGGAGTCAGCGCTTTGTTCGTAATTATACTGTAATTTCATAAATTTCTGTGAAATATATATAGAAAATGTGTGACAGAGTGGGTGAGTTTCAGAGCAGAGGATGGCGTGCAAACGAAGGAGGGTTAAAAGGAAGGAGTGAGGGGAGGAGGACGGGAAAGGGAGCAGGAGAAGGAGAGGCATGAACACAGTTTGTTGACTACTACGTGCAAAATCAGATGTGTTGCAGAGAGTGCTAATAACACTGGCACAAACACAACATAAACTTATCACAGCAATGTAGCACCAGACCAAGACCAAGAAAAATGTTGCAAATGTGTGTGTGTGTGTGTTTAGAGAGAGGGGAGAAAGTAGACGAAACAGTGTTGTATCTCCAGCTGAGCTCTTTTGTATCTCTGCCAAGAATGATTTCATTAGTCATAGACCAATACCCCCTCTGTGGAAACATGTGGGAGGTTTATGTGGGTTCTGTGTGTGTGTGGAGAGAGAGAGCGACAGAGGGAGAGAGAGAGAGGGAGATAACACTGGAGCGGGTGGAGGCGTACAGGGGTTAAGAACCTTGTAAGTGTCTCTTGTCTAATCTGCAACACAGCAGCAACAAATGTTATTTTGGATCCAACTCAGACATTATAATGCAGAGTGTGTACCTGCGTGCATTCGTGTGTGTGCGCGCGCGCTCTCACTTAAGTGTGAGCGCGTGATATTTTTCAAGCTGTCAGAATGATTAACAGGTACACAGCGGCTGTTGTATCCGAGTGTTTTAAAGAGAGGACCCTGAAGTGATGAAGTGTCCGCGGCTCAAAGAGACCGACGTTAAGCCTCTGTTCAGAGAAAAACTGCACTTGATTTCTGTGAGAAAAGTGAAAGTTATGATAATGTGTCGCGACCCTCAGCCTCATCGCTGTGATTGATTAAACATAACCAGCTATGCTAATGAGTTCAGTGATTAACCACTGCTCCCATTACTTACAGTACTTAGTGGAATAATTAGAAAACATTTCTGCTCCATGTCAACATACTTGTCTTGATACGCTTGGTATTAAAATGAACTCCTTAAAAGGTAGGAGCTATAAAATGAATGGAAATGTCCTTATTAAAATGCAACTGAATGCAACAGGAAACTCAAAACTTGCTACCCAGATTGAAATATGATGGAAGGATGTTAAACCAAACTAGCAACCTCTGCTAAATATATGCATGACTTCAGGTTTCCTGCAATATTCTTCACTTTCCAGCAAACATGGTTATTTGGCATCTAACCCTGAGTCAGAGGTTTGCAGCGAGTCCATCGTCTCGTGTCAGCTGAAACACTGCAAGCAGAGGAAAACAGTTAGCCTCCGTTAAATGCGAAGCAAGAGTAAAACTGGATTTACCAACCAGCTACGGCGGCTATGTGCGTAGGTTCTGAGGTTATGTCATAGGCTACGATGTAGCTGCCGTGCTCCTCATTAAAATTTTATTACATATCGGGGTCATGGCATCAACGGAGATACCACATGGGGACTGTAAGAGCTGTGATTGGCTGCTTGTGTTTTCCCCTCGTGTTTCTGATGCTGGTGGAGATTTCTGAAGGTGAAGTTTACAACACTAGATTCTGAGTTTATTCTTTTCTCTTACTGCATGTCAGCTGGATGGCAGTTTTTGGTGCAAACTCTTGTACAGTAGCTATTTTAATTAACAATATTAGGATAACAACGTTACTGTGAGAACAGGACTTTTGAGATGCAGTGCCTACGCCACCATGTAAACTCTGTTCAGGGTTAGGGTTAGGGTTACACGGGGATGACATAGATATTCACCCTCTGAAATGGGAAATCTGTGGAGCTATTTGATGTATTTCTCTCTTTCTCAGACAAGCAAAGCTAAAGTAGTTGTGTAAACATGTGTCTGTCTCAGTCAGCGCTGGATTGATTAAGCTACGTGAGTCGCAGTACACTGTCCCTATTGCAACGCTGTACTGTACAGCAGATTGGACTGTCAGCTTTAATTCTGAACAGTAATTACTCTTCAGACTACAGCGAAACTGTTCAACACAACACCAACTTCGCTGAAAGAAACAGTTCTTGACATTATTAATGTTGAGCTGCTGCGAGATTAAAAAACCCTTTTTAAAATGTGTGACTGAATAAGGTTCATGTGATGGTTTTTGTCTCAGCTTCGTGAACACACACACACCTGACCCTGCTTCAAGGCAAAGTGGCTGAAAAGTCGTGGAACAGAATAACAGCAGATGAGACCTGCACACTTTGTACAAAGCTGCTCAATGAACTGTTAAACCACTCTGTTCTTATTTGTGCTTCTTTTGACAGCATTGTGCATCTTTCTCAACGTGCGAGGAATTCCTGCAATATATAACATTACTGTGGGAACGCCGCTACAGTTTTGCCGTTTGTCTTGAGCCATTTGTCACGTTTGCAAAGTTTCTACCTCTGGGAACTCAGATTAGATTGCTACCAAATTATGCAGACACAAACCCACAAGAAGAAAATGTGATGATCAATACAGAAGGTCAAATCTGAATCAAACACAACATATGATGGACCTTCCAGCTTTAGGCTGAGACCAAATGATAATAATGATAATTATACAGTCCATTAGTGCATTAATCAATATTGAAGTGGGTTTGTTTTCTTCATCAAAATACAGATTGGATTGCTTCTCAGTCTCTCATCATATTTTTAAGGGACAGTCCATTACTGACGTCATTGTTCGAGCAGGGTGAAGTAGGGGACTGCAGTCATTGTCATTGCTTTCAATAGTATAAAAGTACCTTTGGCTCATTCCAGAGAAACACAGACATTAAAAACGAGAGTGCAACTATGTTTCTATGAATTGTGGGTGACCATCAGACATTACAGATGTTACATCTCTGCATTAAAACATCTGAGAACTGTGAGAGAGATACAGCAATCCTGGAGCAATGGTCTGACAGAGTGAGGGATGAGGGAGAGGCAGCGGGCACAGCGTACTTTGGGAGTGGGGATCTGTGTCAGGGTTTGCATGCGTTTTTTGAATTTGTGAAGGGGCATGTTCAAGTTAAAAGGGGGTATTATCTTGCTGTTAAGGTGCTACGTTGATCTATATGAGCACAAGGCTTCGACATAAAACAAAACTATGCCTTCACATCATTTTAACATGAGATCAAAAACATGTGCGTTCTGATTTCTAGGACACATTGGAGGTAGCAGCATCAATATTAAGGTGAGAGATCACCTTTAAATGTTGTCAGAGTGGCTAAATTTGTCTTCTACCACATCCAGAACTCAGTTTAATGAACAATCATTCACACCTTAGGGTTGCTGTTTGTGAGGCAGGTGGCTGCCCTGAGGACAGACAGTGAAGCAGAGCCACAGGACTGCAGCTTTAATTAGGCCTTACTGGACCACAACAACGTCAACTTCTTAATAAAGCATCTCAACCACCTCTGTGTCTCCTTTTATACACCGGGACGTCTGGAATAAAGTCACTTCATTCCCAGCCTCTCTCATATTCAACTTACTCTGTGACCCAAAATATTAACAAATATGTTGCAGCTGCGTCTGTAGAGCTGAAGCTTTGCACCTGCTTGAATGATGAACAAGGAAATGGGTTACAGCTACATCAGTTCTCTGTTGTACTCAAAAAAAACCCAAAAAAAACAGGGTAACTTCAATAATCCCCTCATAAACCAGCTCATGAATAGTTTCATGCCATTCACTGTTAAAATTCTTCACCGCTGCTCTGTATCTTGAGGAAAAACAAATGCCCACACAGTGAAATGATCTCTTTTCTGATTTAATCAGCAACCTTTCAAACAAAACGCCTGCTGAATTAATGCCATCTCATTCTTTCCTCGGCTCTTTTCTCTTTTCCTTTGTCCCACCATTCACATCAGGCTCTGTCATGTAGCTGGTTAAGGCAGCACAAGCCTGGGAGGGATTCGT
Source organism: Chaetodon trifasciatus (assembly GCA_037975065.1). Lineage (NCBI taxonomy): Eukaryota > Metazoa > Chordata > Actinopteri > Chaetodontiformes > Chaetodontidae > Chaetodon > Chaetodon trifasciatus. The sequence continues at coordinate 1,325,060 of JBBMOE010000002.1, read as the reverse complement.
GGAAAAGCCCACTCGCACACAATGCTCTCCAAGCTGAGATGTGATAGATTCTAGTGATTTGTACAAATGACAATTTGGGGACCCCTCCTGGACTGATTGGAAGAGATGAATTGAATCCAAACTGTAGAGACCCAGAGTTACATTTACAAATTTCTCAAATCACTTCAGCAGCAAAATCCACTTCTCTGCCATTGAGAAGGCAAACTGATGGGTTCAGTTTGTTCTCAACAACTGATGCTTCTGCTTTAAATTGTGAAATCCTCCACTTCTGCTGGAGCGTCGGAGCTGAGAGGAGGCAACAAAGCAACATAGAAGTGGAGTATTTCAGTATATTATGAAGGATTTTCAACAAACTGAACAGCTGTACAGTTCAGTGAACAAAACGCATTATGTTACAGGAACTCATTGAGAAGTAATGCTGTTAATGCACTTGACGTCTACACTTTCTAATATTGTTATTTTTCTTCTTACACAAGGACGTTATTCCAGCAAATTTAACAAACTCTGAGCCGAACTGTGAACTCTGAGCTGATGAACCCTGAGATGGGAAACTCCGTTCCAGAGCTGCTGATCTGAGTTAGTTCAATCAACTCTATGTATGTTCTCTCTGATTTAAAAAAAAAAAAAGGTAAAGGTCGTCCTACTTCAGCCCACTAGAGATAGAAGTTCTAAGATGTGCCTGTGGTGAGTATGAGCACATTTTCAGAAAAAAAAAAGCAACACAGCTGCAGCAGCAGCGAGTTGGCGTGGGAGAGAATTGCTGCTTGATGCACAAGTTTGAATGCAGTATTCAATACATTTACCATTTCACCTCACTTTCTTTTAATATTACAGATGACCAAGTGGTGGAATGTTACTGAATAAAATTTTATTACCCTTGGAAGCAGATGAAAATGAAATATAAAAAGTAGTTCAAACAGTGAAGACATATTTAGCTTGGACCTGGGCTCATGATTGTACCTTTTAACCATATTTGACATATTTAACGAAGTAAATATCATTCAGAAGCTATTTCAATTTGTAGCGGCTTTAACCACCAACAGAATGCTGTTTTAACACATAACGTCCTCCTGCCTAACATCCTGATTTGTAGATTAAAATTTGAGTTTTACTCAGTCAACAGATAGAAGGCAGAGGCCTGCAAAACAGGGGGAAGGCGACCAGGGACTGAAAGCATCCAATCACCCCCCAGAAGACAATACTCCAGAGATTTAGCCAAATATAGTAGTTTAAAGGATACCGAAACAGAATGCTGATCACAGGAACATGATGAAGTCTCTGCTGTCACAGAGAGTCTACAGAGGTTTACATGTCAATGTTACATATGGAAGCTACTGAGCTACAGTTCTCTCCCTGTTCATTTATTTATGTTCTTTTGTGGAATAGTTTGAAAAGTACAAGTGATGAGAATAAATAATGAACACAGAAACAACTTGCATAGTCGGGTCCTTTTTAACAGAGCCTGGCATCACCAGGAGGAGGGTCCGTCAGCCTCCGCAGCACAGAGTCGCACTGTGAGATGTTCAGTAAATGCCAAGTTAATGCTGTATGTAGAATTCAATGTCATCCTTATGTGAAGGATTTGTACAAAATGCATCTCATCAAGAAAATGTCAACTGCACTCAAACTGATTTCAGCATACACGGTCTCAAATTATCTGAGAGCCCGGCTGCTGTGCGCAATATTAGAGGTGGCAGGCCAGAGAGTGTTGTTCAGATAAATGATAGAGTGTAATGAAAAATGGTAATGTTCGATTGGGTAGTCATCGGGGAATGAAATGGCACATCGAACTGGGGTCTCAAAAAAAATCCTCTCGTGATGTAATGTGAATTAAATTGGCTTCTTCATCAGTCGGGTAAATGAGGAAAAGACACCCTATGTCCAACAGCTGCTTCAGGCTCAGTGAGGAGAAGCTTTGGGTTTGTTAAAGAAAACCTGCCAGAGAGCAAGTTAGGTTCACAAGAGTCAGTTGCGATGGTAACTGGGCCAGAGCTTAAGTTAACTTTCTGTCTAGGATGGAAAACTCAGAGTCTACCTCATCTTTGAGTTAACAAACAGCGTTTTCACTCAACTAGCTTTCTGCAACACATCCAAGGTCAAAGGGACACACACACACACACACACACACACACACACACACACACACACACGCACACCAACCAACGTGTGTTAGGGTCTTTTCATGAGATTTGTTAACAGTAAGAAAAACAGAGAATGTGACCAGACTTATCCCTTAACATCAGGGAGCAAGACAGCTAGACTGTCACCAGCTGAACATGAGCACATGAATGAAGAGACCTTTCTACATTTCTGGTTGTGCAACTGCTTGATGCAGCTGTAACTTGTTGCTGTATGTTGCTATATTTACAGTATGCAGCATGAGATGAAGCCAGGTGCTCACCATCCTGTGTTGAACTCCACGTGTGCATCGAACAGAGCGACGACGGGAGCGGAGGCGGCCCTCCATCCGCTGACTCTGGATCTGATTAGCCCCTCCTGTTTGTCATGGCGGACCACCTTGATGAAGCCTGGGCCGTGCTGAGCGTTGGTCTCCTCCACAAAGCTCTGCAGGTGCTCTTTCAGCTCCACTGGACAGAGTGAGACACAAACACACTTGGATGTTAAACTTACTGAAGCCTGTTGCAGCATTGATCTTATCGACAAAGCTCTGTAGAGACTCCCACAACACTGAGGAAATCCAATGTGACTGTGTGTGTGCGTGTGCGTGTGTGTGTGTGTGTGTGTGTGTGCGCGCGTATGTGTGTGGAATAAATTGTATGGTTATATGTAGGGTGTATTTCAGCTTTTAGCCCAATTTCTATCAAAAGCATACATTCAAAGATCCTGATTTCAGAGGAGAATCCCTTGTTTTTCCAACTTTTACCATCTTTCCTACTGTCTAATACCATTTTACTAACACATTTCATTTCAATTTGGACACTCACAAAGGCACAGTCACTCGATGTGGCCTACAAAATTGCAATGGAAACATTTTGTGGCCTACATTTAATACACTACTCAGGGACTATGTCAAACTGTGCCCCCCTACTGAGCGTCTGTCAGGTTAAGAATGACTATGAATCTCTACCGCACTTGGTGCAGTCATCCGCTCACATGACCTCTCATACCATTCATATGCTGACGATACCCAGCTCCTCCTTTCGTTCCCGCCAAATGACTCCACGGTCTCAGCTCGGATATCGGCATGCCTCGCCCATATCTCGGCATGGATGAAGGAACAACACCTTCAGCTTAACCTGTCAAAGACTGACCTCTTTGTCATCCCAGCCGGTCCCTCTATACAACAACAGATCAGTATCCAGCTTGACCCGGGTCTGCTCGGGTCTGCCAGAAACTTGGGTGTCTTGATCGATGACCAGCTAACTTTTAAAGAGCATGTGGCCTCTGTTGCTCGGTCATGCCAATTTGCCCTGTACAACATCAGGAAGATCAGATCCTACCTGTCTGAGCATGTAACACAACTCCTAGTACAAGTGCTGGTACTACCATGCCTCGACTATTGTAAGTTCATACTGGCAGGGCTCCCAGCATGCTCGCTAAAACCCTTGCAGATGATCCAGAATGTGGCGGCTCGTCTGGTCTTTAACCAGCCCAAATGAGCACATGTCAGTCTGCTGTTCATATCCTTCCACTGGCTCCCAGTTGCTGCCCGCATCGAGTATAAGTCCTTGATGCTTGCCTGCAAAACTGCCACCAAAACCGCTCTGACCTACCTGAACTCCCTCATTCAGGTTTATGCTCCCTCCCGCTCACGACGCTCTGCCCAGGAACGGCGCCTGGTGCTGCCACCTCCAAAAAGCCCTAAGTCTCTAGCTAGACTCTTTTCTTCTGTGGTTCCCTGGTGGTGGAACTAGTTTTGAAAACTCCATTTGCTCTGCAGAGTCCCTGCAGACCAAGCTCTCTACTGAGCACCTTGTTCTTTAATAAAAAATAAATAAAATAGAATAAAAAACAACTCTTGGTCAACTCTATGCACTTTTTGCACTACTTCGTAGCGCTGTCTCGTAGCACCTATGTCCAACTGGACCAGAAAGTTGTGTTAGGGCACTTATTCTTGTTGTTCTCTGCTGTCTAGAACCTTGCTTGTGTTGTATGAAAATCTCAAATGTACGTCACTTTGGATAAAAGCATCTGCCAAATGACAAATTGTAATTGTAATTGAATCTGTAGTTGCATGGCAATCAGTGGGACCTTGCAAGTTTTGCATCATTCTTCTGTAATCAATGGTCATGTTGTTAGCTAAAGTTAGCAATTTCATGGGAAACTCTGCAGTTCAACATTTAAGTGAGATGGAAAACCCACGATGGGAAAAACCTTGTATGGCTGAGGAGAAATGGAGGTTAATCTTACTTTGACAGACCGTGGGGGAGAGATACGCTGACCAGTCTGCAAACTGGTGAATCTGGTAATCAATGGAATATATGCAACCCTCAATCACATGCTGGCTGCCTAAACTGGCATTCAGTCATCAAAACTTAGACAACCCCTGCATTGAGGTATTACACATACAGTATGCTGCAGAAATAATACACATTCACATTTCACAACCTCCTTGGCAGAGCCTGGGATAGACAACATTGAAATGAACATCAGTCCACACTGAATGGACAAACTTGCCGAATTTATATAAATCCAAATACTAGAAATGCTCATGCAGGGGGAGGCCTCACGCTGCTGTGTTCAATCAAATCACTTTCTGTTCTCCTCAGAGCCCAGCGAATACCAACAACACAAAATACATCACATTAGTTTCCAAATTTCTGTACAGAAACAATTAATGCCCCTTTGGAATTAAGAGAGAAGAAAGAAGCATGTTCATTGAAGAGGTGAGGTGGTAAAGAGGTGAAGTACATAGAGTAATAACACAGTTTGGGTATCGCTTCACACAAACAAGCAACTACAGCTGGGCTTGGCATCGGGGTGGAGGTAGGAGTAGAAAAAAACATTAGGAGAAAAAGCTTGAGTTCATTCATTTATTGTGTCTATAATAGGGACTGAAAGCAAATAGAAATGGTGCCAGCCTGACCGGATCGCCGGTCAGGCTGGCACCATTTCTATTTGCTTCATTTTCCCAAGAGATCGTAAATGGTGGCAGACAAAATTGCACTGTGAAATAGGCTTATAGGGAACCAATCGAAATGGCAATGATGTCATTATTCTATAGCCATTATGTTGTGCAATCAACATTTACTTCATAATGAAAAGCTAAAGCAAAAAACTTGTCTACTGCCAGTTTAAGTCTGAAAGTCAGGACATCTCGGTCTGTGCCGCACCAGTTTTGACCATTCCTTTTAAAGGCAGGCCTCCCAACTTTGTGAGAGTGGAATACAGCATCCGTTGATATTGTGGACAAGCCAGGTGGAAAGCCAAAACCAGAGTGGTCCCATGGTTTGGGAATGATGTGTTCAACATTCACACATGAGTGTAATTTGTGCATGTCCACAAAGTTTGGCCATGTAGTGTTTTTTAAATCTTGTCATTTCCCGTGGTTGCTCCTCTGCACTCCTTTGTAAAGCAGGTGACGCTGCAGAAGGCGAGCTTTCTTTAGGCTCTGCAGGAGACTTTACATTGCAGGATATCTCGGTGAGCACAAATGTCCATAAAAATGAAGGAAAAACAACAGGAAAAGACAGGATTAAAAGAGAAAAAGACCAAAGACCAAAATATTGGAGAACTCTAAATTCTGATCAGATGATGATGCAGCAGGAAAAGTCATCTATCCATCCAGTAGGTTTAAATGTAGACCAAAGATATGGAACAACCAATTTACCAGCCAACTTACTAACTGACCAACATTGCCACCCATAGAGCTCTGCTGCTAATGTGGATAAATAGAAAAAGTACTTCTAAAATCTATGGTATGTATAGCACAAACAGGCACGAGAACGCACACTGTGCAGAATTTTCAGCCTGGATTTTGTGAAATCTTTGATCTGTTGTAACTACGTGTAGAAATATAACTAAACACTGATTCATTATGTTTGTTTTTCAGCTTTTATGCTCCCAGATGATGTGAGACGTCTGGAGGGCTCATATTAAAAAATAAAAAAGTGTGAGATAATCAACTCACAGATATGATACACACATTCTTTATTAGGATTTGGGTATTTTCTTGCTTTCTTCATGAGTGATTACATACTGTATATGCCACATTCAGGTAGACACACATGTACGGATTCAGACCCACACACTCATAGAGACTGCCCGCAGTGAAGCAGCGAACATCTTCATTTCCTCGTTGTGATTTCTCTGTGTTGTAATCCTGCCCGCAGGCTGCGGCTGCTGCCTTCCCCTCTCTATTCATTATTACCATCAGCCCGGATTCTCTCGTCTCTCTGTTTTCCTTTAATGAGCCACAGTTTGCTGCTGACCTGGAAGAAAGATGGGCTCATTTAAAACTGGAGTTGGGAGTATTTGGAGAGCACCTTGTTGGGTTCCATGTACATATGAGATTATTTCCAAACATAAAAAATCCAGTCATTAAATCAAGCACACCTCTGCTTAGCCAATTAATTTTCCAATGTCTGGTTCACGATGTTAAATACATTTTTACTCAAATGTAGCTGACAGAACAACAGAACTGTTTGCCATCTGTCCATTATAAAACTTCATTAGAGAATTGCTGGGCTCAGTGTGACCAACGAAGCCTGTCAGATGATCCTCAGTCAGAATGCATCAATGTTTTTTCCACTGTCTGATGAAATCAAATCAAATACAACCTCATGTTGACAACTACTCAGATGAGTGTTTTGTGCATAATGTTGAACCAGCATAGTAGTAATGAAAAAGGAAACTGTGATTTCACCACACACTATATGTTCTCACTTTATTGAAATTTCTGAAGATCTACAGGTAATACTGGCTTGTTTCAAACAATTATTAAATTATTGATTTAATCACAGATTATTTTTGAAAAGTCGACTGATAAGTGTTTAGAACGTCAGCAAAAGTCGGCACCAAACAGTAGCTGCTGCAGGTAGCCTCCGTACTAGCTGCTCACCACTTCTCATTTGTAACAGCGCCAACTCAGCCTTTCCTCACCATGGACAAGGGCAAGCTACCAGCCAAGGTGTGCACACGGTGACAAAATTGCTGGGGCAGACACCCATTGTGTATTAGCTGAATGTCTAGGGCTGCAACATGCCTAGGACGTGCTAGCATCCCTGACTACTTTCAAGCATTGTCCACGTCTCTCTGTCAAGACTGAAGACACCACAGGAGTTAGCAGACAGCACCCAGGAAGGAACCATCCCTGAGGGAGGGTGAACAGCTTTACGCTGTCGCCCTGTTAACCGTCCCTGACAAGCGCGCCATCCTGATAGCAGAGCACCGTGACGTTGAGCAGGATGACTGAGTGGCTGAAAACCATGACATTGAGTGGCCTCACTCAGACAGACAACAACATATCGTGGTTACAGTCCTCACTGAGACATTTCAATCCCACCCACCCCACGATTGCTAGAAGAACTATACATGGTGACTGACGCAAAGGGGCAATGTCAAACTTGAAGAGAGGTCTGTGGAGCACACATCTGTGTCCTTCCCCGAAGTACAAGCTGAAGTACAAATGTTTTCCGACATATATCGCAGCCACGTTTGTTCACAATAAAAAATGAACAAAACAATCAAAATAAGAGGAAAAGTGCTGCTGTACATAAAGCCACAAGGGGGCGTGAAGTCTCCAGTTATGGGTCAGCAGTCCAGTTTGTCTGCTGTAATGGGCAGAATGAGTGCTGTAGTTGCGCAGCTCATTATGCCCGTTCAGCTCAGTGTTGTGATGGGACGGCCTCTGGGTCCGCTAGAGGACAGACTCCAGTTTGCATCAACATCACCTTGTTTCAATGGGATATTGTAGTTGTGGACTCGTGGACAAAAGGCTGAAAACAAGGGAGCTAGAGCAGAGCCAAAGCTGTGTCTATTTAAGGTACTGTCTAGTTAGAAAAAGGGTGGGGGTTTATGGCTGATATCAGATCTGCGTACAAGAGACAATACAAGTTCAGAATGTGTCTCAAGCTGCTGGGGATGATGGCATCAGGGCTGGGAGGACTGTAGGAAGCATACAACATGTCTGCCACTCAAGACTGCTGTAATGTAAAATAGCTTCCAGCCTGTCTCCTTTCTCCTCTTGTGTCTGAAGGCTATGTTTGTGTAGCAGATCCATAAAGCTCTGGGATGTGTGCACTTTCTTTGCTCAAGTTGGAATATTTTCAGCATGCTTGGACATGAATTTTCAATGTTGTCCTCCACCGCCATTAAATTGAATTTGCATTCTGTCTTAACACCTGCTAAGACTTCATTACACACTAGTCATGCTGTGATGCTGTACTTACTCACTGATGTGCTTTGAGCTACATGTTACTCTCAGCAACATGCTCACAATGACAATGCTAACATGTGAATGCTAAGCAGGTGTAATGTTTGCCATCTGAACACAAATCATGCGCTGAGGCTGATTTTGCAGGTAATTGGCCATAAAACAAAGTATTAGGAAAATTCACCAAAGTTATTACACCGTGACATTTGCTGTCATTGTCATTGTCATTGAATACATTATCCACAAAATTTCATGGCAGTAAATACTTCACCAAAATAGTGGACTGGTCGATGCCCTGCTTGATGAGCCACAATGCTAGTATGGCTGAAAATACACTGTCATATAAATTGTGGGGCTCTTTTCACAACTGTCTGACATTTTACAGACCAAATAATTTACTGCTTCATTAAAAAGATATTTGTTAGATCAGATGACAGTGGAAATAATCGTTACTAGCAGTGCTAATTTTTGGAATAAATTGCTGAATTAGTGTAAATTATGATCTAGAAATTTGGTTAAGAGTGAGACAAAGCGATTCAAAGTAATGTCACTGTGGCATTAATGGAGGTTTGCAAGGCTCACTGATCTTTGATCAGCACTTTGGGGCTTTATGAATACAACCCCTGATGTCTCTGTTAATTTACTATTCTTGTGTCAACGCATAATGAGCGTGACTGCATTTCCACTTTTGCCTTCATCTAGCCTCAGTTGGCCCTCATTTGTCATAATTACACCATGTACAATCAATAAACTACAGTAATGATCATGCACTTTCACTTTCAGAGTTATCTTCCATCAATTACCTTCATTATGAATAACTGCCACGCAATTGTTATTCACCGCAAAGAAAAAGCATTAAATCATATTTCCGTTAACTTGAACAGCTGTAATGCATTAGGAGGGAGTAATTTGAGGTAAATGTTGAATCTATTTATCCCCTGGTTGCTCCGCTAATCAGCATTCAACCCTGTGCAGCTACCATAACTAAACTCTGATATACTGTATTATTGAAGAACAGAGGAGCAGTGAGAGACCCATAAAATCTGCAGGCGACGGTAGCGGACAGATTTCTCATAATGGTAATTACAGATTTGGCAGAAGTGAAATATGTTCCATAGTACGTGATGCAATTATTAACGCCAGCCCTCTAACAGACAAGTTGCACCCGTGCCTCGCCTGCGACTGCTGTACTAAGTTTTAATCTGTTTTCATACAGCAGTGGTGCATCTAATGCCTGCACATGTCCTGATCTTTGTGCACCATCCAAAGTATAATAAAAATAAGTGGGACGTAAAATATAGACAGTCTAGGCCTTTGCTCGCCTACGGGAGTAAGTACTTACCGCAATTATTTAACTCTTGATCTATGCCCGATAATGTGAGGAAAAACTCCCAATCAAGCTGCTGTGAATTCATTTAACTCTGTATTTTAATATTATTTGACTGCAGTGTTGTCAGAGTTTAAACACATTCTACACTGCAAAGTAATGTTAGCAAAGCTTTAGCTAATATTGCTGCAGAAGGCACATTACTTATTACATTACTTGTACTGTGTCTGTTACCTCAGCACTTGTTGCTCTCTGTAAGTTACATCACCTTGTTTTGACACGACACGTTTTAACACACGACCCAGGGCCCCGCACTCAGTAAGGGGCCCCATACAGAACCCAAAAGACAACACCCTACTTTCCTTTATTTCCAACCATAAATTTAATCTGACGGTTCGTTTAGCTTTTTCTGATTTTGAACACTTACAACCGTCTTGTGCAAGGTAGAAAATCTATTAAAAAGATTTAATATCATGCAGTGGGCTCCACATCTGCCTTTTTCCTGTACCTCTCCAAAAAGGTGGCATTGACATGTTCCACAGTGTTGTCTGCTGGGTGCACCTTGAGAAAACTGACTGAAAAGATTTTTCAAAAATGCTTAATTCCATTTAATTCAATATCAATGATTAGATCATACAAGTTTTAGAATGCACTTGAGGTGGACTCGTGCCCCATTTTGATTTAACCCTGGCAGGATTTTTATTCATTTATTTATTTTTTCAGTTAATAGGTTCCACTGTGCAACAGTCTACAAAGGCTAAGCTACTGCATAGTACAGTGTGTGCGTGGCTGAGTGACTGCTGCTGCTGTTGAGCGAGCTGCAGGTTATGGTGAATGTGAGTGGAGCAGAGAAAAGGTTAGCAGTGAGGTTGTCATTAAATGTACAGTGTAGGTCACAGTGCATAAAGGCCGCAGCTTCTTGGTTGTGACACATTGAAGATGATGCCGCAGAATTTTTTTTTTTTTTTGGTTAGCAGTGACAATCAGCTTATCCTGCCTACATCGAGAAGTCACTCTCTGCAGTGGAAAACAAAGTAGAGAAAAGTATGTGGTGCTAAAAGGAAGTCAGGTAGAGCTGTACCATGCAGTGGAAACACAGTACGGCTCCACAAACTCATATTCAAAGCGGTTAAGTCTCGAGGGGCTCTAGTTTCATGACCAGTGTACCACACTGGTGATATGTGCTGGAGGAGAGATCAGCACATGCAAAGCTGTCAGTAAGCAATACTGAAAAGGTAGAAACAATTAAAAATAATGAGTTAGTTAATTCAATCAATTTCCTTCCTATGTCCATGCAAAATAACAACCGACCTAAACATGGAAAGGTGTTATTGATCGTGTCTATTATATTTCTGTCATGAAAGCAGCAGGAGTAACAACAATCTACATGAAAAATGTGAGCAGCACATTATCAGCAAATACCAAAAAAATGGACCACTAATTCAGCAACTTTATTTTTGCAAGCCCCGTATAATAATCCTGTAATATCCCTCCAAGGATTAATACACAATTGGAAAGGTTTAATGACTTAAAGGAATTGTTTGACGTGTTGGAAAGCACAAATTTTCAATGCACTTGGGCTCAGTGTATTCACTAAACAGTTAAAATACAAGTGCAATCATTTAAGCTATAATGGAAATATGTGAAATGGAACATCCTGATAAACTATCTGAAGCCTGAGAAAAGACACTAAGTAGACCGGGGTCTTTAAAATATATGTTTACTATCAGGTATGAACCTAAGCTAAATTAGAACCTCAGCAACTTAATGGTCCCAAGACATGTATTCCATCAGTCTAAGCACGGGTTAAATAGCTAAGAAGCAATAAATGGAGACATACGGTGATTGGAAATAACAGTATAATTTAAAAGGATTGTAAAGAATTGGCTCAGATGTCCCCAGCTGTTCAGACTTTAACATATTTTAGTAGTAACTGCTGCCTTCAGCTCTTTTTGACAACCGACACAGATAATTAAATTTTCAGTGTTACCAGTCTCATTCCACACCCATGGACCCCTGGAAACGACACGACAGTTTGTATATTTAAGTTTTTTTTCTGTCTCGTATGTATGCGAGGGACATTATACAGTACACAAGCACTGTGAAAGATATGACATTCAGCAAGCTGCAGAAGACTCTGGCCATGAAAAAGAGGGTTAGCGGGAGCATTTACCTTGAACCATGATATGGCCTTATGACTTCCTACAGTAAAATCTGCAGTCTCTCAAGATAACTATGAAAAGTATAGCACCATACAACATTACAGTAATTTATATGAGGTTATATATATATATATATATATTAGATTTAAGGTTAAAAACAAACACTTTAAGTGGAAGAAAAAGCCTCAACATGAGAAAGTAAACCAACATATTTGGATATGTTACACAACCAATGGACGATTTGCAATGACATCTCAGTAGGAAACCTCCCCAAAGGAGCCCCATGTCATTCCCATCAAACTTTTTAAACGATTAAACATTCTCGAAGTGTGGAAAGAGAAAGTCAACGAAGGAAAAGGAAGAAGAGTTATCCCTCTGGAAATGAAAAACGAGAGAAAATAAAGAGGATGAGGGAAAAAAATAAAGCAAAACAGTGAGAAGTGGAGCAGATAATGACGATTAAGTATAAAAGTAAATGACTGAATGCTGTTATTTAGTTTAGCCTTAACTAATGAGGGAGACGCTTGAATAACTTCCGCTAGCAACTCAGCTAATTGAAGTGTGATGTTCAGAGCGATAATCTAAATACCATAAACAGTCCATAGATGAAGCGTCACCAGAGGAGGACAGTAGTCCTCTCTCAGTACTCTCCTCTCTCTGTCATGCCTGTGATGCCGCCTGTTTCCTGTTTGCTAGCTCAGTTTTTTCCGCCTCTGAAAGCAGCGCAGTGTTCACATGCAGCTTGTGACATTTGACATGAGGCCATGGCATTTGCAGAACCGATGCTTTATATGTTGACGAACGGTGGCCTTATGATGTGGGTTTTTTACAATTTCCATTGGCGTCAGACTATTTATAAGATAATGGTGATCAACGCTGGTTCATCACCATTATACCACCACTGTTTCTCCTTGCTTCCTGTTTTCATGCTAAGCTAAGCTAAGCATTTCCCAGCTCTAGCTTCATGTTTAATGTATGAACACGAGTGTGATATCAATCTTCTCATCTACTGTAACTGTTGCAGGAACGTGACTAAGTACTGTCAGACTGCCTGTCCTATGCAAAACCTCCCCACATAACAGAGGAGACTAATATTCCCATCACACCCTCCTTTGGATGGCCACACATATCCAGCAGTGTACATTACCACATATAGGAGGTGCTATTGAAAGTGTGGTGAACACACGTTGCCACAGCACCACCTGCCATTTGACACAGTTTACCCCTGTGAAACTTGAAGCCATAGAGTTATAAAACAAGTCGCTCAGCACAGCTCACCACATGTGGTTTGTGTATGAAACAATCAAGCTGGTCCCCAAACTACAAAGAGCAGATTATGCCTCTTTTACAGTAGTTGTATTATGAGGTCACTTCTCCAGAGGTTGTTGAAAGAAATCTATTAACAGTGGATTCCATTCTGTTTATTTTATGCCTGTTAGTACAGTATACTTTGTTTCCCTCAAAAGGTATCCTCTATGGACCGCTACACCTCAACAGATCAAAGTGAGTGAGAGTGAAAAATGATGCAGAAAACCAGTCAATGGGCAAATATATATATATATTGATAATACTATAAAATTCTCCTAGAAAGCCTATGGCCAAGGGGTGAATGCTTTCAAGGAGAAGTATTGCTGCCAAGAGAGATATCAAAATGGGATCCACCTTTGAATCACACCTGAAATTGATTGCTCCCTTTGGATGGATGGAGGCGTGAATGAGTGTTAGCACTGCGTCTGTGGCTTAGCTTTAAGTTAAGGAAAAGTGGGCGAGCTGTCCACGTATCATGAAAGTGAAATTAATGCAAGTTTTCTGATTCTTACGGCTGCTGCTGTGGTCATCCACCAGGATGATCTCTTTGAGCAGGTGTGATGGAGTCCTCTGGATGGCTGTGTGGACGGAGCGCAGCAGCACTGACAAGGCCTCGTTGACAAAGATGAAGATGACGCTCAGCTGAGGAAGGTCTGATGAGTATGACATGTTTCTGCACCTGAAACAGAGAGCCAGAGGCTTTCTTACCGGAGCGCCATCAAGACTTGAACATCTATCAAAGGTGGAATCCATACAGATTAATCAATCACACATCAATCGACTGACTCACCCATCCGGTCGTAAATCTGGGATTGGCCTGGTGAGGGAGATGCGATCGCTAAGGTAGCCGTTGTAACCATAGTAACGGAACTTCTTGAGGGCAACCCGCCGACTCTCGGGGCCCAGGTCGTGACCCCAGTGGTCGAACAGGGAGGAGGCGGAGTCTGCGGCTGTGTCTGACGAGGACGCAGCGTCTTCACCATCCTTCAGTGGGGTCTCTGTGGACAGAGAGGGAGAGACGCTGATGCGCTTTGGACAAGCTGGATTTTGAAGGAACATATTTCAGTATTTTCGCTGACGGTTTTCTCCTCCACCCATCACTAACCACCGTGCAACCAGATGCTGTGACAGCCAAGCTACCTGACGCTACACTGTGGAAAAACTGAATGACAAATGAACTCCCTTCAGTTCTATTCACAGAGCTTGGCAGAAAAAATGACTGAGCGCTAAGGATGCTGTGTGGTAATCAAACAAATCCTGTGTGCTGAGGACTGGAATAATTTCAGCAGCACGGGGGAAAGGGATGGTACAAAAATGTGATGCGCAGTAACAAGGATATTCATTGTCATTACAAGTAACTCATTCTGGCAGCCACGCCGATCAGTTTCTGCAGGGGTGGACACAAATCCACGATTGTGCCCAAGGAAACATTTTTTTAAATTACCACTGTATCTTGTGCTATGTGTGCAGCACCAGCTGCTTCCCATGCATGATGGAAAACAGAGAGTGTAAGAAAATTTGCTCGAGGACTGTAAGGGAAAAAGAAACATTTGCGTACTTTGTGGTTTGAAATATTTATTTTTTAGGTGAATTATAGCATGCAAGCAGCCCAATAGGCTGCACTCACTCGAGCTTGTCATGATTTGAAATGGGGATGCAGAACGATGCTTTGCAGCTTCCCTGTCACCTCTGGAGCAAAGCAGCAGCAGAATCTGAACGTGGAGGTCTGTTGTTTGTCCAAGTCATTGGGATCAGCTGAGAGTATGCAACATTCATGAGACTGAAGCATGCTAAAATTCCTCACCCAGGTGTGCAGATGTTGAAAAGTTGGAAACAAAAAGTGCTCAAGCCATGGAAATACACATTTACAGCTACAATATGAGATTCCAGATCAACTGAGGGAGATTTCTCCATTCACCTTCACAACTGCTTATGCATGTTTTGCCTGAAAAACGAAACAGCCCCAAGTAGCAATACTTGTTTTCACTCACAATGAATGCTCTGAATGCTTAAAGAACAGCAGTTTGAATTATCGCCACTTTCTGTGTCCTATAAACTAGAATGACAGTGCAGCTGCTGCACATATTTTTCTATTTATCAAAAGAGTATCAAGAAGTTCTTGGATGTACAGTATTTGTGGAAACAGTGTCTAAGGCCAAAGTTTTGGCCTCTCGTGCACATGCAAACCAAAGGAAAATATCTCATTATGCATGTGCAGATTGTTCTTCTGTGGTAATTGACACATCGTTGATGCAGACTTTACTCCCACCCATTGGTTCAGCATGCTTGTTTCAACATTTGGAGTCATTTTTGCATTCTAATGTGGGCGCGAGAGGTTACGTGGACAGCATTTGTTTCTTTTCTTTTAGCCTGGTACAAAAAACAGTTTTGGTCTTTATAGCTAATTTCTGCATTCATGACAACTATACAGGGGTGAATTTTTATATAATTCACTTAAATTATGTTAAGGATTCAAGTTATTCTTAATTGTGGAAATGGACTCTGAGTGACAGCTAGTTGCTAAATTTCAGCGTAATTTGGCCGACTTCAGCTTCACCCATGCTCTACCTCTTTGCCCATTTTTGTATTAGCTGGAGTTTGCTGAAGTCAGGCATTGCCAAGATGTCACTGAGCTTCACTGTGGCTCTTCAGAAATCTTTGGGTGATGTCACAGAGACTACGTTGAGTTGAACATAACTGACTAGGTGACTTTATCATTAGCTAAACTATACAGTGTTCATATGGTGATATAGTATTTTCTAGTATTTTACAACATAAAATCAAATCATTCAGATAGGGGGAACTATCACTGCAGAAAACTTACTAGAATTTTATTTATCTTCTTTTCCATCATTACAGTTTGGACCAAATTAACACACAAGTCAAGACAAACACCAGGGATGTACTGCACATCCTGTATATACTGATTTCTAAGCAAAACTGAACTTTGCTTCCAGTTTTATCTAAATATTCTGGTTCAAGTCTGTCAAACACCACTTTGTTTTTATCTTCTGCCCTCTAAACAGGCCTGCTCGAGGCACTTCATCCTTCTCTTCCTCCTGAGCTGAATGGGGCTTTTTTCATTAGTTTGAAGAGCAGTACTTCACTCTTTGGCAATAACATGTCCTCTCGTGGGTGAAATGCCTCAGAGCCTCATAATAAGCACCCTAAAAGCACTGCAAATGATTTTCTGTTGCATCATGCATTATGACGCACCTTAAGTTTTGAGGAGTTTTAAGTCGACTCATTTGGGCAACTTTTTTAAATTGATATCTGACAGAATGAGGAATGTTGGTTGAAAAAAGCCATTTATATTCACTGATTTTAGTTAATGCATTGTGCTTTTTAGTTCTGGAGGACAGCAGGAATGAGAGCGAGTACTCTGAAAGGTTTCTGAGTGTGGCCAAACTCTCAGGAGAGAAAAGGACAGATGCATCAGAGCAACTACACCTGTGAAGGTTTCTTGATGTTCGAGTAGAGAACAGATGAACAGAGGGAGTGTGTTGTGTCTTGCCCTGCACTGTGTATGACATATTTCATTATTAATTTAGTAGGACCCAGCTACCCTTTCCTGCATGGCTGGAGGCCATAGCTTACCTTTGGAGGAGAAGTCAGTGAAAATCAAGTAGAACAATAGTGAAATTGTGACTATGTGTGTGTAGTACAGTATCTACAGTAATGTATGTACATGAGTACATGTGTACGTGCAGCAGGGACAGAGTGCATGTGTATATGTACATGTGAGAGTGTCTTAATTTGTAGTCCCTATGTGTGTCCTTTACTGTGGACTGTCAGGAAATGTAATTGCAACTGACGAGCAAATAACTAAGCACGATACCAGACAGATTCAACATTACAATTGTGAGTGTGTGTGTGTGTATGTGTGTGCTCATATATTAGTTATGTTGTGGGGACATAAATCTGTTTACACAATCACATTGTGGGGACTCGCCGCACTTGTGGGGACAAAATGCAGCTTCCCATAATGTAAATCATTACATTTTAGGGTGAAGACTTGGGTTAAGGTCAGGGTAAGGAAATTAATCTGAATCTGTACACAAGTCTGTGTAATGTCCTCAAATGTGATGAAAACCTAATATGTGTGTGTGTGTGTGTGTGCGCACGTGTGTGTGTGTGTGTATTTTGTCCTGACTGAAAGGTCAGCTAGTCTAGTGCAACATTTTGCAAAATATGGTTATTTACATTCTTTGTGACATTCAAGGAAAAAAACTTGAGAGAGAAAGTTTTTCTTTGTGTACAGATTAAAGTCAGATGTTTCAATTTGCAGGTTTTAGATGGATGATGTGTTTTTTGTACTTTGGACAGGGCCAGACCAGCTGTTTCCCCCATTTCCATTCTTTATGCTTAGCTAGACTAAGAACATCCTGACTCCAGTAACATTTTGAGACTGGTATCCTTCTTCTCTTCTCACATTTGAAAAGAAATCAAACAAGTGTATTTCCCAAAGTCCTTAATTATTCCTTCATTTTATTCAAAGGATGGGGCACCAGGAAAGCTCATAGAATGTGCCAAATATCGCAAAAGTTCATCCTCTGAGGAACATGAATGTTAGCTAAAGCCTGAGTACTACATTTTGATATTTGTTGTTTAGAAGTGGACATTTTGGCCTGATGGTGGTGCTGGAGGGAATGTCAGGGGGTCACTAGAGCATCATTACAGTTCAGCCTCTGAGTTCATGTCGCTGGACAGAGTCACCAAATGACCTTGTCATGATCCGGTCTGTTTAGTTTTGTTATTTCCAGTTTTATTTTGAAGGTTTTCATCATGGGCCACATACTGCTTTACTTCCTGTATTTTCGCACCTGTGTGATTGTCTCATTGTTTTCACCTGTGTCTCATTCGTTCTCTCTCCCCAGTGTATTTACGCCTCTGTGTTTCCTTTTGTCTTTCTTATTTTGTTTGCCTTCTGGACTTTTACTTTGGTTTTGACCTCGCCCTCCTGTAAGTCTTTGTTTGGTTTGCTTTCTTGTTACTAAAATTATTGAACTGCACCAGTTCCTCCTTCTGGTCTGCATTTGGGTTCAATTCCTGTTTTTCGGTGACACAATTACAACAGACCTCTTCCCTACCTCTAGATGGGAAGATACAGAATAGAAAAAATAACTACTGTAGTGTGTGACTTTTTGCCACAGCTCCGCATGAATTATGACTTACAGTATTTTATCTTCTCCAACACACAAACAACTCGCAAGTACTCACAATTTCTATGTCCTCGTTCCCTACGCTGGCAGACCTGCTGCTTGTGCACACACACGGACCTTGAAGGTCAGAGGTCAACCCCTACAAGTGCTGCTCACTGTTCAGTCTGGCAGCATCCAGGACTGCATTGTGATGGTAAACAGTGGAAATTTGTCCTGTGACACTCTTGTTGAGGATAGGAACTTGGCTGGCTGTCAATGTCTGCTCAGCTATGATTACACACAAAACACACACACACACAAACATGCACATGCAGAACAGACAATGCACATGTCCAGACAAAAATGGTTCAGAGAGCGCGAGGTGGACAATTTTGAAAATACATTCTCCAATTTTTCCTCCCAAAAACAGAACATTAATACATGCAATAAGAAAATTCACTATTTCACACCCATAAAATGACAGAGAGAACACAAAAGATGGAAAAAAAGGAAAATAGTAATTACAAGAGCGAGGAAGATGGAAGAGAATGAGAGAATGAGAGCCAGAGGATTCAGGGAAGTGACAAAATGAAAGTGCCCACAAGATGTGGAGCGAGTTATGAGAGTGATGAGAAGGAGGACAGGCAGAGAGACTGATGAGGAGAACAAGAGAATAAAGGGCTTGTGACAGAAGGTATTCATCCCTGGGCATCTGTAAACTAGGCGACCCTGAGCTCCATCACATCAGCTTGCAGAGACACACTCTGTTATTGGCTCAGACACCGAGACAGCTCCCTGTCCACACACACACACACACACACACACACACACACACACACACACACACACACACACACACACGAGGCATCAGACTCGAACTCCCCACAACCTAATGGATTAGGAACGGGCAGCTCTGCTGGGTGACAATGTGTCTCACCTTGTCCTCCAGTCACTTTATGCAGAATTGGCATTCTGTTGGCTCAGCACACATGATGCTGCATGCCGCACGCTGCAGACCAGAGCTCAGACCCCAGCACACGCTGTCTTGGGGCTGCAGTCAAGACCAGAGCTATTCCACACCAGCAACAATGGGTTTAGGAAGGATTAACAGAAATGTAGGACCTCTGTGCTAGACCATAGGGGCTTTCACAAATTCATAGGTTGAAGACAATGACACAATATATATGCAGACAACTTTTGTCATTGTGTGTCCTATGGAGAAAAGAAACAAATGCAGAGCTGCGGCTGTAAATGCATTTGAAATCCAATTCTATCTGCCTTAGTGACAGAAGTATAAATTTATAAACTGGAAATGTGGAAGTCTATCATAAAAACTACTTAAAGCTGAAATATGTGACGCCTTTGAATTAGTATACAATATAACCATCTGCATTTTGTCTCATGTTTTGCAAAGAAATATTGATTTGGTTCATTAAACTGCAGCCATTAGACAGCAATTCTAAACAGAATATGATTATCTTGCATTGTTTCATGTTGTCTTGTTTTTGTTGTTCATTGTGTCCAGTATTTCTTAGGGCAGACACGGAGTGCCAGCCTTCATGTTAGTAAAGATTGGTAGACTGTGAACACACCAGGGACAACAACGGAAATAAGGATAAATGATGCATAAACAACATAAAGCCATGCACACAGTATGCCATTTCCTACATATAAAGTGGTGTTTATGAAAACAGAACGTGTTCTGCTTTTAGCGTTTCATCATTTCCACTTCATACTGCTGGTTTGAAATTATCATTGATTACCATTCTGACGTTGACTGATGCCTAACGACTGAGATAAAATTTCTCCTTGAAACTCCATTTACATACAAATAATTTGCAACATACAGTACGTGCATGTAATTGCATGGAGTAGAGACCTAAAAACATTTCACCTCTCATCCAAGTGCTTCTTCAGTTCTGACTGGTGGGGAGTCCCACGTATAACCTCTGTGGAGTCGTTATCAAGGTAATTGATTCCACCTGGTTTGTTTGTGCTCCTGGCTGTTGTGGTGGAAGTCATTAGAATCATTGGAGTCACCTGACAAGGTGTAAACAACAGTCAGAGTTGTTACATGAGGCCAAATGTGAATGGTTGTTAAATCTCCTGGGAAGGGATAAAGGGCAACATTGTTGGTGGGGGTTAATTGGTGTCATAGATCTCCTCTGCTGAGGGATGTTTTCTCTGTTTTTATGTAAATGGCCTCCTTCACTCCCTGTCCAAAACATGTACATTGTCCTGGAATAAGTGACCCTTTTCTGTAAGGTGGAGGTAAAATGCTGAGTCTTGACCTGAAGACTTGGCCCTCCTGTACTGAGCCATGCGTTTGTATAATGGTTGTCTAGTTTCCCCTGATATAGATGTCTGTCCTATGCATTTGACTGCATACACTAGACTGCTTTTGTTTGGGTTGTGCAGTCTTTCAGGTGAAACAGGGATGTGATGTTTGTCCTCCTCCTGAGTTTCTCAGATACTCCAGATATGTATGAAATGACGATGTTGTTACATTTGTTCTTTACTACCCTCAGTGTTGGCGTTCTTCCTGGATATTGTGGCTGTTTTTAAAAAGGTCCAGTTAGGGTATCCACAATTTTTAAATGTATCTCTCAGATATCTGCGCTCCTTGTCCTGGGCCTGCACTGGTCTACTATCAGCTCAGTGTTACAGGGTTCTGATAACTCCTGCCTTATGCTCCAGCGGGTGGTTTCAATGATCCTAATCATTGAAACCACGACCTCCCAGGCACCAGCCAGTGAGAACTGCCGAAGCCCCTTGGATGAAAGGCGAAACATTTTCAAGATCCAGTTGTCCTTGATTCAACCCTCCTTGGATAACCTTGTCCTGGATGACTAAGAATCTTCACAGATAACCATATCTATATGAATGTGTAAATGTGCACACACACCTTTTCGTAAAATGATCAGCAGCGGAGAAAGAGGCAGACATGAAGTGGACTGATAAGATGCAGTTTTGAGTTGAGCATCGACACACTGTATTACTCAAACACTTGCATAACAATAATGTTGGCAGCAGACTGTGTGTTGTGTTGAAGTTCATTATTTCAAAGTTTGTTTGGGGTGAGAAAAAAAATTGTAGAACTTGGTAAGCAGCCAACATCCATATCGCTGGCTGTTGTCCTGAGATCTCTCCCACTCTTTGAGTTACTTGCTTCACTAAAACTGACATTGGTAATCGAGCAGAAGAGGCATTACAAGATACATTATCAGTACCATGAAGTACTGAGGCAAGATAAAATGGTAAGGTGAAAATACCTATGGGAAAAATCTGTTTGAGTTCCTTTCATTATCTATTATTGTTATTAATCATACGTACTTTATTTCAATGAGCTGATGGCTCTCTCCTCCCATGACTTTGTGGCTATGTAAGATGTAAAGTTCAAAGATACAAGGTCTTTACTGGTAAACCAGGCAGTCATACACAGGAGATCAGTCTGACACAAGCAAACAAAGCCAGGCAGGGAGTCGGCAAAACTCCAAAAACCAAATAACAAAGTCAAAACCATGGAGACAAACATGAGGAAAAATGTTGGACAGCGATGAACACACGAGGATGAACAAAGGCAATCTGACAGGGGAACAGGGAAATCAGAGGAGAATATTTATGGGGTTGACTAGTGGCAAAATCGGGGGCAGGTGAGTCATGAGAGATGGGTTGCAGTTGAATTGTCAACTACAACCCATGGATGGAAAGTGTCACGACATCAAGGAGACATGTGAAGGAGAATTCATAAGGACTTAGACACGTCTTCGATACTTTTTCCTGTGCATGCTTACCATGTTGTATCATGCAGGTTATAAGAACATGAACCATGTCAAAATGATTGATTACCAAGGATGGATATGAAATGAAAGAGAATATGGGTCTGGATGTGGCAAGTGTGGGTACTCAGGAGCTGCAGCACCACCTAAAACCAGACATTCATAAAAACTATCAATTGATAAGGGAGAGAGAGAAAGAGAAAGAGAAAGAGCGAGAGCTACAGCTCATGTCATGACACCTAATGTCATTATATGGTTCTGTGGTTTATCAGTGAAATGTATGAACTACACCGCAGACTGGAATCTCTTAACAGTGACAAACAGGTCTGTGTTTAGGCTTCACTCGTCTCCTCTATGAAACGTCTGTATCCTCACTGCGCTATATTATTATAAACTATGATAAACTGGTAGTGGGTTACGTCTCTCGCCCTCGTCCAGGCGCTTCTCTCCCTCTTCATCTCCTTGCAGTTCTCATGCATTTGTTCACTGTTGTTGACTGTGTAGTTGCTGTGGTTGCTCTGACATACAATATGCTGGTGTTCAAATTTGCTGTCTGTGTTTGTGGAAAACGTTCTCAAATTAAGATAAGATAGGATAAAATAATACTTTATTAATCCCCCGTAGTAGAAATTAGGGTGTTACAGGCAGCAGCAAAAGTAGCAGAAATATAAAAATGAGACATAGAAAGGAATAAAAAATACAAAAATACATCTATGTATATATATATTCTATACAAAAATAATATTGCTAATGGGAAAAAAATTGAAAATTGCACAAGAATTGAAAATTGCACAATGTTTTTTTCACTATTGCACTGTAGATAAAAAATATGTAACAGTATATAAAAAAAAAACATGTATATACATAGGCTTGGTATGAAAAAGATAATAATATGTAATACTGAAGACAAATATGTAATATTGCGCAGGATGTTGCATGAATGTAATAGCAAGATGATGAAACATAAAATCATACAGTAGTGCAAAACAGTAGATATGGAAACACAGTTCTACATTAAACAGCACTAGAGTTGAACAGTCTGATCACAGTTGGGATGAAGGACCCTTCCTACAGAGTGGATGCAGCAGTCTGCTGCTGAAGCTGCTGCTTAGGACCCCCACAGTCTCATGCAGGGGGTGGGATGGGTTGTCAATGTCAGTTTGGCGAAAATCCTCCTTTCACCCTCCTCCTCGGTAGTGTCCAAAGGGCAGTCCAGGACAGAGCCAGCTCTCCTGACCAGTTTGTTTAGACTTCTTCTGTCCCTCTCAGAGCTTCCACAGCCCCAGCAGACCACCGCATAACAAATGTTTTTAACAGTGTCCTACATACTCCAAAGGACCTTAGTCTTCTTACCAGGTAGGGATGACTTTGGCCCTTCCTGTACAGGACATCTGTGTTGTTTGTCCATTCCAGCTTGTTGTTGAGGTGAGAACCCAGGTATTTGTAATTCCCAGTGATCTTAATGTCCAAACCCTGGATGTTCACTTTTATAGTCTGTGGTACCTTCCTCTGGAAATCTATCACCACCTTCTTTGTCTTGCTGGCATTTATGTGCAGGTGGTTCAGTTCACACCATTTGACAAAGTTGGTGATGACCTCCCTGTATTCCAGTTCATTCCCCTGTGATCCACAACCAACGATGGCTGTATCATTGGAGAAGAAGAAGAATCGGAGGGACAATCCCCTTTATTTGTCACACACAATTAAATACATGCAACACACACGCCATGCAATTTTGGTGAAATTTGTCCTCCGCCTTTAACCCACCCTGGTCGCCTTCCTCCGTGGCAGACCAGGAGCGGTGGGCTACCATCTGACCGGCGCCCGGGGACCCAATCTCCTTTGTCACCATTGGTCATGCAAACTCACCATTGGACATGCAAACTCCACACAGAAAGGCCCCTTCTTCCTCGCACAGCAGGCACTGAAGGCATGGTGGAGGACACGCCACCAGCGCCCACAGCGGGATTCGAACCAGGACCTTCTAGCTGTGAGGCGACAGTGTTACCACTTGTGCCACCACAGAACTTCTGGATGTGACAGCTGTCAGCGTTGTGTCTGAAGTCTGATGTGTACAGTGTGAGGAGAAGGGAGAGAGCACAGGCTTCCTAGGTAAAAAAGACTGTTCGATTTTTTAATTTACAAATCCAGCAGTTGCCAAACAACATGGAGTCATGTTTCTGGCCACTTGATGTATGTCAGTTCAACATTCACTCTCTTTTAGCTCTGATTTTGGTCTTTACCAATTCCTGAGGGAAATAATTGTCTCTTTAGCTGCTAAATGCTCCACTATGTTCACCAGTCTCTAACTGTGTCTGCAGTTTGGCGCTGTGCAGGTGGTGTACAGTGGATTTTTAGAGCTTTTTCACTGAAAGCAAAGAACAGGAATATAAAAAGCCTTTCTCAGAGTGGAAAAATCTTGATAATGACATAATGTGATGTGTGTGATGTGTAATACCTGTATTGTGGTCAGGTAAAGCGCAGTTGAGGCATCATCCAGCTATATCTGCAACCACATTACTGTATTCACAAGTCCTGCGGTCCTGCTGGTTGAATCCTTGTGCAAATAACAGCTTGTGCCTGAGCT
The DNA here is from genome assembly GCA_037975065.1 of Chaetodon trifasciatus. NCBI lineage: Eukaryota > Metazoa > Chordata > Actinopteri > Chaetodontiformes > Chaetodontidae > Chaetodon > Chaetodon trifasciatus. Next base: position 1,300,421 of record JBBMOE010000002.1, on the reverse strand, counting down.
CAAAGCCCTGTAACTGCAGCTTCAGGAAAGTTCTGACAATACTGGTAGTCACCATAGCTGCTTCCTGCACCACCTTTAAAAACAAGACATGCACATTTTTCTGCTGGATATTTCTGTTCTGATTTCCACTTCACATAAAAATTCGACGCTTGTTTGGTTTGATGTAAAACCTGACCAGCCCCTGCATACCAAACGCTCGCTAAGTAACAGCTCGATAAGAGCTTGGGAGCTCGGTTGTTGGTTAAGTTTTGATTGACAGTGGACTGGTAGATGGGAAGATGAAGTGTTGGATGACATTTATTCTGCAGGAAGTAAGGAGGAGGCTTCTGGAGGCAAAAGAGAAACCAAAATAATATTAAAGTCTAAACTGAACTGTGAACCAAATTCAGGATAATCAAAAAAAACACACACTCTGGGTACAAGATGCGTATTTGAACCAGATGTGCTCTAATCCAACTGCTTACTGGCAAGCTTTTTCTGATGTTCCGCACTGTATCGTGTCACACGATTCAGACACACAATACAGACAAAACTAGTCATCAAAAAGGTGATGGAGATGTCTTTTGAGGACAGAGTTGACATTATTAACATACAAACACAGGCCTGCTGGCATGGGAGGGGAACTGCTCCAGGGTTGTGTCGATGATTCAGTGCTGGATCAAGAATTCCTGGTCTGCTGTCTGTGAGTCAGCGTAACAGATGCTTCCAGCGTTTACTTATTTTTTTTTAGAAACCTTTTCACCTCTTTGTTAAGATGCACGCCTCAATACAGCTTGTTTCTAAAGACTCTCCACAAAATACTCTACATACAGTATGCTCATCTTTGAGCACATCAATTCAGGGGAATTAAATGTCGCTGAGAAAGGAGCATTCAGGATTTGGAGTTCATATTCTGCTTGCAATCAGCTCTTATTTTGATGGAGTGAAAGCACTGATACCAAGTGTTTACATCACCCATCTAGTGTTTGTTTTTATCCTCTGCATTCAATCATACAGTAAATCAGGAATCCTCTGCTTATTCAGCCCCATTGGTTTATGTGTAGGATAGAAAGACGCACATAAAACGTTTAATGTCATCAAGACCTTAAATGGGACATGAGCCCGATTTGCAAAACACTGTGCGTGGATGTAAAGCCACTCAATTAGACCTCTGTGCCTCCTCTGTGTACTTTCAAGTTGCACATCAGCCCTACATTGAAACACTTGCTGCGGCGGCTGCTTCGCAGGAACCTATCCCAGCAGGCTTTGCACTTGTAACACAAACATACACCCACTCACACCCAAGGATTTGAAAGAATTTGTTTTCGTGGAGAGAATCTCATTTGCTCAGCAAACCCTGCAACATTATCTCCCTCCAAAAGCTTTTTGTGTTCCAATATTTAAAGAGGCAAAAGGGAAAACACAGGCAATTCATTTGCCTTTTGTACTCACTCCGAGCCCCTTCACACAATCACACAACAGCTTCTTTTCATGTCACAGCGAGCGATGACTCACAAAAAGTGCCATTTCAATTGTTTGCAGTGTGTTTGATTGTGTTGCCACAAGCATGTTCACACAAGACTCATTTGCAAAATGTTGTGCTGCTCCCAGCTGGGGCAAGAAAAGAGCCCATCTGCACATCCCCCAAGTAGAGGAAACTAGTTTTTGCGAGTTTTGTCCGCTCCTTCTTGGGGTACAATGACACATACATAGTGACAGAATGAGAGAGCGAGTGTGTGTGTGACAGAGACAGAGGGAGATGGGGGCCTGCAGCATTTTGCAAAAGTTCACACATGATTAATTTAATCAAGCAGTGAGCAGATGGTGATCTTTGTCTTGCTCCTCTCCCCTCAGGTATGAATAATGTGTTTAATGGATCACACCTGGACAAGTCAAATCTGTACTTACAGTGACAGAGCAAGACGGAGACACACAGGAAACCAGAAATCGGACACATCAGGCATTTTTAGATGTTGAATTAAAACTTTGCTGGCTTCACCTGTCTGTTAAAGTAAGACTGAGGTCTTCACTATGGAAATGGGTTTCAGAAGAATAGAATATTTTGAGAAGTACACCAATTTGCTCTCTTCCTTGGGTGAGATGAGATCACTCCTAATCTCACATCTGTGAGTTAAGAACAGAGATGGAATTAGGACATGTTCAGTCGAGCTTAACATACAGACAGGAAGTGGGGAAAACGACTAACCTGGCACTGTCTGAAGAATTACAAAAAAGCACACCTACAGGCACCTCTAAGGTTCACCGTTTAATTAAGTGTATCTTGTTTGTTTAATTGGTACAAAAGAGAAATTGTACAAAAATACCAATATGGAATTTTAATGGATAATTCATAACGGAAATATTTCTTGGTGAACAAGACATGAGTGCAGTGACTGCAGGCAGAGATGCCACAGAGGAGTTTGTGGATAGATATATTGCTATTTGTCAAGAATGAAAATTACGTTTCTAACCTTGTTAACACGTCCAGGGGATGTTTTTTATACGCTACGAGACATATCAGGAGCAAAATAAGCAGTCAATGATAGAGACAGAGACACAGAGTGATAGAGACAGAGCAGTAATGTATTTTATAGTGATAGATAAAATACTGTATCATTTTTAGAGGCAGCCCGGTACAGTCCGCTCTTACTCTTGTTCTTTGGGATCACTTTCTGGTTTGAACATGTTGGCTGAATTACTGCCATATTACCACTTGCCATTAGCCATGTTCCCATCTAAGTGTCAAGTGAATTTGAAGCAAACTTTTTGAAATGTCACCAAAAAAAAAAAAAAGACAAAGAAAAATGCAAATTTGGCGAGTTTCCATTAACGTTTGAAGTGAATGAATTAGGCTTTACAAATTCTAGGTTTGGCACAGCAAAGGAGAAGAAGAGAAAACAAAACCAGTTGTGTGCCAACCATGAATAAACCTCACAGAAGAAGAACAATTAAAACCAGTTGCCTAGGCCATCGAAAAGAGAAAAAACTGAGAGGTCTTCAGGATTTTTTTTTTTTTTTTTTTTTTTTGCAAGTTATGGTCATTTTTCAAAGATGCCAACAGTGGAAACTTCTTCTTCTTCTTCTTCTTCTTCATCTGATCAGTCATGAGTCAAATGTTGTCAAAGCTGTTTCTATCTCTTTTCCTAGCTTTGTTTTAAGAAAGACAAACCTTTTACGCCTGCCCCTGCACCACCGTTGGAAATAAAAGAACAAACTGAAAGCCCATTTTTGTAGACTGATCTGACATTATCTGACTGATCTGCAACTTAAATACGGCTCATTTACTTTATTATCTGATTTATTCATCAGATTTTTTTTATATATATATGAAATGATAATGCATGACTAAGTATTATGTAAAAACTCTTTCGGTCCTTTTCCTGTCTCAGTTTATTTCATCTTGTGCTGCTGCAGCCTCTCTGTTCTTTCAGGTCAAACTTGAGCTGCATTGGAAATGCTAAAGAAATGTTCCTCAGTCTGACCCAGTTGAGACTTTTATGGAAAAAGTGACTTGCAGGGGCTTATTCAACCATAAGACCGACATGTAACAAACTGACACCACATTTATGTAATGAAGTGCACGTCTGACAGCGGTTATTCAGCTGCCTCTGCAAGAACAAAGAGACAAAGATACACCACAGCATTGAAATTTCTATCTGCAATTTCCTTGTGCAAGCTGACTTATCTAAATTTGTACTCCCTCGCTTTGATAACCCTCACCTCATTGTTTACTGAGCGGAATAATGCAGTGTTTTCTCCTCTCGCTTCTCTCTCTCTGTTGTCTCTCCAACACAAAGCTTGACAGGTTGCAGATTAAAGATCAGAGAGGCAGGTTCCATTATCAAGCCATTTCCCTCCTTTACCACACTAACAACCTTTTAAAACTATCAGCCATCACTTTCTCCCCATCTCGCTGTCGTCATAGTGTGGTAGCCTCAACAAACACTGTCGTTCCTTCTCCCTGCCTGTGTGTGTGTGTGTGTGTGTGTGTGTGTGTGAAGACAATGAATCGTCTCTCTCTGCATCTTGGCCAAAAACATTATCCATCATGCTCCCAGGAGATGAACACACAAATGCTTGCACACACGCTTACAGGAAGAAGTGAAACACACGCACCGAAAAAACACACACACACACACCATGGACAGCGAACATGATGGGAGGGTAATCTATGTCTTGATCGCAGCTTGACCGCTTGATTCTCCAAGTCGTCCACTTCCAGAAATCAATACAGTTTGAGTGGGTCTTCCTGTAAGTCCATATGGCTCTCTGCAGCAACAGACGGCTCCTCTGCTCCACTAATTACATTACAGCACGACAGATAAGGTTTCATTGTCTCATACAAGCAGATGAGCAGGACAATGTAACTGCTATAAAAGGCACGTCTTGGAGAGACAGAAAACCAAATAAAAAAAGAATAGAGATTTTCTTATCACACACAAATTATATTCAGTTCTGCTATTTTATTCTGCACAGTTTGCTCATTGTACTGAGAAAAAGGCTGCATCTGGTTCACACTGGGATGAAAGTGACAACTGCAAAATACGCACACGATAGCAAGCTGCTCTCGTAGCTTCACTAACTGCTCAGATCGTCAACACATATTATTGATTAATGTTCCAGTGAAACATTGTCCACAAGTGTGGAAAATGTCCGAAGTGCAGATAATACCAAAAAATAAAAAGTTGCCATTTTCTGAATCCAACAGTCAACCTATAAGTTTGTTGCCAATTTTGAGTGAGATAATGCAATGACTTGTGAAGGAACACATTTGAACAGCCACTAATTTCCAACTTGCACATAAAGAAAATTATTCCACAAATTATTCCACATCCACTGCTGCTCAAATGGTTCATGACTGACTTGCTTGATTTTTCTGCGTTTTTTTTTTTTTTTTTTCTCCCCTTGATCAGGAGATAAATGAGTTAATGTTGAAAAAACATTTTTCAACAGTTTTCTCTCAGTCTGCATAATTATGGATGAATAGTTATTGAGTGATAGAAGGCAAATGGTGTACTATACTGGAAATTATTCAGACGCTGAACATGCGAAAGATGGAGTGCCTCAAGGAAGATGTCTTGGGCCTCTTGTGTATGCAAGTTTTACTGATGTAGATTGGATCAACACTGAAAACGAACAAGCTATTTGTTATATTCAAAAACAAAGCTTGATCCCAGTTTAAATTACATGTTAATAAAGCAGGCGGACAATAACTTATCATGGGTCAAAGCCATTCAGACAGTGGTAACTAAAATGGGAAACATTTTGGCTTTAATTAAAAGATGTGCAAAATATCTGACAGAAAAAACAATTAAACAGGTAATCGGAACTGATCCAGAATAAAGCATCATGTATCTCTTTCTTGTGGGTTGAGAACAAAGGCTGCTAAAATGCATGAATGTCTTTCTGGATTGAAGAGAAGAAAGAGTGCTGTATTTATTGATGGCTTCTGTTAGAAATGTTGTAACAACAAAGGCTCCATTTACTTTTTACATAGATGTTTGTAACCTATGTGTGAATCTGTACTTTATTACAGACACACACACAATTATTCAATAATTAGAGAAACAAAACAAAACTATACTTTCATGAAGCAATCCCTGGATTTAAAAATTAATAAACAGTTGACTGTTGAGAAAAGTGACTGCAAGTCATGATTCTGCTCAGAGGAAGACTGCTGGGAAAACCAATAAATGCCTTGTATGTTCTCCTCTGTGACCTTTCACATAAATAAATTAGATCCAGGGAAATATCATCTTTATGCAAATGAATTGCTTTCTCCAGAACAATGCTATCAGCTGTCCCTCACTGGAAACATACATCAACATGTGCTGCTATGCAGCCATTTAAAATATACATCAAAACAAAATGAAAGGGTTTTTTTTCCGTCTGAACAAGACATTTGCATTTGTGGTGGCCTGTTTGCTCTAACAACACAATGTGCCTGACTTCTGGGGGCATAATCAGAGGAACAGAGGGGCATGCATGTTCTCCAAAAGAAGAGACCCCGGAGACACTGAGAGGAAAAACCTGTTACTGGTACTTGAGGAAGCCAATTAGTACACAGCAGGAGAACAGTAGATTTGTTGTGAATAGAGAAGGGTAGATGAGATGAGAAGGAAGAGAAGAGAGTTCAAAATCTGTCAGTATAAGACAAATCATATCTATTCTCTGTTCAGTAAAGATTTAAAGCTGTCAGTGATAAAAACATTTATTTGCTCAGAACAGAGACACAATTGAACAAATCAGTGCATACAGATCACACTGTGGTTTAGTATTGTTGGTTAATTTGCCGCCCGTACCAGCTGAGTTTCATGAAGGTCAAAGAGGTGTTCATAAACCGGGGAAAGTGTAATGCTGTACTGAATGTCTTTTTTTTATTATTTGAAGCCTAGATACCACCTCTTTAGGTGTTCGAATGAAGCTCTGAATGTTGTCACATTTTATGACGTCATTGCCCTAAAAAAATCCCTCAAACAAGATACTCAATTTTTATAATGATTCATAAGATTAAATAAATTAGTCTTTTTTTTATTTGCAACGGATGTTACAAAGCTCTAAAGTAACTGGAAATTGGATCACCCACGCTGGAGACAAACTTTCACAGCCACAGCTGGAATCTAATTCAACTCCGATTTTCTCTCTTTGTTTGAAGTGCTAACTCCAAGTTTGACACTGTGCAGAAGAGGAAGAAGAATACATGTTTTTTCAATGTACTTCCAATGATTTCTCACCAACTAAATAGAACTTTGACCCCAAATACTCTCAAGCATTGACAAGAGGATGTACTTTTGATGCTGGTAATTTAATAAGAATGGAAGAGCAGTTACTTTTATGCATCTCTCAGATCTCAGAGTTATGCAACTGATCCTACCAGGATTTGACAAAACAGGAGATCCAGTTATGCTTGTGGCTCTGTACTTAGAGGTTGTACTTAGGCACACTGGTGCTTTGAGTGAAATGCGAACGATGACATGCTAACATGCGTTACTGAAATATATGATAGTGCCATATAAAAAGTTAAGGGATCATCACAATTATTACTTTTTATCCTGAGACAAACATGAATGTGGGTACCATCCAATAGTTGTAAAACACTGAACATATGGTGCTCTGGTTTTACCCCACAGTCAAAAGCAAGTACTAGCTTAGAGCTGAAGTCTGTCCCCAGGCACTGCCCCTTGCTCCTGAGGGTAGGTTAAACGCAAGGATCAAATTTCACTACACCTTGTACTGTGTCTGATTGTGTATGTGACAAGAAAACTTGATTTGATTTGCTCATTGTTGAGGCTGAAGCCAACGCAGCACTTTCTCCATTTCGCCAGCTTGCCCTTTTGTCCTAAGGACCTGCCAAAATAAATTTCTACTTGAAGTATTCAGCTGTCTTTTCAAACTACACCACATGTCCTGGTTTACTGAGCCCACAATGGGCTTATCCCTGGTTGGTTCCCACATTATAAGAGTACTAATTTAGTAAAATAAGTCACAGCCCAAGGGTGAGACCAAATTCTCACATGGGTGTCTAACAAAAGGTAATAAAACCCAAACTGTGTTAAAGGCTCATCTGTTTGACATGGTGCACTGATTTGAGTGGAACCAGCAACATACTGGCAGCATTTCTGACTCTGATACTGACTTACTGGGATGAAATGATTTTATATACCCACTTCTTGGTTATTATTGTGCTGCGTCATCATGCATGGTCAGGACTTTGAGTCTGTGAGATGAAATTAATACCCCCTCTACAAACAGCCATGCAATTTGCTGGTAAATGAAAAAGCTTCTCCTTTGACTTTGCAGATCAGTCACATACATCCAGCAAGGCTCTCCGTGTGCACTGATGAGGTTTGTGTGTTCAGCTCCAAGCAAATATCCATCACAGCATCTCAAAGTCATGCTAATCATGCTGATAAGGTGCCAACATTAGTCACACCCACTCTCATTTCAGCTGCCACACGCACGCAACACCAGCACATAAATCAAACTTAGTATATGACATAATTCCTGGGAGCTAATAAAAGGTTTGACGGCTATAAGTTAAGGTGCTCATTTCCCCATGGCACAAAATGACCATATTAAATCTATAGGGGGCTGATCAATATCTGTGAGTCACTGATTACTTCCGACGCTGAGCTTACTGGCTTACTGTCGGCTCAGAGCTCACTAAAGCCTCTTTATTTACACACTAATTTTGTTGTTAAAGTGGTATCAAACAACAAAACTTTCCACTGACTCGATTCCCGACAGCTTACACCTTTTTAAAAAAAAATGCAGCTACAGGTTGTGAACGTTAGCTTTGACCTTGATAAAGGTTTCAAAAGGATTTGGTTTCCATGAGTACAATTAATGTTGGATTCAAATGTGATGAAATGCTATCGAACCCCAAATCTCACTTAAACTGCACAGCTGAAAGCTTTGCTCTCAAGCCTAATGTTAAATTAGTACTGCAGTATTTTGGATGTGTTCTTCAGGACATTCTGTTCTCATTAGTCAGCTTACTCTGAGGCACAATATGACTTTTTTATCTGTGTCAGTGACAAACCACTGCAGGTCAAGGTGCGTTGAGGTTACCAGGAGGAATTTTAATGTTGTTGCACATCCTACTGTTTGCAGACAGTTGGATGAAGTTTATAGAGCGCTCTATGCCCCTTTGACATTTGCAGCCCCTTATTTATTTTTCAGCTTCAAATGAAAATGCCATGGTGGGTTCTGGGCATTGTAACATCACAATGATCTGTGCCTGCTGTGATCTGAATATCACTCTTCTGTTTGGTGCTCCGAGTGAGTTTTCTCATGTGGCGCTGACGACGGCTGCTTCAGTTTCCAGTCGCACGCAAGCTGTGACATTAGCTGCCAGGGCATCCAAACAAGTCCTGCTGAGGCTTTTCAAAATGCGAAGCTGTGCACAAGTCCAAGGTCCATCCTGTCTGTTCCAAATCTTTTTTACATTTTAGCGATGCATGGACCACAAAGGCTTTCATCAAATGTTATAGAAAGACACCCAGCCATGCCTCATATGCTGACTGTTGTTGAATCATGGTGTTATTTCTTCGAGCTGAAGGCATGAGGGGGATGCAGAGTATATGAAGGACATTCTATTTGCTTGTGCTATGTCCCTCTGCGCTGCAAGTGGTCGCTAAAAGGGTAATGTTAGGCAGGAACGTAATGCACAATGACAAGGTGACTGCTATTGGCCTTCAGAAAACAAAATCTCATTACTGCACACATTTCATTACTTCCGAGCAACAATTTCCTTTTCTTTTTTCCTTGCTGTCACAGCTCACCCTTCAGGCTATTCTTAAGTTTGTTGGTCTGTCTAGCTGTTCATCTTCTGCTCTGATCACCAGTCAGAGGTATAGTTCTGTCTAAACAGTGTTTATCACTGATTTTCCGGTGAGACTACATATTTCCCTCAGTACCTAGTGCAGGTTTTGTTCTAAACATTCAAAAAAAAAACAAAAACAAGCCTTGTCTCCTCAGATAGTCTTGTCACTTGTCCCTGTCCTTCCTCATTCTCTCTCGCTCTGATTCATCTGCATGAGAGACAGCATGGAATATCTGACAGGCACTGCGGGTCAGTGGACCGGTACTCTGCTCTGTGTGTGTGAGCGTGTTGTGTTTGCGACTGTGTGTGTGAGACAGAGGGATGAGGAGGGAGCTGTGGACTGGTGAGGGGAAAATGCTTCAGGCAGCACAGTGTCCTTGGCTGAAACCACCAGGAACAAGCAGCCAGACCTCGTTCACAATCTCAGAGCATGTGAATGTAAGACATCATGTCTCTACTGAATGCACTGACTCTGTTTCCCAGATACGCTTTATCTAAACTAAAATAACTTACAGTCGCGCTGCACAAGCCATGTCGTGTCTTTCAGGAAAGGAGGAAGTTGTCTGTGTGTTTACTATTAAATACTACTTATCGTAGTATTCAGTGGTTGAATTCTAATTTGAAAGTATTGCTACTGAGGAAGGTAATTTACTGAATTAGTGGATTCTGAGAGGCGAAATACCCAAGACTAACCAAATTAATAAGATGAAATGTAATAGAAGCATAACTTGTTATTTCTTTTGGAAGCGTCACATATATTAAAGAATCACTTCTATCTGCATATTAACATTGCACTCACAAAGCAGCAACATTACTAGAAAAAAGTTTTGTCCTGTGAAGAACCTTGTGGCTTAATAAGAGGGGTTTTAAGCTGTGTCTAAACTACTGTGGTGACTGCTAGCTATCATAACCAGCAGTGCACATAACTGGTATGCAGGTACATGTACATGAAAAAAATCAGTAATGCATAACATCCAGTTGTTTCAAAATGTGCCTTTGCCTACCAGGCAGCAACTGAATTGGGTCTGGACTATAGAATGGACAATGTCATGAATGGGGTCACCTTGGGTGGACACTGTAAACACTTTGTACTGTGAAGCTGTTGCAATCAACAGATGGTAGGAATGTAATATTTCTGGATGCCAATTGCCACAACAGAGGAAGACAGCAGCGACTGTCATTGGTCATCAATACACATTTGTCATCTACATGTGGGGCTTGTAACCACATTTTATCCAGTGAAGTAACCTACTGTGAGAGATGTCACAAAGAAATCTCAGACCAAGCCCGAGCAGAAGAAAAGACTTTTCTCTGAAAAGTGGCTCCAACATGTGCCATGGCTTGAAGCAAATGATGGGCGCACCGAAATGTGATGCAAGATATGCCATTCACATCCACATCTAGCAGACAAAGCAGGGGCTGTTTATACAGGCTGAAAGAATGTCAATCATCCATTATTTAACAAACACAAAACGAGTAAGCAGCATATGAATGTAGCACAGACTGTTGCTAACAAGCAAGCTAGTCAAGCTGAAAAGTCCAGTTGTCCACTTGCTAAATGGTGAAACGAGTTGAATGAAGAACAACAGCAAGCTCTGTGTGATGTTCTTCTCCTTGCATTTCATTAGACTGAACACACACGTCCAATGTCTTCCTATGCTGAGGATTTCACTGAATCTTGTGGTCGGCTCTTTGATAGATCAGAGGACGTCACAGAAACAACCTTGAACTTGACAGAGACTCCACAGAGAGAATGGATGCACTTAAAGCAGGAAAACGTCTGGCAGCATCCTCTGAGTGTGACTTGGTCCAAATAGTAAAAACAAGCGATCCAGATTGTTACTTCAACATCAACATGGTGGTTAAATTGCCTCTTCCACTGTCTTTGAGCAGAGCAGCATGTGAGAGGGGATTCTCACATCTCAACATCATAAAAACCAAGAACATAATCTCATCTGTCACAAACTCTCTCAGCCGTGACGCACGCTCACCTGTCAAAGACGACCACTGAGACATTTGACCCAGGTCAGGTCATCACCATTCATTTAAGATGGCACCATGTGACCACCACGTATACCTTGCCACCATACCAACACACAAGCTATACTTAATTGACAGCAGAAGGAAGACGGGGGTTTCTGGAAATGGGACGTGTCTCTGCTTTGTCTGCTGTTTGTACCTGTACAGCATGTTCATCTGTGCTCACAAGCAGTTTTTCTGCACAACAACCCGGTTCTTCTTTATTCTACAACTATCAAATGATTAATATGAACTGTGAGTAATCTCTGCATTTCTGTATTTACAGTAAACACACTCAGAGCTGTATCTGCCACTGAGGACAATGAAGTCACATCCTTGATATTTTTTCATGGTAATTTCCATTTTTCACACACAGATGCAATTCATTTATGAGAGGAATGAATATTTTATCAAACCAAAGCGAAATCTAGACTCATACAGCAAGTTCAGCAATTACACTTTATAATGATGGCTCCTCAGTTATATTCTATTTAGGATAAAATGGCTTCTAAAAACCTGAACAACCCAGCTTTTATTAACCACCAGTGTTTTGACCTTGGTTTTTGTCATATTCTAACACCTGTGGTTGCAGTTAATGTCACATTTGATTGCATGCAATATTAATTTAAAAACATGCACATCAGCAGAATTTCCAATTTCAACAAAAAGCCAAAACTTTTAAAAATAGATTCAGCAAAAATAGTCTAAACTAATACCATAAAGCAAAAGGTCATGTAACCGCTGCACTTTTCTTCCCTTATTGATGTGCCTTCCTATATGTATATAATTTCTTGCTTCATGACCAAGGCTGTATTACACCCCAACAGAGCCTGTCATGAGACCTCCAATATTTCAGCGTTGTGCTTATATGCTATATTCCTAAATGTGTTGATCACACAACAAACCTGGCAGACCTGGTACAGTGCTTTTCATTAAAAGGGTACTCATTTTATATTTATCTGTTTTGAAACATTCTGTTGTGTTGCATTGTGGGAAATGTAGGATCCAGTGTTTTTGGAGCTTCACTCATATTTGGGATATATCAGGATATCTCTGCTGCTCTGATTTTCATCAGTTTTTCTTAGTGTTCTTTTGGCTCTAGTGATGGCAGTGTCTATCCATTGGTCAGTCCATCTGTCAGGCCAGCACCATGAGGTTGAGTTATGTTGCTCAACAACTATTGGACAGATTTCAAGGAAATTTGGTACAATGTCCCCCCAAGAAATCAATATAGTAATTAGTATAGTGAGTACAGTCTCAGCTGTACTTTGTGTTCATTGCTAATTAGTAATTGGTAGAATGCTATTATGTTAAAACTAGATGTGATAAAGGCAAACGTTATACCTGTTAAACATCAGCATGTTAGGATTGCCACTGTTCAGTACACATTTAGTACAACCTCACAGAGGACTGCTGCAGACTCTAGCATGGCTGTAGAGTCGTATTCTTGTTTAAATCTGTCTTTTGCAAGTCCCTCAACTTGCACAAAAAGTGCAATACTAAAACTGCTGCAGTGGTCCTTCAGTGACATTTCCGTTTGATAAATTGTCCTTCAGCAGAATCCTAGTAGAGGATGGCTGGCACAGCCAAAATAGAAATTTTGTTAATTGCACCAGAATTGTATGTATTAGCAATCAATGCAATATAGCAAAAATGACAGCCATGATTAATTCAAATATACTAAAAAGTCAGACTGTTTGAAACAGTTGGCTGCAGGCTGAATCATGGCTCCATTATGAGATTCTGTTACAGAGAGTAACAAAGCAGACATCTATGTAGGATATGTTGTTGCTTTTCCCTTTAACTAATCTCTCAGTGTTTAAATAGTAGACTCTTCTGTTCCACAGTACATTCAGCTTTATACCTGAGAGTTCAGACTCATGAAAACTGAACAGCAAACACAAGCGCTTGTCCCAGTCGCTGCTCTGTAACAGTGAATCAATATAAAGCTGAATGTAATGAGTAAGAAAAGAGGGAGCACAAGACGGAGAGCATTCACCAGGGTCTGAGGTACACTCACTAGTTTTGTTCCAAAAAGTAATTTGGAAATAAAAATCAGTCTATGATTTGAGGACAGGGTTGTATAGGTTCACATTCATGTATCATATACAGTATATTTAGATATATACATATATATAGACATAATATACATACAACTATATACAACTTTGTATCAAAGTCACATAAGACTTCCCAACTTACTCTACAGAGCTGAATTCCACTTTTGTCCCTGATATTCTGACAAAACTGCAAATATTAAATATATATCTACACAGGGAATGAGTCGATGATCTGTGTAATACATAAAACCTTTGTTACTACAGCAATGAAAAATACTATTAAGTATTCAGCGTTCATCCTGGAGTGTTTAGTCTCCCTGCTCCACAGCACAATGACAGGAGAGGGTCTGGGCAGCTGCAGTGATATTAAATCATTTAGATAATGTGTTGACCTGGGGGGAGCACACACACAGATGACCTCAGCAGTACTGATAGCAGGAAGAGAGGATGTGACTGGACAGTCAATACTCACCCTCTCTCTCTCTCTCTCCCTCTCTCTCACACACACACACACACACACACACACACACACACACACACACACACACACACACATACATACATAGACAAACATTCTGATAGAGAGAGAGAGAGAGTGAGAGAGAAAGAGAGAGAGGATTGGTCAGCCTCCTCACACTTCCAGCAGGATTCATATATTATTTGTTTCTGGAGCTGGGACACATTTCCTGCTGGTCTCTGAGGGGCAAAGGTCTCAGTTGGAACAGGCTGGTTTATGGCCACTGCTCTTCAAGAGGTGTTACAGAACTATAGATTGAGATTTGGAGGTGGTAAAAATAAGTGAAGAATATTTCAAATTTAGAATATTGGCTCATTTAAAAAGAAAAAAAAGAAAAGAAAAGCCTGAGCTGATCCACTGAAACTTGTTCTATGGAATATCCAGAGTAATTTGGACATTGTCTCTGGAAAGAGACAGCGTTTGGATTTGTTAAAGACAGTGTTGTGCTCTGAGTTAAGGAGGAGACACACCAGATGGCAGAACATATGTCAAGTCAACAGATTCTGTTCATTTTTTATGGAGAGTAGGAGATGCAGCTGCACGGTGCATGATGGATACGCCACGCCAGTTGACGAACAGCTTGTCGCATCTGTATGACATGAACACGACTCAACCTCAACTTTATGCAAATAAGGGGGTGGAAACTTGCCCTGTTTAATAACTGATTCATACAAAACAATGAATAAACCATGGTTGCTCATGAGCTGGTGTATTGCTTGGATGGCTACATCACTGCAAGATCTCAACAGGTCTTGAAGTAGAAAACTCAGAGACAGATCTCAAAAATGGACAAAAAAAAAAATATATAAACTATCTGCATGGCTAGATACAGCTAAAGTTAAGTGAGAAAATATGTCATTTTTTGTAACATGGGTGTACCAGCTTTTTGATATCCGTTACTTCTGATATCCTGATACCTTTTTACAGAGCCAGGAGGACTGGAGGGGGTATGGAGGGATGTTAACCTGGTTGAAAAAGGCTTTTTAAACTTCGAGAATAAGAAATGGATCAATATAGTAATTTAAACATACAAAACTCCACTGAAACTGACACATGTAATCCTTTTAGACAGTGACAACTTAATTTGCCACCAGGAGAATCCTGTTTGCATCCACAGAGACATTGCTTCTTAACCTGCTTACTTAAGTAACGTGGATCAGGACTGGGTTAGAAAAACATTGCTAAATTCCTACTCCAATTAAAAGAAAACTGCTCAAGCAGCCCTGCTCAATCCCATAATAAACTGTGGAATGAAAACATACTGTACTGCTGTCTCTTTCAGTTTTCACCATCTGCAGAGCTTCAGACTCACACAGCGTTATGAATTGGCTGGCATCGGCATGATGCCCCCCCACATCTCCCTGACTTAATTAAGACAAGTGTAACTCTCATAGCAAGTGATGTACAATACAGCAGGTGTTTGTGAGCGAGATGGCATTACAGGCTCTATGATGCTGCACATCTTGGCAAATGAGGCAGGGGACATGCAAACCTTCTACATCTGTAAACTCAAATACTACTTCTCTCTCCCAGCAGTCCTGACAGGCCTGGGGGTATATTTATGATCCCAGTCCTGGCACCATCAGCACATTTCCAGGCGGAGTGCATCTCCAGCAGCTACAACCTGGCGCTCTGACGTCCAGGATTCATTAGACTGAAAATTATAATGGCCTGTAACATCAGGAAATTTGTTGGAAGCGTCAAGGAGATGGCACAGCAATCCTCATTTCCTACATATTACGGCTGATTTAATTTAGCTTATTTATTGACGCAGGGGATTGTTAGCCAGTGATGAGAATATTTTGGTAGTTGGCTTATTCATGGCAACAGGGAGACTCCATGGCTTGTCATGAAATTATCATACCAGCTTTAAAGTGACATTAATCATGTAATGTCATACTCATTACTCTGCTGCTCAGCTTCACCTTTTAACAGGTATACTGTTATAATTAACAATTCACCACAAATAAAGCCTACAAATAAAGGCAAGGCTGTACGACTGACTACGTAATCCCAAAAAATCTGCAGGAAGTGCTGAGTGTCATTTACAGGACTTGACAGTGATAAAGAAATATGGCAGTGGAATGACTGCACTGATGGGATTCGTGCTCTGGGAATGTACACTATGTTAAATTCATTATGATTATGAGTAAACAAAGATGAAGTTTGAGTTTGCAATAATTTTCCGACAGGAATAATTGGGAATAAAAGCCTGTCTCTAATATAAACCTGTTCCAAATGAAGGCAGCTGGTGCATTCTGGCCCTGAGGCACGTAAACCAATGAGCCAATATTTGAGAAGTTATGGTATTTCTTCTTAGGAAGTGGTGGAGACCAACCCTGAGGTAAAACAGAGTGAATATTGGACTGTGGCCAGTGTAGCTATTGCTTTGTGTTTGTATTGTCTCTTACTGTGAAGGACTTTGTAACACTTGCTCTTGATAGGTGCCGTATAAATAAACTTACTTACTGACTTACTAGCTAACATTATCCACCATAAGCTACTGGTCATACCAGACCAAGTAAGGCTGTAGCAGCAGCTCTGAGTGGATGGTGGATGCATTTTAATACTTATGAACTAAACTTTTCATTGGTAACAAGAAGTCTCACTTTAATGAGCCGACTGTACATGTGAATGTAGCTGCTGGTGTTGGGCATAGAGAGGACAGATTGGGGCTGGGGGAAAAGATTCAGGCTGGAGTTTGGATTGGATTATGACTGCCTGACTGGGCTGCTTTGCCTACAGCTGAGAGTGGCTGATGGGTAGGGTAACGGTAATGGGTAAGCAGGCCATGTAGTAATGTTTTTAAGCAATAATTAAGGCTCCAAATGTGGACTGTGTGGTTTCAAAACTTTTAAAAAATCTGGATATTGAGGCTCAGTAATGTTATTTGTATTTGTCAGTACAGTGGATGTGGTGTTGGGTTCCTTTGTGGCATACAGCAGGTTGAACATTCATAGAGTAACTCTATTAAAGATGCCAAAGAATGATGTACTGGGTCATAAATGGCGACATGAGACTGTGCTGCCATTAATCTTAAAGACAATGAGACAGGAAGAAACATTTACCAGCCACCTGATCTAAATGTTATTGTGTCAAGTTTTACCAAGTGGGTACATCCCATTGTTTCTCTCCATTAAACCAGAAAACTGAAATTCTTCTTCTTCTTCTCTTTTTATTTTTGTTGACAGAGCTGCTATGGAGTGGTTGTTGCAGTAACAAGGATTACATTTTGTCTAAGGGAGCACTGACAACTGAGGCCACATCACAGAAACAATCATGTTTCATAGGATGGGGTGACATTTTGAATTAGGGTCTGTTTTTTCAGCAGACACTTGTCAGACTGTGGGGAAGAACAAAAAACAACAACAAAAAAACCCACCACAAAATTCCTCTGATGGTACTTCACATTCCCAAAATGTGACAAGTGCCCCACTGAAGAGGCAGAGCACGAAGGAATTCAAAATGTCATGGCACTTCTAAAACAAAGAAGCACAAGGTTTTGGTCAAAGAGTGTTCTCTGTCAGCCTGTCTCGGGAAAATAAAGGTTAAAAATGAGACATGGCCTTGAGTCCTGATAATGTATGGAGCCCGTCCCGTTTCAGTCTGCCCAGTGTCTTACAGCCTCGGCCCTCGCCATCCAGCCATCTGTCAGCCGTGACCTACCAGTGGCATGAATGAGGCAGCATGCCAAAGACTGCAAAAGGGAGGAGGGAGGACGAGATATGGCTGGAGAAACAGGGGGACAGAAAAAGCTGAGCAAATAAAGGAAAGAGATGAGGCATGAGGAAGGATAACTGAATAAGGGATGACTAGACAGTGAAAAAGGGTAGTGAGAAGGATGAAGCAATGAGGGAAGAGGAGTGAACAGAGTGCAGATGTAATCCCCCTGACCCACAAAGCCTTCAGCTCTGACCAATCTGTTGACTGTGACAGGTTTTCACATTTACATGAAGTGAAGCTGATGCAGGCTCCAGGGTTTAAAACATGCTCCACAGTGAACTTGGTCATTACTAAAGGTTGTCAAGAAAGCAGCAAACCATTATAGAAGCTAGTACATATTGTGTTTAGCATAATTTACACTAATATGCCATGTTAATCTGTACTGCACTTTAAACAAGACTAAGCCTCATGTATAATTAGAACACACTTATGAATATGTCCCAGATGCACTGTTGATATGTTTTGGGCAGGGACATAGCTAAGCCTTTATTTATTTATTTTTTTCACATTCAAGTATTCATTTTACTGTTCAATTATAAATATTTTTCTTTACAAGATGGTCTAAATGTTTCAAAGGGTTCTTTATCCGGCCATGAATGCTGGAAAAATACTAAATGCCTAAATGTAATTTTTCTAGGATTTTATTCGTCCCACAAACAGAATTCACTTTGAAAAAAGCTGCCATGTGCCATTTCAGCATGTGTGTCCTGAGTGGCAACTGACAGTCCTGGTTTAGAGTCAGGTCTGGGCCCTTTTGTTGGTTACTTTCAAATGTAGTTTATTGATAAATTCCTGTCTGTCTCTCTATGGATATGGGACTGTGTGTGTGTCTGTGCAAAAATAAAGCTTTGGGTCTCAGGTAAGGTTCAGGTCTTAAATCTGACAGTATCAGTCAGGTGCAGTCTGTAAATAAGTGAGTGCAGGCTGAGTTCAGGGCTTAGTTTTAGGCCTGAGCAGAGCTCTAGTGAAGACATAAAATCAGCAACATCTGTCTGTGTTTTTGTGGCAGGAAAGAACTTTCATTTAGGATTTATTCATCTATTTATGAAAGAAAATGTATATATGTAGTAAATAGTATAGTATTGTATGTGTATATAGACTTGTTTCTTTTTGCAGTGTGATGGCTGTTGACATGAGCAGTTCTATCACTTACACAGGTTTAGAGCTGAATTTAATCATGTCTCAGGAACAATCAAAATCTTTTTGACTGTCAGGTTAAATGGAGATGACCACAGAGGAGTATTGCTCAGGTCAGTTTTCATCACTGTCCCCAATCCCCATAGATTCAGTGAAGGCAGTAGTGTTAACAGCAGTGGACCTGAGCTATGTTTAGTTTCCAAGCAACATGGATGAATCATCTCTATGCCTACATATGAGGTCTGACCTTACCAAATGTGTTAGGTTCTGCATGATTTGTGAAATTAGAGAGTTTATTAGTGCTGTCAAAAATATCGCATTATTAACACGTTAACACAAATCAATTTTAATGGCGTCATTTTTTTTTTTATCACGAGATGTTCTTTGTGACCTAGTGAACTTGTAGTTTTTTATAAGCTGTGGCCACTGCTAGTAACGTAAGAAAAACTACAGGATCCAATTGTAAACCAGAAACAAAACAATAGGCACGCCCCACGCATGTGTTTGGTCTTGCCTGCTCGCTAGCTGTAAAAGAGTAGGCTACCGGTTTGTGTGGGTGTCAAGCGCGAAACGCCAAAATGGATGTGAACAAGATTCTGAATGGAAAGTTTAGTTTCAAAAAGTTACCAGATGGGTCAACTGACAAGACCAAAGTTATCTGTGTGTATTGTTGGTGTGAACTGAGTTATCACCGTATCACATCCAGTCTGAAACCCCACTTGATGGCCAAACACACGGCTAATGCGAATTCTCCGCCGCCTCCTTGTCAAAACCAGGCAACAATGGATGACTTTCAACAGAGGCATATGGATACTGCAACTAAGAACAAGCTTACTGCAGCCATAGCCAAGTAATGTTCATTCTTTCTGAAGAGAAATAAGAGGCTGGGTTGATGAGTCTCTGGTGAATAAACAGAAGAGCAGTATAGTCTGACTGCTTGTATGTTCAAAGGAAAGTTAAGAAAGGAAAGTTTAAGCCTGGTTTAACTGCACTATAGGCTGAGTCCTAGTTTACAATGATGTGCACTTTGTAACTTTATCTTGTATCACCCTGTTTTGATCCCTTAGAAAGGGTTGTTGAAGGGGCTTTTTTGTAACCAGGTATTTATTTTATTGTCATCTGTTTATTGACAGTGTTAAATTGTGTGAGATTTTGCTTCAAATGTGAATGACTGCTCAAAGTGACAATGTTAGTGTGAAATAAAACACTACACGTTGTTTTCAATAAAAACATTTGCACAAAGCAAGCCTATCCACTTTTCCATGTTGATAAGAGTATTAAAATGATAATTAATGGGACATTCAGAATAGATAAAAATGTGTGATTAAGTTCCGATTAATCGCGAGTTAACTATGACATTCATGAGATTAATCGCGAGTGTTTATGTCAAACTTGCTTTGCATTGCAAACTGCCTTGCAGTGTCACATCAGGGTTATATCCTCTTTGTACTGCATTAGTATGAACTATTTTACAAACTATTAAACACTCAGGTCAGAAAATCAATCAAGGTGAGAACTGGGAGGAAGCTGACATTTCATTTAGTGACATTGGGATGGGTGGGGCTTGGTTGCATTCTAAAACCTTGCTACAAGAGAGCCCACAAGAAGGACAGGTGTCATATTTTTCTGAAAGAGGTATGAGCAGGGGAAATACATATCAGTAGGATGTGAGGATGCAGCGACAGAGTGCATGGACCTGATGGGAGGAAGCCATTGACTGAAAGATAACTTGGTCAGAGTTCTAAAAGGCCAAGCCCTTCCAGATCAACTTCCTGATTGACTAGGTGTACATCGTCCTCACCAGCACATCCTTTTGGGGTTGGGGTCTGTCAGGAAAAACAGAAGGGGATCCCTGGAGAATAATAAGAATTGCTATCTGAAGGCCCCAGGGGAGGAGTACTATCAGTGACATCATGACTAGGTGCTGAGGGAAACAGCAGATGCAATCATTGAATGACCTTCTTCTCACTGCTAGGGACTGGCAGCTCAAGGTTGACCTATGAGTCAGCCCAAGTTCCCAAACACAGTTGTAGAGACCACACTTAGGCCAGACATGATACTGATGTACGAAGCAGCAAAGCAAGTGGTCCTGCTGGAACTGACTGTACTCTGGGAAAACCAGATTGGAGGCTTTTAGGAGAAAGACAGCCAAGACTTAGTAGGCAAGTGCCAGAGCTGAAGATGGTAGGCACAGTGTGTGCCAATTGAGATTGGCTGAAGAGGCTTTGTTGGTAAGTTCTTATATAGAGCCTTCAAGCTCCTTCTACTCAAAGGACTGCACAGGAACATCAATGATGTCAGCCAAGATAGCTGTGGATCAAGAGGGGCAACCTATGGACCACACAAGCTGGAGCTGGATCAGCCCTGGCTGAGTCTCCTGGGCAAGGGGTCTAGTGTTGAAACACCTTAAACACCTGATGGCCCAGATTACAACACTGATGATGTGCCCAAGTGCACTGCAAAATACTGAAAAATGTATTCAAAGGACACAATATGATATCTGAAAATTTGACAACATTTGAAACCTGTGAGGAGTCATAGCGAGTGCACACTGTTGTATTTCAAGCAGTCAAAAACCAAAAAGATTCGTAACCATGGGAACAAACACTCAAAGGCTGTATTTCGCCGTTAATCGTAGTTAGCATAGTCATTCAAATTAATAGAAAGAAAATGAAATCACTGCATGTGTAGACTTAAGAGTCTCTCTCAGCATCCACGGTTCAATCACCTTCACCTATCCCTGACAAATAGAGTCAGAAACATAAGCTGACAGACGTACGGTTCACAAACACACATATATTGACAGCATAGTGGCCAAAGTCGAAGACAGGCAGACATATACACACCTACTGTTTTTGAGTAGTCCTCTGCGTCCTAACTCTCCAGTCTTCTGTTACCCTTCTGTGACATGACACCCTGCCTTGGATTGCCAGACAAGCTCTCATTCTGTCAATCAGCTGTAATGCCTTCAAGACAAACCCTGTCTGCTCCGCATCTTACTGACTTCAGCATCCCTCTTGTTTCTCCTTTCTCGCCTCTTACTTTCTTCCTCGCACTGCCAGCTTGGTGTCAACATAAAGCTTCTCTTCCTTCCTCTCTTCTTTCTTCTTGTACTCTATCTGTCTGCCTTTCCTTTCACCATCCTCTCTTCTGTTTCCTCTGTCTTTTAGAGAAAATACTTTCACTTTCAAAAGAACTTTTGTTGGCGTGTATTTCATTGTGTGGGAGTGACAAAGTCCTCTTTGGCCTTGATAAAACAGCTCAGTGCATACAGTGAGTCTGCAGTATAAAATAAGCAGGTACTCTAAACATCTTCAATAGAAATCTAACTCAACATCAATGGTTTTAAAATTTCAAACAATTCAATTCCTTACTCTCACACTAAAGCTGTATTAGTACATTACTATAAGCTATATAAGTGTATCTTAAATTGGATTCACACAGTTATAAAAGTGAGCATAACTCATTGTACATATCTTCAGCAGATCTCTCCACAGCAGCAGAGTGTCTGAACGCTGTTAACTTCACCTCATCTGTGCTGGAGGTATCTATTATGGCTAATTAACCTCTTCTGCCCCTTCTCCAGAGAAGGGGCCCTGAAGGAAGAGGAGCAAGCCCAGCAGAGAACAACCTGGCCTGGACAGATGGCAACCCGCAACCCCCTGAGGAGGGATGGAGGGGGGAAGGAGATCGGGGGATAGGGGTTAGAGGAATATAAAAAAAAGTCCCTTTAAGATTTTGGTATAATGACGAAGCAAACATTTAGCAGCTCTGACTGGCAGATTGCTTCCATACTTTTATTCCTTCCAAAATAATGTAAGTGACAAACACGACAAGAAATATTCTCTTTGTGACAGGAGGTAACAGAACACATTGGGCCTGCCAAAGCCTCCCATCCAGCCCACAGAATATTAATGAATTCACAAAATTCATGCATCGAACGTTACTCACTAGTGGAAGAGGCCCAGATTGTTCTGAGAGAGATCATTGATTGGCTTGCCATGCTCTGGCAACGAGTCAAAAAGACTGTAATTCCGAGTTCACCCATTCTACAGAATCCCATTATTAGTCCATGGACCCAGCATCAAACCTCGCAGGCAGGCCATTCCCTGCAGCCGACAGCAGCGTACTGGCCAAACAACGGGAAGCATCTCAGGAGTTGTTAGAGAATCGATAAGCTTGTCTATTAGATGCAAAATGTTTCAGCTGGGTTGAGTTTCACTGGACAACTGTTGAAATTTATTTGGGAATTTGGGAAATGTGGTCTTGCAAAGGAAAATATGGAGGAAAAAAACTAACAGAGATGGGATAAAGATAATGCCAGTTTCTGTATTGTTGTGTTCACGCAAGGGCCGGCCAGTATGGCAACACATACCATGAGATGACAGACATTTGCACACTGTAAAGAGATTTTTCCCATACTGATGATACTGTGATAACTTAATAACCGTTATGCATTTATATCTAGCTGTACGAGGCCTCTGCAGGCCATGTTATAAGTTAATGAGTAGGACTGCCTTTTGGCAATAATTTTGGGTAAATGTGATAAACTACCTTGACTTGTCAAGTATTGAATTGACAGGATTAAATTTGTCGACCAGCCCATCATTATGTTATTTGTTGTTTCAAAAGTTACATAGTCTCACTTTAACATACAACTGCACCTGGATACGTTTTCTAGTTAATGACATAGGATCACAGGCTTTTGCATTTACACCTGGCATTGGTGTGCATTGTTATTATCTTGATTGTACTCGCACTTGTCAAAAAAACATGACACTGGGTCAAGAACAGTGATGCAGGATACTCTTGAGGGGCTGCTACAACATGCAAGGTGAGGGTCACATAATATCTCCAGGCTGCTTTTCAGTAGCCTTGCTAACTAAGCTAACATTACTTATACAGTATATCATATGGTATCAGTAATACTGTGCCAGTGCTCAAGCTGGCTAGCACTAGTGCTACTTTGGCAAGCCTCCTCAGTAACATGAGCCTCTTGTTGCGTATTATAGCTGTGTCTCAAGAGTCCTCAAATTTTCCTGTACATGTTCCAGTTTTTTTTTTATTTTTTTCAGATTTTCTTTCTTCAGGATGTGATAAGGATGTGTGGGTTAACACTTGGCTGAGATGTGATCGCGATTCGAGCCAGACAGCCTCTAGAAGTGGTCTGGTCAGCCGGATTGTGTTCCTAATGCAATGCCTCGTGCATGCATTCCACCTGCATTGTTGTGCATCTTTCCTTGTTAAGATATCTTCACTAGATATTGTGATACAGATTCCAGGCCCTCATAAAATACCCAGATACAGATTGCATTAATTAATAATAGGCACTAATGGGACCTTTAGCTCAATTTCTTCTCTTGTATTTAAAGGCAAGCCTACGCGCCACCGACATCCTCATACAAACTGCAGCTGAAAAACAAATGGAGCTGTGTGCTGCAGAACTGTTGGTGATTCATGTGGTCCTATATACTGTACAGTATAGACAACAACCTTAAGGCATACACTGAGACAACTGCTGGGATCTGAAGAGGAACTGAGTGGTTAGTACATAACAATGAGGACACAGAGGCGACCCAAGAATTTGTACTGGAGCAACAAACATTTAGAAAATTACAAAGCGCTGCCTATTTTATGAAGAAGCAATTGTGATAAGACACAACTTGTTTTTGTGTCATTGTATATACAAAAGACAAAATACAACACAGCAAAAGCAAACAGCTCTTTTGTCAGCATAATATGTAGCCTAAATCACAGAAACATAAAAGGAAACAATCTCCCCTTGTATTTGTGTGTGTGTGTGTGTGTGTGTGTGTGTGTGTGTGTGTGTGTGTGTGTGTGTTAGCAAGCTTGACTTGTTACCCAGTTGTAAACCACATTAGGTTTGTCTACACACTCTTACACACGCACAACACAAGTGATGTATTCGTGGTTAGATTACTAAAGACAGGTGGTATATATGGAGAAAGCTTATTTATGCAGACTACACATGTTTGAGTTCCAGCGAGTAATTGCAGTGTGTGTGTCTGAGACTATTTTTACTTCTCTATGAGGATGTCTGTGTGTGCATCTGGGGACTGGATTTGTACAGGTGTGTGTGTGCTTGTGTGTGTACTCTGTGCGTGTAACAAAAGCAATCCAGTTGGTTTAGAGTCCCAGTCAGGGGCAGAACGATAAATCATTATAAGAGTATCTTTGCTTCTTGACTTTATTTGAAGGAAGGACAGCTCGGACACATCATTCATATTTTCTGTAAATGAAAATCGACATTTCATCCCTTTGACACAACCTTGGGGTTCGCCTTGGTCGCTGAGTGGTTTCTAAGTGTTTGCTGTGCTTGACACAGTCTTCTTCCAAATTTGTCTCTAGGCGGCCTCTAAAAGCTTGGAAAAAACCTGAGAAATTCACCTATAAAGCAGCATCAGTGCTATTCAAGCAGAAACAACCTGGGAGCCAAACATGTACACAGAGGTGTTGTCTACACGAAAAAATGTTTCAACTGAAAACACCCACGTCTCAGGAGCCTAAAGACAGAAAGGCAGATAGGTCAGAGCCATGCAGTGCTTGTACAGCCACAGATGGGATATCCATGCAGTATATTTGTTTTTTTAAATCCTGTTTTAGTGGATTCTGTTTGGCAGTGACACGGTTTTGTTACCTGGTTTGCTACAAAACGCTTCTGTAAATTTTGACTGACAAACATGCTAACACTTCATTCTTTCTAAAGGTGGAAGATAAAGAAGACACTGAACTCTCTTGACTGCTGTGAAGGCAAACAAATAAAGTTACTTTGACGAGAGCCTCTTCTGCTGGGTTGTATTAGAATGAACATCTATCTAATCGAGCTGCATCATTTGTTGCTAATTAGTGTTAATGCTCTTAAATTGCACTAATGTTATCTTTCTGCATCGAGCAGGAGCCATCTGTCCTGCCACTGCTCTGAAGGTAAGCGCTGGAAGCCCCAAACAACAATAAACTTACCGCTCGTTATTTTCAGTTTCTATCATTAAAAACAAACCAAAAAACAGAGAATTCACCAGGATTAATTAGAGGAATATTCCTCAGTATACTTTCTCCTTAATTATTTTCTTCAGTTTCTGCTTGCCTACAGTAAGTAGTCTGAGCTACACAGAAGCTGTGAACTGTGCTGAACACAGTCCTCTGGCAGCACAACAACCTTTCGAGACCTGAGAAGGTGAAAGACTGTAAACAATAAAATGAGGTGTTTTTAGTCTAAAAGCGGTCATAAATTAAAAGGGCCAGCCTTAGACGAAATGTCAGTTGACCCAAATGTTGACATCGACAGTGATCAAAGCTTAATAAGCTTTTCCTTTTTTGGCAATGTAGGACTAAATATCGATGCCAACAACTCGCACAAGCTTAACGACAGATATACAGCCCTCCTGTGTGTTAGCAGTAGAAGCTGTGCTGCAAATGAGATTTTCTTCTCAAAAGATTTTTTCTCCAATTAAATGAATCGTTTGACACTGTTGTTGTTCTCTGTCCATTATATACAAACCCGATTCCAAAAAAGTTGGGACGCTGTATAAAAAACCAGGATGTAATCATTTGTAGTAAAACTGTGTTTACTGACAACGGTTTTCCAAAGTGTTCCTGAGCCCATGTGGTAACATCCTTCATACAATCATGTGTTCACAAGGTTGTGAACCTCGCTCCATCCTTGCTTGTGAACGACTGATCCTTTCCAGGATGCCCCTTTCATACCCAATCATGATACTATCACCTGTTACCAATCAACCTGTTTACCTGTGGAATGTTCCAAACAGGTGTTTTTGGAGCATTCCACATCTTTCCCAGTCTTTAGTTTCTCCTGTCCACACTTGTTTGAAATGTGTTGCTGCATCACATTCAGAATAAGCAGATATTTACAAAAATCAATGAAGTCTATGAGGTCTTTGTGCTGATTTCAATTGAATATATGTCAAAAAGGATCAGCAAATGATCTCATTTTGTAAAATTTTTGGTGTCCCAACTTTCTTTTGGAATCAGGGTTGTATGAAGCTGGAGCCACTAGACAGTTAGCTTAGCTTAGCATTAAGACTGCAGAAGGGGGAATAATCTAGCCTGGCTAGGTGAAAAAGTCTCCCTTCCAACTATTTTAACTGGTTAGCAAGTTGTGTCACATTTGTTTTATTTGGACAATTTCATGGTTTAGTGACTTGTCGTCACCATGAGGTTGCTAAATGCTCCATCATGTTCACCAGCTGCTTGCTAATTTTGTCTGTCTGCAGGTAGCTTACGGTGGGGTTATCAGAGCTTTTCTTGACTGAAAACAGCTGCTGAAGAGAAGGCTAATGAGAGTTTGTGGGCTAGAAAATTTAAACAATGAGCTGAAAGCTGCTAAAACACTCTCTGGAGCTGAGACATGCAGAGTTCGGTTCAAATCCGTAGGTTTGAGCGACCCCTTCAATTTACACATATTAAATTGATGCACTTAATAAATATGGTTACACTCCATAGATGCCGTGTGCAGATATTGTGATAGGAATTAAAATCGTGTCAATTTAATCTGCAGTTTTGCAAAGTCGACATGTATTAGTGTCATTTTCCGGCAGTGTGGCTGGCTCTATTTAGTCACAGCACAAGTTCCATCTGAAGTCAATTTTGAAAAAGTAGAGATGAGAAGAGCAATTTAATTCCCTCTCATCCACACAAATCAACAAATCACTGCTGGCCAGCAGCGTGCTATATTTCAATCAGGGTTGAACGTTCCATATCACACACCATAAAAAACAGAACGATTTAACAGAAAACAGCAAAGCACAGCTGCTGTACATGTGGTCATCTCTTCAACCTGGGACAGAACTACATGGGGCTGAAGAAGAACTCAGTTATTAATCTCTTCCACTCATGGGGGAAATTCATCTTTACACTTATTAGTACTTTGGGTGGAACAGGGTGGAATAACAGCGTGGTTGAATTAATATTTAGACACAAGATAATGAAAGACTATCTTTATTCACACACAACAGTTTTGCCCTTAATCAAACACGATGTTTTCATCAGAACTGTTCAACTAGATGCAGATTTGGTCTTTTCTCTGCTCTAAATTTGACCACTTTCACTAATGCAGTCGCTTTCTCTTTTTCTGTCACAAACACACACACACACACACACACACACACACACACACACACACACACAAAGTCCCTATTCAGAAGCTGCTTAAAATCAAATATTCCCTCATCTGGTGTTTTGATAATGGTGGTGGAGAGCTGTCTAACATGATGCCCTAAAATCTCTCATGTGAGCCAGAAGAACTGATTTGACATCTGGTAGATGTGAAGGCTGTAGCATTTGATGAGTGTGTGAGTGAGTTACAGGCCAGTATGTATGAGGATTCAGGTAAAAAGAAACTGGTGGAGGAACCAGTGAGGCTTTTAAAGACTCCTCTCTACTTTTAAATGACCTCAACGCCACTTAATGAAGTGAATTTCTCTTGACTTTTGCGAATTTGAGGTGGGTCATATTTTAGGGCACGAGCAAACTTTGCCACTCAGCTGCAGCACATTAGAAAACATCAGTTAATTCTTGGGAAACTGGTGAAAATGTTGGACAATTCCTCAGGAAAGCTGTTTTTCTTCAACACATAGATGTGTCCCTATGCTGTGTGGAGGAAGCAGTGAGGCTTTTAAATACTCCTTTCTGTACATACTGTACAGTCTGTGTGTTTGTGATTGCCATGTTTTTCCACTGAAGCAGCATTCACTTCACTGCAGCGCTCTCAGTGTGTGACAATGACAGCACTGGAGAGATGAGAAAACATGAATGAAAAATGCAGACAGAGCGGGGTTGGGGGGATAGAGATACTGGGTCAGTATTTGCTTATCTGCAGAGGGATTAAGATTACGGTCAGTAATCTGGAATGCACAGATGGGTGAATGGTCCAACACCCACACCCACACACACACATTTGTTTCCAGTACTTGTGGGGACATTACGTTGATTTCCTGTAGACTTATCCTAACTGTAACCACGGCTTTCCTAAACCTAAACCCTACCTTAACCTAGACCTAACTTTAGCCTAATCTTAACCAAAGTCTTCACCTTAATATTAATGAGTTACACTCTGGGGTCCAGCATTTCGGTCCCAAAAAAGTTGTCGGACCCCACACTGTGAGTGGACATAAACAGATTTATGCATGATGTCAGCTCAAAGCCAATGTAAGAAAAACAGAACTGCATACCTCTGTGACCTGAGAGCAAAATGTGATTTCAAACTTTGAATTAGTTTCAAATCAAAGTCTTATTTTTGTCCTCCTGACTTTTATTATTTCAGGGTGATTTTCTTACCCAAGATTCTCTGAACATTGTTTTCTTACTGTCCAGCGACCATAGTCAGCAGATCTGAGCTGCTAAAAATATTGATACATTCATCTGAGTTGCCTTTAGTTATTACCATGCACACATAGCGATTAATCTTTACAAGCAATAGCAGGTAATTTGCTGACTTTTTCTTTTACATTTTTGTCTCTTAGGAGACAGGAGGTTGTTCTGGCTGTATGCAGCTTGCGAGGAAGCCTGTAGACACTACTCAGGGATTAGAAAAACACCTCGAACCTCATCTGCATTTTCCAGGAAAAACATCACGTAGCGGTTTTCATTTACAGATAGTTCACCTAAAGGGATGCCACCAGAGATAATGCAGTAAAAGACAAGACAGCAATTTTTGTATTGTAGCTGGAAATGGAAACTGGAAACAGTTATTGAGTTTATAAATTCATAATTACCTCCACCAAGGAGTTCATTTTTTGGTTTGTTTGTCAGCAGGATTATGGAAAAACCACAGTTTTTTGGTTGGTGGAAATTGTAGCATCAGCCAGTGAAGGTCCCATTGAACTGTCGAGCAGATTTTAATCACTGGACAAATTGTTAATGCAATGTTATCACTTTTGATAACATTGCAAGATTGGGCATTTGGCCTTGGTGGAATAAATGCCACACATCTTAAAATGCAGTAGTAAGAGTTGTATAGTGACAAAACATAGCCAATTGTAGTAAGACGATGACTCCATATTATAATCCGTGAGAATCACTAATCCTCTGCAATTTACTTATCATTAACGAGTAGGCTATTGGCCTTAGCAGAGGTCATCGTCCTCCGAGTGCCCTTCAAGTTAACATTGAAAATAGATTTTTGTTAAATATTTTTCACATAATATTTATCATTAGGTCTCTACCAAGGAAAGTGCAGCTGTTACTAATAAGGTCGGCCTACACCTGCTTTTGACAAGTCAAACTCTCTTGTGTGGAAAAAGACATACTTCCAGTTTAACACCGACAATCTTAAACACTGCAAGTCTCACCTATAGGTAAGACACACATGTATGCTAAATAACAACACAATTTATTTCCTACAAAATAATCAAAACAAATGCAAACAAATAGATGGGAGAAATCTTGTAGTGTAGACAGTGGATGAGTGACAATGTGGTGCATAGACATGCCATAGAAACAAAGCAAAGGAAAGCAAAGCCTCAGCACAGAGGTGTATGGGCTGAAGAGATCTGCTCAAGGACTGGCTGCAGCTCTGTCTTATATGCATGGGTCACACTGGGTCCAGGTGTGTCCCATGCTGCTGATAAAGCTCCTAATTGGTCTGCAGCCCTGGAGACAGAAAGCACAGCAACAGCACCGTGAACCAAGCAGAGTGTCCTTCACACACTGCACTACGAAAATGTAGAGATTTTTCCCAATTTAGAGCAAAGTCAGTACCGTGGCTCAAATATACTCTGTGTAAGTAATGTAAGTTTGTTGGCCCGAGAGGCAGCAGAGAAAAGGGGTTCAAATCGAAGTTCTTCATTCTCTCCACATCATTGTGCTCAATAAAGTTCACAGCAATCTGTCCATTAGATTTTGATGAATCGTGTGCACAAGTCAAAACTCTTGCTTCATTGTGGCTCTAGAGGAACGATCACAGGGTTAAAGTGTTGGAAGGATTTAACAAGCAACATCGTGATCCATAGGCTCTGCGACCAGGAGGAAGAAAATCAAAGATGTTATCATTCATATCTGATATGTTTTTGAATGTTCCAACCTAAAAGGCCTTTTCGCTGCGGTAATACTGTAATCTGCTTACCAAGTTCTTTGAGGTAAACCATTAAAGTGTGATGGATTACAGTCAATTTCCCAGTTTCAAAGCAGATATTTGTAATTTCATTACATTTAATCTGTTATTCCTCTACCTTGGGTGGATGATTAGATGGTGTGGGTGAACCATTTGCTGTGAAGTCACTGGAAAACACTGCAGTCATGCAAAAACCTTGTGACTACAACTTTGTTCTGGTTAAAGCTTACTTCTTCCTCCATGCACTGAAGAATTCATCACACAACACATTCAAAACCACTTGAAATACTTTCACAAAGGAATATTATAGTCTGAGAACAAGACTATTTTTCCTAATTCCTGTGTGATTTGCATTTGGGGCTTTCATCAGACAGCTGTTTATTTCCACAGTCTTTTATACCTCTTGTCTTATTCTATAATCTCAGTCTTTGCTCTGTTTTTTCATGTGCTTCCCTGTAGAGTACTGTCTGCACAATAGCAATGCAATGGCAATAGCAAATAAATTGAGTCAAAATAAAATATGGATTACTGTCAGATATCACGCCGCCCTGCTCCTGTACACTATGCAGATATTGATAAAAGAATATAAAAAAGTAACCCCAGGAGAAATGAAAGATCAGAGCATCCAATATCACCAGCCTGAGTCCTTTTTCATGAGCCAGTCACACCTAGAATATTCTTCTAAGAACAAAAGCTTTGATGAACCATCTATTTGGTACCTAGCAGCTAAAGAGCTAGACTCCAAATACTGTAAATGCTAATATCATTAGTTTTCACTTCATGTGACAAGACATATTTTCCTACTCAAAACCTTTCACTCAAAATTAAAATGACTGACAAGATGTCAAAGACTCTGGTGCTACTTTGTGATCCTGAGACACACAATGATGATGAGTAAATACTGAACACATTCATCTATACTTGTGAAGACGAGGCGATCAGCATACACATAGATGATGAGCATGTTTCTCAAGAATTCTACCCTGACTATTTAACCAGTTAAACATCCATCTGATCAGAGGTTGATGGTACATGACTTTCAATTAAAGGCAAATATTGACCTAATCTTCGCAGTGACCATGAAATGGAGATAGAGGACGAAGCAAAAACAAATGTCTTTTACACTGCAACAATCATGTGATGCACTGACGAGCTACACATGCTGGGAGGTTTGTGTGTGTGTGTGTGTGTATGTGTGTGCGTGTGTGCGCGCACACGTGCATGTGTGAGCACTTCATCCTGTTCAGCCAGCAGATCTGTCCACAACTCCCCTTCAATTTTCCCTCTCCAGTATTTCCCCTGTCATCTCACACTCCCCTCTGTAATTTCTTCTGTCAAATCATCATCTCACTCTCTTTAAATCTCTCACACTTCCTCCTCAGCTCCTTCCTCCTCAGCTCTTGTTTATCTCCAACAAAGATGCGGAACCTGGGAAGGTTCAGGACCTCCGTTTCCTGTCAGGAGCATCTCCTCTTGACTTACATGAAAGCTGAAACACTGACAGCTGATGTGCTGGACATGACCTGAGGCATCCCCTGCCAAGCCTATCCATACCTCTGAGCTTTAGCTACACAACTGTCATCAGCCATGATCTTCTCCATACCATATACTCAGCAGATCCAACCAACGGGAATTAATTCTTTCCTATGGAGATGCAGCTGGCATAGATAATGTTCCTTGCGGCAGATTCCTTATATAATGCATCAACATCTAAATGTAGCAACATGGATACCAACTGAAAATTCACTTGACTGTAGGAATAGCAGATGGAAACACGTGACACATGTTAGGGGACAAAGTGACCGATGGAAGTAGTTTCGTTTCAAAAATACTGAACACAAAATGATAAAAAACGAGAATCGATAGTGTGCATTACAAGCTATGATCTCAAAAGCAATAAAAACTATACAGCCAACAAAAACTCGTTCTTAGATTATAATTTTGTTCACATCTAATCATGAAATTTAAAAGTGTGTTATACTGTTACACTATATTTACTGATAACAGTTGCATAATTGGTCAGCTTTGACAATAAATGACAAACAGCCCTTCACTTATTCTAATGCTTATGCCAACATTAACGCTGCCTTAATAGATCCAGATTCTGAACTTGTCCGGTAATAAGCTTAAAGTTACATTATGTGCTGAAGTTTAATGGGAAATAGCTCTGTCCATCTGCTGTTTGTCATCTGCACTTAACAGCTGCTGCTACCTGCTAGAGAGCAGTCTAAATCTGACTTCAGGTGATTATCTTTATCCAGTATGTACAAAAAGACAAGCCACTTTCTTGATCTTTAGGAACAACAAAAAGACCAAAGCCCTTTTCAAACATAAAAATGATACAGAGTGGCAAATTGTTTTCCACAAAACTGCTTTTGGCCAATATCTGCAGTTGCTAGAAAGAGAGACGGCTTATTTGCCAGGCTCAGATTTTTTAAATTAGCTGCGGCTGAGTACATTCAGTGTTGACAGTCCTCAGTGAGAGCAGCAGTCGGTGATTTCCATTGCTCCAACACTTTAAAATGCTGTTGAACACTGTTGTTTTTCAAGTTTACTAGCAACATCATTTTGATCTGTGCACACAGTCAGGGGGTAGAAAACAGACAACAATGCTGCAAAGAGCACTGATGAGAGGAGTTGAGGAGGAGTTGTCGTCCAGCAAACTGCATGAATCACAAAAGTGATGGGTGGAAAATGTTCAATATCGCAGGAGGGATTAAATATCCCTTCCAGCACAGAGGACATAATTATATGCATCCAGAGATTTATAAGCAGCCAGGCTCTGAGTACAAGCAGGCTTTCTCTATTTTCCTCTCTACTGTGCACAGGGTATGCACTGGATGCACTAGCCAGCCACTCATTTTGAAGGGCAGTGCTTTTATTTCAGAAAGCAAAAACTACAGCTACAGCAACAAGGTCAGGAAGGTTGTCTAAGGTAAGACACCTCACTCTTCTATACTGTAAATATAGCTGGTTTAATATGAAGAGAAACAGTTTGTCTGGTGCTATAATCAAAGCTTTGTGGATCGATGAAAGTGTGTGTCAGGCCATGTTTCAGAACGTGACTTGGTTTGACAAAGGTGGCAGACTAATGGCTCTGGGTGGAAATACAGAACATAAACCACAGTCAGGTAAATCTAAGCGATTCAGAGGTGAGTCTCCTCATATTCCCTGTAGCTGAAACATATTTTTGCTTATTAAACTCTGTAATGACACAGTTTTGTAAAAGTGAACCTTGCCCATGCACAGTTCACTGCAGGTATCTAATTATGGTTTCAAAGAAATCGAGCAGTAGAAGAACTAACTAGCCCTTCAGAAACATGCATGAATTTTTAATGGTAGTTATATTGACAATGGAAAATACTACATAAGGAGCACTCTGTGGTAGTGGAGGAAGTGACTGCAACAAATAGATACAAGCGAGGCACAAGGCACAAGCGAACCAGCTTTCCAGACCTTTAGTTTGTTTGCTTTGTTCAGATTCGGGAACTAATTTGATACAAGTGTTACATTTGCCCCTTGGTCCTTCCATGTTCGCAAAGCAACAATCAAGAGCAGTCTAAAGGTTGTAAACAGATGCCATGTGCAAGCAAGCTGTTCTCTGATTGGTCAGAAATATTATCAGGAAGATTTGCCTCAAAATGCTTCTTTTTTCTTCTTCATAAAGGAGCACCAGCAGCGCACATTACTAATTGTTTTCTTTGTATTTATGTGGTTAAAAAAAAAAACAGTGTTAATTAAATTAACAAAGTCCAGTTCCAGAGAGCGTCACGACTGCGGCTGGAAAACAATATCCTGATGCATCTTATTAGAAGACGTGCCAACAGGTCAAATTGATTGGACAGTTGTACCAAATATAAGGCAGTGCACGAGCCAGTGGTTTCGGATGGTGGGATTGATTGGGTTCTGATTGCATACAAACTGCTCCAGAGTTTGTGCGGGTGAGCGGAGATGGCCTTCTCTAGATGAGCTCAGCCTGCTTGTTTTACCCCCTGAGTATGACTGCTGTGTTCACATTATGTCCAAACCAGCCAATCCTGGCCATGAGACATTCCAGGTTTCAAAATAACTGGTCCAAACATGCTTTGTGTGGATGCACCCTATTAGTGAGAAGTGTCAGGTTAAAATGGCTGCACTGTACACCTGCATGAATATGTTTGCTTTTTTGTGTCTCCTACTGTCTTAGGCCCTCATGGAGAGAAAAAACAAGGAGAAATAAGACAACGTCCTGTCATCTGAAGCATCACCTGAAGCAACATCCACTTCACAGTTGATCAGCCACCCGTCATCTTTAACAGCTGTAGAGACTTTTGATGAATTGGTGCCTGCACATGTGCACTGTGCTAATACTAGTAAAGGCACACAGCCATCAGTGCCAGAGCAGCAGTGTTTTCTCTCTGCTTTTTACCTGTTCAACAAACACCTGCACATGAATAACAACATGCATTCTGGATATGTATATATAATATAACACTTGGAGGTGACACAATTCAGTTTCATCTGTTTTCTATCTTGACTCTGGTCTGAAACTACAGTGACGTTGGGATGTATCAGTCTGATCAGTTGCAGCGTCCAATCAATAATTGATTTCCAACACGGGGGCACATCATCGCTCATGGCTCCTCAGAGGTCTCTCTTCACTTTTCAAAGCAGAAATGAGAGCTTTGAGACGACTTTCAAGATGGTGGACCAGGACAACTTCCAGCTGAAGCGAGGATCGAACAGAAAGGAAATATCAAATATGACACTTGAGATGTACCTCTTGAGTGGACACGATTAAGTGAGACGTTCATTTTAGAATTCATTTTAAAATGTTGGCGCTCATATAACGCCTCACACGGCCAGGCTCCACACCATAAATGAGCTCTTCGGTCTTCTGCTGTAGGTTTTATAAGTGTACCTGGGACACTCAAGGCATGAGGAGATCTTGCTTTCCAGTCTGTAGCCCTTAATCTTTGGAATAGTCTTCCAATAAGCCTGAGGTCTTGAGTCTCTGTGGACTCTTACATAGCAGCTAGAAACTCATCTGTTCAGACAGGCATTGGGGTAGCATGTGGTAGATTTTATGTCTGTTCCCTTTATATATTTTGTCTGGTGTTTTGTTCATGTGTTTTTATTTGATTTAGTTGATTGCATTTTTCTGACCATGAAGCCCTTTGTGACTGGTGTCCGTGAAAGGTGATATGTAAATAATTTGCTTTGCTTTGTTTAAAGTCAGCGGGTCATCAGAATCATTAGGATTCTTCCTCTGGGGAAATTAAATGCATGTACCAAAATGTTGCAATCCAACCTCAAATATTTGTAGAGACAGTACTCTGGACCTGCCCTTTAGTAGATACAGTTAGGTACAGTGACAGTGTAGACACAGAGAGAAGGGACTTGGCAGTTATGTGCTGTGCATCTCAACCACTACGCCACATGATGCCCCGAAAGTTAACATTTCTAATGTGACTCTTAAATTGTTCTAAATACATGAGAAAATGCTCTGAAGATACAACAGCATGCATGAGTGCCAATGTGAAAAGAACTCACTGTTATAATGAATACAGAGGACCTAATTTTAAACTTAAAGACTCTTTTAAAGAGATTTCAGCCTCACTGGACACGTGCAGATTTACATTAGTAAAGCTCTTCAGTTCAGTAACAGTGCACCTCATATCCAAAAACTTTGTATTCACTGCATTGTGAAATGTTGGACTAGTGAATCAAGTCATGCATTTTGATGCAACAGGAGGATATCAGTCTGGCTGCAGAGCAGGACTGAGATTAAAAGAACACTCTGAGCTGAGAAACTACTGCAGCCCAAAGGAGGTTATCAAATCCAAGAACGCCAAGTCAATACTACTGCAAAAAGTTCTTCACAAGGTGTTTTGGGGAAAACAAACTTCTGAAAAGTCTCAAAAGCACATTGGAGCATGCTTACATCCTGAGATACACTGTGTGTTTGATGTTGCTCCATCAATTAAGACGCACAGCTGTTCATTTCTTCCATTTACTTCAACCAGAGCTGTACAACAGATCATAGTGCTGTTTGAACATGGTGTGTTATTCACAGAATGAATCTTCCATTCATTCTCACATGTCAGATCGCCATCCAGTTGGCAAATCAACTTATATCATCCTCATCTGTTCTTGGCATTCATCAGTTTTGGGCTCAAACTTCAGTCACTGAACTCACAATCAGAGCACACACCCACACATACTGAAAAAGAATTCTTTATCCATCATCATAGATTTAAGGTAAAGTGGTGATGGGGTGGTAAATATAGTATTTGGGCCAAAATTAATTATCACAGCATTTGTTTAGGTTTGGTTGATGTAAACTGACTGACGACCAGTATTTTGTCAGTGATGTTTCATTCAACAAGAACTTGGCCGGCCAAAAAAGATAATGAGCAACACTCATTTAATCTCATACAAAAACAGAGTGATTGGAAACGAAAAAATGTTTGTCATGTTTGCACAGTCATGCTAGCAGCTCTGTGAGGCTGTACTGAAGCACAGCAGTGCTTTGAATAAATGATGTCACATGCTAATATGCTAATGGTAAATACTAACATGCTAATGTTTAGCACATATATTGTTCCACATGTTGATCATTTTGCTGTGTAATAAGGGGATCACCAAAGCCAAAAGGATTCATCCTGTGGGGACCATGAAAGTATGTTCTGTATGGAACTACAAGGCAATCCACGCAACAGTCATTAAGATATTTCAGTCTGGACCAAAGTAGTGGACCACCTTACAGACCAGTACTGCCATCCATGGCAATTTCAGTACAGCATGAAGAGGCACACAGGCTTCAATCTACACTTTTTCCAAATGCCAGGACAAACATTTTAATGTTATCAGAGCAGACAGAAACATAAAGTAGTTGCACACTTTCAAAAAAATAAAGGTTGTGGATATGTGGAGCTGAATGTGGAGCACGTCACAATAGGCTGCTCACAACCAGTTTTGACATTTGCAGCACATTCTTTCTTGATGTCAGGAAAGAGGCCTTTCAGGGTCACAGTACAGTGACTATTACTGAAATACTGATTAAGTGGCTTTCTCTTTCACTCCGTCACTCACCCTGACTTCCTGTGTAACTGTATATAGCAGTTAAATAGCATGTATTATATTACGAAAGTGACCCTAAACAGCTCACTTGTGGAACACCGGAATAAATTATTTAGATTACATTGTGTAGACTTTACTTTGGCTGGCTGCCCAGATATATCAAAGACCTCTAAAGTATATGTGGCGACCCATTTTAGCATTCTTAGCATTCAGTGTGTGCATCAATTCGAAGAAATAAATTAGAAGACTGTGGTCAATGACATCAAAAGCTGCAGTAAAATCTACAAGCACAGTCCCAACTAGATCATGTCATCCATATGTATTAACCATAGATGAGTCACGTGTACTTTTGCAATGTTGGTAGAGGTGTCCTGGTTTACCTATGCTGTGCTGATGTAAGTAGTCCATTTTTAGTAAAACAATTGCATTTTCCCTTTAAAGCATCAAGAGCTAGAGTAGGCTTACAGTATGGAGGGTGAATTTTATATCCTTCACCAGCCAACTCAGAATTATCAAAATAATAGTCCTGGTGTGTTTCTGATTGCAGAAACATCAATACTGTCTGCAGAACAAACTCTGGTAATTTCATGAACCTTATTCCTGAGGCTACATATATTTAAGTGAGCAAGGACCAAATGCCTCCTTGGCATACTTGAAAGCAAAGACGTAGATTTGTTATTTGGACACATCAACAAGAACTGTGTAAGACAACAAGTCTTATTTTGAGG
Source organism: Chaetodon trifasciatus (assembly GCA_037975065.1). Lineage (NCBI taxonomy): Eukaryota > Metazoa > Chordata > Actinopteri > Chaetodontiformes > Chaetodontidae > Chaetodon > Chaetodon trifasciatus. Next base: position 1,261,783 of record JBBMOE010000002.1, on the reverse strand, counting down.
AAATGTTAAACAATCAAGCGCTTTAAGTTAACGATAGAGATAGACAACTGTCAGTCATTGTCATGAAATGTATTGAACATCAGTCACACTTTATGCTCGCTGCGATCTGTCCTGAGTTCAAGTGACAGCTTCATTACTTTGGTTGTTATTCGTCTGGGGGATATCATCACATATACTTGTCCAGTTGTGTAATTTCCCTGATGACCAGCACTTTTGCCTCCTCTGGTGAACCATTGAGTTTTATGAACACTTTGCAGTGTCTTGTCCTCGTCATCTGGATTGTATTAGGAAGCATGTCTGTCTGGCAATGTCTGCATTTTTCTTCATCAGGTGTTCATTGACATCCTGCACACATTGGTTCCCCTCAGCTTTTTCCCCTGCCTACGCAGTGCATTTTTTGTTTTCTGCTCACAAAGCAAATTATTGTCATTGGTTTCTCACTCTTGTTATTTTTTTTGAGAGGATGACAAGCTTAAGTATTATTGCTATCTACATATATACCTTTGTTGTCAAAGAAAATGATCACCTGGTGCTCGAGGGAGTCGAGAACTGGCTCAGTGGGCTCTGCCCTCGTGTAAGATAGAGGCCTGATGTGCAAGCCTCTGACAACCAGGTAATTCATGGCTGAATATTGTTCCAGGTATGCCGCTCAACCCTCAAATAGGGCTAACCTTTTGACATTTTGTCTTTGCAGTTCCTTGATTCCCATCAACTGGTTCACTTTTACCAAAGTTTAGATTATGGATAATATATTAATATATTACCAAATGCATCCATGAAGAAAGTCAACAGGCCTGCCTTGTGCCTCTGCCAAGTGAGAAGTACCCATAGAGGTTGTTGTTAGTTCTCACAGATGCCACAGGGGATGTGTATTGCACAGATATTCTCACCAAAACCAAATCTGCTAAAAGTCTCAAAGTGGTGACCCCACTGCACTCAGTTGAAAGCTTTCTCCGTGTCTAAAGATATTATAATCTCTGGGGGTTTAGAGGAGGCGGGTTTGTATAAAATATTAAACAGCTGCCAGACATTGTGGGCTGCATGCCTGCTCTTAATGAACCCAGTCTGATCAATGGACATCAACTAGTCAAACTCAGCCCTAACAGTAAGGATTTTGTAGAGATCGGGGTTTGGGGAAAAGACATCATTTGATTAAAGGTGTGATAGAAGCTGGCTGATCTGACAGCAGTTAAAATCCCCTCCCAGAATGACAGAAAATAAAATTTGGGGTTAGAAAATAAAAATTTCTCAAAGAAATTCTCATCATCATCCCAATTTGGAACATCAACATTAGTGAGGGTCAGAATTGTTATGGATCCTCGCTGTGATAATAATAAGAAAGTGCCCCAGAGGATCAGCAATACCCTCAGATACAGAGAAAGGTATAAATTTGTGTATAAGTATTGCAACACCCTGCAGGGGAGTAAAGAGTAATAGCAAGATGACAGATCTCATTAATTACCTGCAACCTTTTCTTCTGTTATTATAGATATTTCTTTTTACCCAAAAAAACTATTAATGATAACAAGCCGATATGACAAGCTTGAACCAACTTTCTGATTCAGAATTTATTTTTGGTTGAATTGCTCTGGACAATTAAAAATTAGGTACAGGTGTTGGTAGAATGGGTTTCAGTGAGCCGAGGATCCTCCACTCCTTTAACGGCCATGAAACTTACGTTACTCCTCTGCGATGCACTCTGAAGGTCCTCACATTTAATACTGAGTCTCTTTCAGATGTTTTTTGAAAAACCTAATTACTTTATCACTATAGTGTGAAAGCAATCAGGAAACTACAAGGACGGACGCAACCTGAGCAGTTAATCTACTAGCTTGTTTTGATAAGGAAAAAAAAACAAAAACCATCTCATTTGTCATTACGCTGTCAATTTCACCCAAGCATGAAATCCAAAGCGTATCACTGACAATGCAATATACATTACGCAGCAGGGTAATAATTTGTATGGAGACGAGATACAGTGCAACGACACACTTCAACAGATCAAACAACATTAGCATCCTCCAAGTTGTGCATGTCACATTATTATCTTGCTGTCTTCACAGTGTGAAATCCATTTTCGAGGCAGACCGAACAACATGCAGATGAGCCTGAGCAGTGACCCATGACGGTGTATGAGAAGAACACATTATAAACTGTGGAATACAAATACATGAACATCAAGAACAAGAGTGCATCACGGATGACCAACAGGGGAAAGCAATTACCTTTTAAATGATCTTGCTACATTTTAATAGAGGAAAAATCCATCAGAAGTAGGATCAAATCATGTGTGCCGCACCCGAGAAGACGATTGAGGCTTGAACCCTTATTCTAACTCTATGTATTTACAATTGCTGGCTGTGAGCAAATATTGGCTATTATAACAATTACCACTGAGTGCTGTGTTTAAGTTCTTGTTTTTGTTCTCTCAAAAGATTCCAAGAAATATTGTCACTCCAACATGCAAGACGGCAGAAGCTACCAATTACAAAGCAGCCATTTGAGCACATCACTGACAGAGATGGGAGGTCATTCATTCACATTTCTGGCATGTTCCAGCACTTCACCCTCAATGCTTCAAAATCAGAATGTATTCACACTACAATAACAATAATACTCTACATCATGATTACATTGTGACAGCTGAAAGTCTTAAAGTCTGCTGCTAAAATTGCTTGAGGAAAGCTGCTTTTCCTGCTGCCACTGGCAGTCCTAACAGGGAAACATGCCTGCTGATCTGCTCGGATTAAATGGTAGAAGAAGTCTGGCACAAACAAGTTGCCAACATATTTATTGCATCACCTGCACATTTTTCAGTTTGCCACACTGAAGGCTTTAAAATGTTGTAATAAAGCATGACACTACTGTACAACTACGAGTCCGGTTAGCTAAGTTTCTATGACAAGGTCATATGTGGCTCTTACAGGCCTTTTATAGTATATGTGATACCAAAATGCTGTTGGAAATAGGAAACCTATATAGGAAAGAAAGCAGCATGACTGAAAAATCAATGTGTGAGATATAAAAAGAGCATTAAGAGGATTCATTTTTCTAAGGAGAATTTCATACAGGAGATCATATTTCCACCACAAAAGGAAATATGTCACTAAGCAGGATTTAGCTTCTCATTTCCTCTGGTTGGGAGCGAGTGATTAGTGCCAGCCAGACTAGACTGGGATTGTGCAAGATGTGCTCACAGTTTGTTCAAAATAATGTGTCCTTAAATATGGAAATCCATTTAGCTGATCGAATTTATCATTTGTCCGCACTGAATCTCAAAATCAATAAAGCAGGGTCAAAATTGTTCCCCAGGAAACAATATCAATACATCACTGTGAAAAAATTCTAGATTCAGTCATTTTCACAAGCAGGGCTGCCATCTTTCCAGTCTGGTTTGGTGTGAGATTCAGTATCGGAGAAGTCAGGCAATTTCATGAGAAGGCCTTCTGTGACTTTACCCACCACAGGGCTTGAGTCATCACTCCTCAACCCTCAGGAATTTTGTTTAAAAAGTTCAGCAGTTCAGCTCACAAATTTAAAGTATTTATAGATGAAAAGCCAAGCCAATTATCACGGTCAGTGCTGACTGAATATGGCTGATCAGCCAACCTCTCAGCACCATCGCCTAAATAGGGAGACCAAAGCTAATCAGGACATCTTCCTCCAGAAAATTGTTAATTTCAGAGCCTGTTTTCCTGCATTGTAGTGAATTAATGGAGTCATTTTGTCGCTAAAATGTGGAGTCAGGGGGACAGGGGGGAAGGAGGGCACTGAAAAACGTGACTCTCAGGAGAATCTGGAGGGGAGTAGCTTCATGTACAAACACTAAAATTGTATGAAAAGTAAATGAAGGAGAAAAAGACGCTGTGCAAATACAGCAGATCCCACAGGACAGATTCGTCCAGGAAACAAAGCAGATTTTATTAAACTAGAAAGCCAGTTCAGAAATAGAAGAGAGGGAAATATTTCTTAGCTGAACACGTATTTACTGATAAGACTACAAAGACAATTCATTTTCTGACACTGTGGTAGCTAAATTAAGCTAATAAGCAATGGTAGTACCTGATAAATAAGAGCTAGGATGACGACCAATGCATGGTGCCTTATTGCGGCATAATGCTTTTGTTAGACGATGGCCTGCTCAGCCTGTCTGCTAATTGGAATCTTATTAATTATTGTTGACATTGTCATTGATTATATGTTTATTATTGAGGACTTGGTGGTGGTATCGTACTGGACATCATTCACAGTTGTCATTGAGTTAGAAAAACATTAGAAACACCTCTCAATATAACACCGTCCACCACAACAGCACTTCAGTGTGTTTAAGCATGTTTTGGTTCAGTGGATGGAGGAGACACTGTTGGTGAAGCTAATTATTCTAACCTGTCAAAAAATTTTCCTTTTTCTGAACATTTCAATTTGTCATAGATGTGAGACTGAAGTGCAAAGTGAGGAGAAACTCTTACGAGCCCACATGAAAGGTGTTTTTTGATGTTGGAGTGGTGTGTGTGCGTGCTCCTCTGTCAACTGAAGCCACACAAACTGTGTGCTTCAGGCTCTGGAAAAAAGCCTGATGCTCAGACTTTGTCCAGTGTTCAGAGACAGCAGCAGGCACGAAGGAGTGGCTTTGAGGCTTCCTCTTATTTGCTGTGGGATTTGTTCATGCAGCATGAGAGCGTGTTGGCAACCCTAATATTGACCAAAAAAGTAAAATGATGTCATGTTATTGTATTTCAGCATTGAGGTAGAGTTACATTTGTGATATTGCATAGGCTTGAGAGTTGGCAGCCTTGTAAAAGGCAAGACTTTGACTTGATATGCATGACTTGAGACCTGACTTAGACTTGAGACAGATGACTTGAAAGGACTTGACTTTTTTATCAAATACTTTAGCTAACTTATTGGCTGGCCTTTTTTGAGAAGACATACATCATTGAGGTAAAAAGGCCATACAACCAGTTAAACTATGTGGGCACTTGCTAAAACCGGATCTGTCAACCCTCACATTTCACTTTAACCAGGTATCTGATTCTGACCACCTAACAGTTAACCCAATCCTTGCTGCTCTGATATTTTAAAGCAGGTGGTTGTGTAGTGGTGATGTAGTGGTGTCCCCTTGTCAAATGTAAAGGGTATGTGGACAGCGGTGAGGGGGGCGGGATGGTCCAGGGTGGGGCATCAGAAAATTTCCCTTATTTTAAAATCCCAGTGTTGACAGTTATGGCTAACACAACCGCATGCTCATACCTAAATGGTTACAGGTGTATTGTTAGTCATCTCATGCAATGCTGTTGCATCCCTTTGTCTGCTGTTTTAAATCCCTCTTTAACACATTAATTTGACTTGTGTGTCCGCTGACACCCACCAGTTACTATACTTCTCATTATTAACACAAAGTATCTCACTTGTTTTACCTGTAGTGTTTATACACAAGAAGTCTACATAAATGTAAAATTTGTGGTTTTATATAAACAGAAAAATGAGAATTTGGTTTGATGGCACCCTGTTTTCACAGTAGCAAAACCAAACCTGAGCTCACTGAACATATCTAGCAAGTTGTGCTATAACCAAAGACACAGAAGGGTTTGACATCTGTACAAACTGTTGCATCTTAAAAAACAGACACATAAGAGCCCCTCAAATTACAAAATTTCTGTTACAGGTTAAGCAAACTGGATTGTATGACAGCTTTAGAGGCGTTTGTCAGTGTATTTTGGCATTTTAGCATGAGCCGAGAGCTAGCCGTTTCCACCTGTTTCTAGGCTTTATGCTAAGCTAGGCTACACACATGTTAACTCCACCTTTGTGCTCAACACACAGACATGAGACTAGTATCAATCTTCTTATCTCACTCTCGGAAAGAAAGCTAATCAGCACATTTTGCAAAATGTTGAACTATTCCTTTAAACCTGTGTCCTCCAGAAGTTGGACATATCCTGCTCCCAACAGCTTGTTGAGAATGTGTCTAGCCATGTCTGAAAAATACTCGCTGAAGGCTGCAAAAACCCTTATATTCCCGTGTATGACTTAGCTTAAAGCTATTACCCTGTAATGCCTCTTTAATAAGAACACTGATCCTGCCTGAGCTGTGGTCCCATTGTCTCTGTCCTCTACCCTCATTCTCTCTGTCTGATTAATTTCCACACAGGAGCAAAGAAAAGGTGGGGATATTCACTCTCACAGAAATGACAAGATGTGCATGTTGATGCAGTGTTTCAAGGCATCGCCACAGATGCTAAAAACCTGACAAGAAGATGTCCTTGGGAATTGTTTTCAAGTGTCAGTGGATTCTGGCTCTGATTTGAAGTGTGAAGACCGTGGATGTTGCACAGATTTGTGCAAGTCTGTTAGACAAAGAGAAAACCCGATCCTATCATTAAGAAAGCACTCAAGAAGAACAAGTTTTTGGTTCTGTTTGTTTAAGAGATATGGCTCAGAGAGATGAAACTCTTAGAGAAATTGATCATAAATTAAAGACATCATCCTTTGTCTTCCCTTCATCTACTAAGCTATAAAGAATATGAGAGGTCTAGATGGTCATTCACCTGTAAGAGATCTGTGCTAGTGCAGTTTGCACAGCTGAATCATATGGCTTAAGTTTCCTCCTCTGGCACTTTATTAAATCTGAAAGACTCGAGTGACCTAAAATGCCCCTGTAAATCATATTCCCAGCCATAACAGGCCAATTTCATATGCATAAACCACTGCGGCTCCATACAATCTACTGTCTGTCAGGTGGAGGAAATGGAGGCCATGACAGAGTCCAACTACAGGCAGCCTGATGGGCAGGGAGGCTGACAGATTAGCATCACGATGGGTCGACCTTAGCAGCAGTCACACCAGGCAAAAAGATGGAGAGATGGATGGTCTCCTCACATCGATCTCAGTCGTACAAAGATGAGGATCTCTTTAAGGGAAAAAGGCAGCACCATCTGTGAAGATGATTGAGCCGATGACTTTGCCATCTTTCTCTTTTATGAACGCATCCATATTTCAGCCCAAGTGCGGTTTCACTATGCTGTTTGAGTTTGGACAGAGACAGCAGTGCTTAAGCACATATTCCAATTATTCCTGGGTGCTAATATGGGAGATTATAGGACTATGAGTTCTGATAAAAACTGACCTCTAGTAATTGTGGAAGAACTTTAGTTCTAAAATCAATTGGAAAGCCTGTAATCTGTTCATAAATGTGAAACTACACTCAACTCATTCACGCCTCATGGCCTTTATCAGGGTATTAAAATAAAACTATTAGGATTCACTTGTTTTTGCTACATTGTTGCATATGGCTAACATCTTATGCCATATATACCCTGTACTGTAATTGCTCTAATTACACCCTGCTGTTGCTTAATTGCATATCCAGCAGCAGTTCTACTCCAGATGAACACTAGAGGCATGTTTCTGGCCATCTGGTGGCAGGCCATGGTCTTCACCAATGTTTGGGGTAAGTACCTTGTTCTTTAGCCTCTAAATCTGACCTTCCTCACTAGCTAGCTGCCACCTGCTAAATGTTTAACTTTTTTCACCTAATCAAGAACTTTGTCTGCAGGTTTTCACATTACACTGTCGTTTGATCCATTGCTAAAACAAAAATAATCTCTGGTACACCTTTAACTTACAGTTGGGTAAGCTAAGACAAAGTGTTTTTATGTCTTCTCCCTCACCATATTCTACATACTTTAGGATCTATAAGAAGCTTGGATGATATAGTGCTGTGAAGCCCTGCAGAGCTGGAAATTTTACGAGGTGAAATCCAAGTTAAGCCACAAAACTCATAGATCCAGTTAAAGGGCGTCATGGTGGCTTAGTTGGCTCAGGCACCAGGCATCTGTGACATCCAGGGTACAAATCAATCTCTCTCTCTCTGACCTTTCTTGTCCTGCTTGAGTAGTAAACTTTTACCTTGACATTAAAGCACTAGCTTTTCAATGAAAATTGATCAATCAATATATGCATTTTCATGACATAATGTCGTCGCAGGAAGAACTTCAGTCAAGCTGAAAATCAGAATCCTGAGCGCACAAAAGGAAAGAAGTCCCCAAAAATGTTCTTTAAGAAGAAAATCTGGTTTGGAAGTTTTGGGGACATTTTTCTCACCGTCATTCAAGCGACAACGGAAGACATGGCTATTGCTTCAAAGAGGATTCAGGAAATTGTGTAGTGTTTATCCGGTCTATTAAGGCAGTAAGAAAACAAAGAAGAGGCAGAGGAGCGCAAGCGTTTCCTCAAGGCACACAAGAAAACATTAAAGCAACAGCAGTTCATTACTGAGCTTAAGCAATGTGGTTTTCTAACCTGGAATAAAATATGTTGCGCTGCAGAGACCAAAAGAGTTCAGCATTTGTGCTCGAACCACGTGCACACGCACACACATTACTGGGCATGGGCCATCACACACATGCATTAAAGAGGTGAAAAGACACCCTGCTGTTCACATCTTGTAGGCAGCCAGGGGGAAGTATGGAAGTGAGTGTGTTAGTGTGTGTGTGTGTGTGTGTGTGTGTGTGTGTGTGTGTGTGTGTGTGTGTGTGTGTGTGTGTGGTGTTCGTCTTGGCTGAGCAGACAGGATTTTTCTCCCTGAAGACACAAAACACTGATTGACTTATTTCTCCTGTTGCTGCGGCAAACACACACCCACGCACACACACTCATGCATGTGTGTGCTGCAGGTATCCACTTCCATTCTTCATGTGAGCAAACATAACGTATACACACACACACACACACACACACACACACACACACACACACACACAGATACACTGACCTCTTTCACAAACTCTGCAAGGATTTTGAGACATTAATATGGACAAAAGGAGGGAAAACAACGCTGTTTACTCAGTTTTGGAGAGTGAGAGTGTATGTCTGTGTGAGGAGGTGTGCATGTGTGTGTGTGTGTGTGTGTGTGTGTGTGTGTAAGAGAGAGAGAGAGAGAGGCTTATTGTTCTGTAATCTGCTCTTGGGATCCTCAGGGAAGTGGAATTGCAACACCTGATTATCTCCGAGCCTGAGCATCAACAAGAAAGGTAATTCTCCAGAGACAGATTGAAACTCTTTCTCCCACTCTTTCTTTCAATTTCTCCATTCTCCTTCTATTCTCTTTATCTCCGGTCTTGATCACTCTGGCACACACACACACACGCACACACACATGCGGTCTCTGCCCTCTACACACACTTCCACTCCTGTCTACACCAGCTCCTCTCTTCCTGCATCCCTGTTCCTCTCCATCGGTTTATCCTCCCGATGTCCCTTGTGTTTTCTCTCTTCCTCTTCGCCTTCCTCTTCTCTTTCATCATTCTATTTGAAAGGCCTGGTGGTTTTGACGTGGCTTTTGCTGCTGAGATTTTTCCATGACTGAAATGTTTCTGCAATCTCTGCTGCCATTTCATTCCCTCTGAGTGCTGCAGGTTTCCATTAGAAGAAATAGACAGAATGGCCCTAAACAAGTAAAAGGAATAAGTGTTCTCATGCTTGTTTCATATGTGAAATACTACTTTGTAAAGTAGCAGATCAACCCCGAGTAAGCAAACCTATTCAGCGTTGTGCTATGACCTATTCTCTGCTATTCACCTTGAGGAGAATTCAATTTCACTTCAACTCAGAAAGTTGCTGCAATTCCAAATCCATGTGTGCGGAGAGATTGCTTTGTATCCCTTCAAGTGACTGACAGCTAGTCAGGCTGAAATAGGCGAAGCAGTACAGAGCGGTGTTGCTGCAGCAACAATAGCCTTTACATAACCGCAACTCGCTTCATTTCAGTTTCATTACATTCAATCATTCCCAATGATCAAGAAGTGCATTTTTCTGTGAAAGTGGCAGCAATCTCTTGGCTCAAGCCGTTTGCTAAGATCATTCATAATTCAGCTCTGGGAAGCAGGATTGGAAACTTTTTGACTGCAGAGTCGAGCACTCTCATTATGTTTTCCCTAGAAGAGCCTGCGTGCTGTTTAGAGACCATAATGCATGACATTATGATGAGATAGAGCACAGTCTTACACTTCTTGATTTTGTGAGAATGTGAAGTAAGTAATAAGCAAACCCCATCCAATCCCATGAGGCTACAGGTTGAATAAATGTCACTTGTTTTTTAATTATTAAAGTAACTACATTCCATTTATTGTGGGGCATTTTACTGAATAACATTGTGCTTAATCAAATTTCCACATATAAACGAATTAATTTAGTAACTGATGCACAAACGGATGGATGATGGATTCTGAAGCCGCAAAACATTAACGATTGTACACTTTGTGAACCACATCTTCAGTTCACCTTCAAACAAATGTATGCAATTTGCAGAAAACGTGAGTATGACTAAAAAGTGTGTGTAGTAGAATAATATAGGTATGTGCCTTTAACCTGGTGCACCACTGGTTCGGTACACAGAACCATCAGGGAAGTCGTCCTTGGAAACCGTTTGCAGAAGGACAGGCACTTTCAAAAAAAAAAAAAAACACTTGGCAGGTGATTGGAGGAACCATCTGTCTATTATCGTCACTGTCTGTGTGCAGCGATGAGCAGACTGGAAACTTCCTCAAATTAGGTTTGACTGGTGCATTTTTTGTTTGGCCTATTGCCTTTATTTGATAGTACAGCTGAAGAGAGACAGGCAGGGGGTAGAGAGGGGGGACGGCATGCAGCAAGGGGGAATCAAACCTGGACGGCTGCAGTCTTGCTACATGGGGGCTGCGAGCTCTACCAGGTGATTTTTAATTAAATAATCTCATTGTGCCCTCTTTCTATAATTGCTTGCAGATTTTCTGAATATTCAGAGAAAATTTGTGCAACATTTGAAGGAAATGTTGGAAAGAATGTTGGAAGGAAATGCCTCCCTGCTCTCAGTCTCTTATTTTGAGGACTGGTTCCTCTGCGGTGGCTCATCAGCTGTCCTGGGATCTTACTTCTTCTCTCACTCTCCTTTTTCCTCTCTTCCTCTCCCTCTCTCTTGCTTTCCTTTGCCCAGGACTTTGTGCCATTGGCTGTCATCCAGATGTCTCTGATCTGGATCACTGTCCTCCAGGAGACTCGACCAGTGTTTCCTTCGTATTTGTTCAGCACTGTTCTTACGTCATGTGTTGTCTGCAATGAACGACTTCATCCTCTCTGGGCATCTGTCGTCACTTCTCCCTCTGTGGGAGTGTTATCCCTGAGTCTTGTCTCACAGATTTACACGTCCAGACTGTGTGTCATATAAGTCTGTGCTTTATTTACCAAAACTGTTTTTGTATACTCTACATACAACAGCAAATACATATATCTGTCTGCCTTAGAACAGGGCTCCCTCTGTTGTTACTTTTCCTGAGGTTTTTTTTAACTCATTTTTTACCCAATAAAGTTTTTTTCCCATATCAATTAAATTAGGTGCAGGTGTTGAACAAATTGTAAAACCCTCTGAGGCAAATTTGTGATTTGGGGCGATATAAAAAATTTACTTGACAATCGAGGTCTGAACGCAGCAGATGAAACAAAGTGCTGGGAAAGCTCCCTGACTTGCTCTCCATGTCCTCTCTGAACAAGAAGCACTGAGACTGCCTAATGTGCCATAATAATCACTATGATATACTGAACATAACCAGCTATGCTAACAAGGTCATTCAGTTAGCTAATTAATGCACTAATTAGAAGATGTTTCGATGTCTGCGCGTAACTCATCAGCAGTATTTAGATGAGCTCCACAACCTAAAGAACCAAGGAGTTGGTGTAGTTTCATGGAAATGAGTGTGTCCTCATTAAAATTGGATGCAGAATGTGGACCATAGAAAACTTGTGGATAAAAACATACAGACGTGGGCTCAGATGAGATCGGGACAAAACAGAAAATGGTCAGGGAAATGCTTCTCTCTAGAAAGGAGTGGGAACAATGGGTCGAGACATACTGTAAAAGGCGGAACTGAAAGAGTTCCCTGGCCTCACTGTCCCAGCAGTTTACCTTTAAATGGTAAATGTCTGCCTGAGAGGGAGCTGCTTTGTAGCACCGAAAACTCTCCACACTGGAACAGAACAGCCTGAGGGCACGAAGCACTTCACTGGAGCACAGTGAGCCAGTCAACACCTGTGGGGTATCCACTAAACACAGGTTACCTGAAATCACATACGATTTCACCATAGTAACAAACTCTAAATTAATAACCAGGTGTAAATTATACACATCAAAATGAACGGACAACAGAATCCACATTGTTAAAATACATGTTTCATGATGCTGTACTAATCATGTTTTGACCATGAATATGACTGAAATTTTAATAACGGAGATGGAATGAGATCTGTAGTCTGTGTGCAGGAGATCTGCACAGAGACAATTACAAGAGGTGTAAAGATTAATTGATACATACTGGGAAACCAATAAAAGAGTCAGAGATGCACAACCATACCGATGCGAGAAATTCAGAGAAAAATCGATGCAGCTGTCAAAAACCAATCATTCCAAGTAACGCCGTCTCTCTCTCATTCTTCTCTTACCTTCTATTAGTTATCTCGTTCCCCAATCTATCAACCTATCTATGTTCCCCAATCACAAACCTGCTTTATTTGATCCACTGGAAGAATCGTTGGACTACCGTGTTCAGCGCTGCCTGAAATCTTTACGCTACATTTGCAGTCTTCAAAACACGTCAGTGTTAGCAGCAACTGTTATTTCCAGCTGGTCCCAACTCCTCCAACAGAGGTAATGTGCTATTTTACTTACAGACATATGCATCCACACGTCATGAAATCTGATAATGAACTGTAAATGGTAAAAATATCTGCTAAACATCAGTATGGTAGTTTTTCATTGTCAGCGTGTTAGCAAGCTGTTAGCATTTAGCTTCAAGCACTGCTGCACAGCCTCACAGAGTCAGTAGCATGGCTAGAGATTGTGTGTCTTGTTGTTACTAAAAAAGCCAAAATATTAAATGCTTTCTGGTGATGAGCTGAATTGCCATTGAGCTCAGTGTATTGTACCGTGAACAAATGTCTCTAGTGTTATTTTTGTATTGGATTGTGGTTTCTGTATCAAGCTAGGCATCTATCATCTAAGAGGCAGAGAGGCACACCTCCAATAATTACATACAGTAATTTAAATAAACATATATGTAAAAAAACACTGCCTATCTTTATATGAAAATAAATAGCCTTGAGCTAAGAGCTGGGCTTTTTTTCTGCCTTTAACTCAAACAGCAATGAATAAATCCTCTTGGTCAACAGTGTATTTCTATTACTACAAAAATGGCCTACATAAAGTATTCAACGTCTGATGATTAAAAAAAACTAAAACCTAGTCACAGTGCTTTACTTTTAAAATAGAAAAAAGTAGTTTGACATTTTAGGACAAAGCCATTTTGATAAGAGAGGAAGTGCAGAATTCATTTTGAAAATCTGTGGAGCATCATCCTGTCCTACACTCTGCAGAAATCTTAAGCCTCCTCCAATAGGCTTAGGCCCAAACCACTAGAAAGATATCCAGTAAGCAGTTCATTGAAAGACTGGTATGTAGGCTAGGATACCCTTCAGGCCAAAGGCATTCAATAATCAAATGCTTCTTTGAAACTTGACGGTACAGAGAGGCTGAGAGGATCTGAAGGGAGGGAGGGGTTGTTGAGCAGCTTTTGGGTGACTGCAAGCTGCTGCAGGCCTCAGATGGCAAAGAGCTAAGGTGGGTGGCAAGCTCACACATCTTAGATAATCTTCTGAAAGCAAAAGGCAAGTGTCTTCAGACTGGAAAAATGGTTTCTGCTTCCTTTCCATGTAGTGTCGAGCTCTGGCTGTTACAGCTCTTCTCTTTGGGGGCGATTATCCCACAGAAAAGTGATGGAGAGCAGCAGAGCAACAGTACGGTGGGATGAGCTCAGGTGCATCTGATTTCTCTTTGTACGGAAGTTTTTATTGGACTTTATTGGCTGTAACCCACAGAAGACAACCCTTAAATGTGTACCATGATGCAAAAGATTGATATGCAAATATCTACATAAATCAATAAATTGGTGTTTACTTAAACACATATTTTCATTTCACATAAAAACTTCCCTCCTAATTGTTTGCATACTCTTGTCCTACTGCAGCAGATATTTAGAAAAGCATCGATAAATGCGAGGTTCGGTTAGTAGCTACACCAGTAGATGGCGACATTTCTTTGAGCTTACAGAACTACAGTGTGTACTGGAAGAAGAGTAAAACGAGTCTACCTAGCATTCGCATCTGTACAACAGGAGGGAGAAGGACAGGAACTGGCTTCAACCAGGACCTGAATGACAAAGTGGAGCATCTTTATTCAACCCAATGATTATGATTTTTTTAGTTATAAAATGACCTGAAAATGACAATTGGCCACCAAATCAGTTCACCCTTGACTCCAAGTAAATCTTTGGGCCAAATTTGAAGAAATTCCTTCAAGGCGTTCCTGAGATATCACGTTCATGAGAATGGGACGGACGGAGGACCCAAAAACCCAATGCCTCCAGGCACCTGCACTGAGGCATAGAGATGAGAGCAATGCAAACAGATTACAACTGAGGTCTTATATTTGTTGTTTTTGTCATTGTCTCTATCAGTAATGCTTGTATTGTACTCACGAAAGTGATTGCACAGATCTGGGAAAACAATTTATACAATGCAGTCTGATTGGGCAGGAAAGACGAGCAGTCAAAAGATCCTTCAGGTTGTATATGAACAGTTCAGACAGATTATCACAACCACTTTATTTCAAGGTCAAACCTAAGATGTCAGTAATAATCCCTCAGAGGACAGAAAGACTGCGCGCTTGCTATAGCCTGACCAAGACTGGACTTTTGAGGCTGAACCTGGCTAATAACAATTCATTGGTTATTGTTTTTTTAACAGAATGCTTCACATACAGTAGCGATGGCACCACTTCTAAATCACTACAAACGCAGCTTTTTGCCTGGCTTTATCTCTGCATTGGGAGGAGTGTGCTGTTACGAACTCACCAGCCAGCAAGGTACTCAAGTAGCAAATAACCAAATGTGAAAAAACAACTCAGCAACACTAGCTTATTCATCACAACAGTACTTCATTCATGGCCTGTGCCAAAACATGTTGGGGAGCTAGAGAAGATTCTTCCAGTTAGTCAGCTTGTTCTACTGAGCTGTTTTTTCACTTTCATTTCTCTGTTGTCAGCTCCTTAATAAAAGCAGAAAACATGACTCTCAGCAATAAAGGTTTCAGAAAAGGCAGCAATTAACATAAAATTTATAATGTTTTATTTTGCTGCCATTATTATAAAAAAGCACGATAACCAATGTCATAAATGGAGAGTTTTGCTCTGTTTAAACCCTGATCTGATTTCAGTGACATTACCCTGTTTCCAGATCTTAATTAACTGTATGAGTACGTTATCATAACCGACAGGAGTGTTTCACCTACTGAAGTGATTATGTATGACAATTATTCATTGATTGTATATATCCTGACTTGTATGAAATGCCAGTTGGTGCATTTAAACTGAGAAAAAGGTTGAATCTCACAAAGCTGCTGTCTGATGAGAAAAGTCCAGGTCGCTCAACAGGTACCAACAGTGTGTGCCAGTGGAGAAAAGCCTCAGGGCAGAGATTACTCCTGCCTTGTACTGTACAACTTGTACGAATGTGAGCAACAGCGGACTAAGTGCTAAACATCCAAATTATTTAGGTGTTTCTACCATGGCCTTGATGATAACCTTTTCCCACTAAGAAGTGATCCTGCGTACAACCTGCAGCTACTTGGCTGGAGGTAACGGCTTTATAGCTTCCTGTTGTCATGCAGTCAGCATGCTTCATATCACTGAGAGCCAACATGACAGATTCAGGGGACCTTAGGTAACGGCGAGTAGCACAGACAGATTCATCCGCTGGTAAATCCCGTGTGCCGACAGGCCACCATCATTCCACCATGCCTCCATTGTGACTGGCGTACAGGAAGCAGTGTATCACAACAAATCAATCAGTCCACTCTCACTCCAGCGGAGCCACATAACAAAACAAAAGCATCAGAAAGTTGTGTCCACACTCCTGCAGAGGATTTTACACTAAGCCTGAAGGGATTGAAGAGCAGGCACTCCTACTACTGCTGCTGCTGTCTGCTGCTGCTTGACAGACACTGAGTGACAGTGACAAATGTGTTCAGTAAAGCCTGACAATGTCATAGAAATAAATATCTGTTCTTCTCCTGTCTGCCACTAATTGATACCAAAACAGAGGAATTTGGCTGACAGTGTAGTCAGTTCATAAAATGTTTGTCTGAAATTGTGCGCACCCACCACTGACTGTATATAAAGCTGGACAACGCATCTCCACTTCCCTCCACTGTACAAAAATTAAGCCAGTACATCACGGATAAGGATGCTGCCATCCTGCACTGGCGACATCATTTGAAGCCAGTGTCGCTGCATTACACTACACCCGCTCTACAAATGCTGGTTTTCAAATTAAAAGACGAACAAAAGGGTGAGTTGGTATGAGAAGTGACAGCTTGTAGAAAGAAACCTGCACTTCACTCAGAGTAATTACCAAAGAAAAGCCACAGCACTGACAGGAAGGTGGAGAGCCTAAACACAACAGAAATGAGCTGTTAACACAGAAGATGAAGAGAAAGGCAAGAATCCACGGATTACTGCTTCACAAAGCAAGAGTCCAAATATTTTCCATGTTTTCAATGTGAGTGTTCTTCCACAGCGAGCAGCAAAGCCGTCTTTCTGTGGAGGACAGCCTGAGGGACAGAGACACCACAGATTCAGACGCCAGGTGACCAGGGGTAGAAATGCTACATTTCATGTCCAACAGAGAACGATGAGCCGCTTTCACAATAAATCTTCAGGACAATAGCAGAGAACGTGTTCTGCAGGCCGTGTTGGTGGCTCAGTGGCCGGAGACTCTTGTCACTTTATCCTTGCTGTCTCGCACCAGTCTGCCACTGCATGACCTAATGGAGCACCGCTCACTAATGCTGCTCTGTTTGGATTTCACTCTTAAGTTTCAAGCTGTGATCTCATCTGGGTGCCTTACATGGCTCCAGATTATTTATTTATTTTCCTTTGTTTCAGCAAGTAAAGCAACAATTTTCAATGTCAGTTAAGAAAGAACGCATCTACAAAGTACCATCACGGCTAGCCAGCTGGGACATTGTAGCGGTTGTCAGTCACAGAGGAGCTAATGAGCTTGCTAACTGCTTGCTGACGATCCCTTGGAAAGCTTGTTAGTTTGGCTGACAGCTGGACAATAAGTTCACAGTTAACTCTAAAGATGTATTTGTACCATCAACTCCTTCTGGTTGTAACAGAATCCACCAAAGCTGGAACCTGACCAGATGTGCCAGATGGTTTGTCACAGACAACCATCAGGGAAATGAAAAGGGCAAACATGCTTTAGAAAAAGTGGCAGGTGATTGGATAAACCATCTGTCTGGCAATGTCTATCACAGGCTAAGTTGATCAATGAACCATATGATATAGTAGGATCTTTTGCCAAAGCCAGTCAGGAGAAGAGCGAGAACTTCTTTTTTCTTCCAAGAAGAAAAGCCTTCAGTGTTCTTTGCTCTTCTTTCAATGATGGAATCCTCTCCAGTTCTGTCTTATACCTGATACAATAGCAGCATCTATAACTGGAAACCTGGAAAGACAGATTCTCAGCTCGCGTGATCTCATGTGATTCCTTGAATACAGCTGCCTCGCAAGGTAACCAAAGTAAAACTTGAAATGAAAACTCACTGTAAAAGACTCTTTGGTTTGACCAGACTATGACCACGATGTGATTTAAGCATTAGATGAGTGCATTTTTGGAAATGCTGCAACCATGATTCCAAAAAAGTTGGGACTGTATAAAACGTGAATAAAAACAGAACGCAGTCATTTGCAAATTAAATTTGATGACAAACAACAGCTTTAGAAAGTGTTCCCTAATCCCATGTATTAATATACTTTATCCAATCATGCGTTCACAAAGTGGTGAACCTCGCTCCATCCTTGCTTGTTGCCTTTCCAGGATGCCCCTTTCATAGCCAATCATGATACTATCACCTGTTACCAATCAACCTGTTTACCTGTGGGATGATCCAAACAGGTGTTTTCGGAGCATTTCACAACTTTCCCAGTCTTTAGCTGCTCCTGAACCAACTTGTTTGAAATGTGCTGCTGCATTGAATTTAGAATAAGCAGATATTTACAAAAATATCAACAAAAAAGTCGATGAAGTCAAACATGAAAAATGTCTTTATTCTGTTTTCAATTAAGTATATGTTATCACATTCTGTTTTATTTGCTTTCCACAGCATCCAAACTTTTTTGTAATCAGAAAAAACACTTGAAATTCTTAAAAAGCTTTTTTTTGAACGAAGGTGAAATGTCAGAAAATAATAGTAAAAAAAAATGAGCTAACCCACAGAGAGCTTGAGGAGAAGCCTCAGGGCACATTTCACCAAGTTTCCATCAGCGCGACTTGGACAACAATAGTTAGAGCTCAGAAAGTTGCCCGCATTTCCCTCGGCTCTCTGCAATGACTTTATCCCAGCGTGCAGGGAAATCTGGCTGTGAGTGAAGGTTCTCCCCATGAGCTGGAAGCGGTATTTAGCTGTAGGGCAGCAGAAGGGAAGGCAACAGTCTGTGGAGCTGAGAGTGAATCTCCAATGATAGCAGGAATGGAAAGACAGTAAGTGTGACAGAATTAGGAGCAGCAGGGGGCAGTGGATGAAAACAATGAATCTGGAAAGACAGTTTCACATGTCACTAACAGAGCAGAATCTTAGCTTGTGGACTTAATGAAGTGTGGTAGCCTGAGTCTGAAATGAGTTTTTTTCCTCACCTGCCACTGTGGCAAGTCACTCAACATTTCCACCAGCCACGTCTGAAATACAAGGCTTTAGAATCATAAAGTCACTGATATCTGACAGTAGAAATATGGAATACATCAAGTCATCATGTCACCTTAATCCCCAATTATCCTTAATTTATGATTTGCTTTTTGAAATTAATATTCATTAATACAAGAAAAACCCAGTATGCCACAGACAACATTGACCCTGTATTGAGCAGGTGGCAGGTGATAATTTCATTCCCTGGAGGTAGCTTAACAGCACAGTTACATGGATTAACCATTAGAATAAACTAGCTCACTGAAATTCAAACGCAGAACTAAAGCTAAACGATACGACCAGTGAGCAGCAGCAAACTGCGTCCAAACACAATTAAATATACATCAGTTAAATAACAGGTAGATGCCACATTTCCAGCATGTTTTCTACATTTTCCCCCCACCATTGGAGGTTTGACTGGCGTTCTTTAATTCACTTCATCTCATTGTGCCCTCTACTTCTGTAATGGTATAACGGCAGCTGACTGGAGCATTTGTGCCACGCACTGCTTATCTCAATGCTGTGAAAGGAAACGCATACATTTGCATTTCATTTGCAGATTTTCTGAAATGAAAATCTTAAAATTTCTGCTACATTTGGATGGTAACCTGGCCTCTGATCAGAACCGCCCAAAGCAAGCCAGTTGTTTTAGAAAACGCAGAAGTCTGACATTGTTTTGATGAATTAATTAGAAAGCAAAATAGGAAAAAAAAATTAAGAATTAAGAAAGAAAAAAGTGAGGAAAATACAGATGAGCTGCTGAATATGCAGACGACTCCCTCCAGGTACGTCCAAAAACAAGAAACAATTCAATACGTCTTCTGCAAATGAAACCTACAATATTATTCTTACTCCTCGAGCCTCTTTCTCCACTAGAATTTGGGCATTCTTGTTTATTTTCCTGCGCTGATCCATGCCTATGAAACACACCAGATGACAACTTCATGAGGCTTGCAGCCTGTGATAGTCTTCCTTGAGCCTCACCGGAGGAGTTTAGCTATGGGGCAGCACCTAGCCTCCCTGCGGTGTCATAATGCAGTCTCAGGGAAATGCACTGTGGGATTTAGAAGCTGGTGAATGACAGTGGCAACTTCACAAAGTGTTAGATTTCGTGTTGGACACATCATGTGTAAAATGTGAACAGGCTCCGTCATGCAGCCTGCCGACAGGAGAAAGTCGTCTCCTGCAAGCAGAAAACAATGCCATGCATGCAGTCAGGCAAAGAGTGGAGGAGAACTTGTGTGTGTGTGTGTGGGTGTGTGTGTGAGCATGAACACAAACAGATTTTAGAGCACACTAATTCAGAGAGGCACACAACACATACACATACTTCCTTACACACTCCCTGTTTATGGGATGAGACAAGTGCATGCATGAGTGGCTAAATTAGCAGCTTGCACTTTACTGCATTTGGGATTTGGAAGAGATGTGTGTGCGTGTGTGTGTAAGTATGTTTGTGTCTGTGTGTGTGCGCGCATTTGTCATGTCTCATGTGTCCATGCCTAAGATATGAGACATTTCAGTCTGCACATGTATGTCAGGTGAAAGCCACAAACCACTTCACAGGGTCTCAGTGGTGAGGGTTAAGTCCATTATGAATCTCCTGTGTGTGTGTGTGTGTGTGTGTGTGTGTGTGTGTGTGTGTGTGTGTGTGTGTGTGTGTGTGTGTGTGTGTGTTCATGTGTGAGAAGTGACAGGGTGGATATTGAATGCCATAAGCACAGTTCCCTTTTTTAATGAACCACACTGCTTGTGTCTCTCACAGGACCATCAAAGAACTCAGAAGCCTGCTTTGCATTTCCAACCAAAGTACCTACACTTACGGACTCATTATGTGTTTAACATGGACAACCAGAAAGAGACGTTACTTCAGAAAGCAGGACAGAAAGGATGTGTATTCTGTTACTAAACCACGACAAAACCTGGGTGTAATTCTAATGTTTTAAACACAGATTATTGTAGAAGACTTACAGACAAAGCACTGTATGTTGATTACTTAAAGAGTTCTACTAATTCTGTGGTCATAACTGCAGGAAAATGCCTATCATTACTGATTCTAGATCTAATGTTAAAGTGGCTTGTTTGATGCGGCCAACACAGCCAAGCCTGCTCCTTGTAGAATAAATAATTCTGGAAATAAAATTACTACATGTGAACCTGTGTACCTAATTGTTATCTGGATGCTACACACTAAATGTATAAGTGACTGAATGGGCCGAAGTTTAAGCCGCCTCTAGCATTTGCAGCACATCCACAACTGTTTTCTCTTTTCTTTCTTTCTTTTTTTTTTTGTTGTACAAGACCACCAGCATCACACACAACACTTCTGTCGCCATCATTGACAGTTGCCTCACCCGCCTCACCCGTGACATCTGAACTCATGTGTGGTCATGAAATAAGACATGCTGTGATCTGGTCGAGGTCATACGTGTAGTCTTGCCAGTCACCCGACCAAGACACAGCAAGAGTTTATGGCACTGCGATCATTAGATCTGATACAGTGACCATCGTCAAAGACAAAAATATCTGTCGTCTGATCCTGGGAAAAACGTCACATAACATCACTGCTAAACTATTCCTTTAGTAAACATCTGGAGGAATATTTTGATGATTGACAGATTAATTCTGCACTCGTCCTTCTAATAGCTTATACGAAAGACAGCTGACTACACTTACAGTAACTGTGACCAACCAAACCAGAAGGGTGCATTTGATTTGGGCAGCTTTTGACACAACCTGTTGATGGTTAACTTGCAGGTGCTCACTGGAAGAGGCAAATTAACTTGCCTGAAATGTGCTTTTGACTATTTTTGTCAATCTGAACTGACACCCAAGGGCAGAGGAGAGTTTGAATAAGATTGTGATAATTAGTAATATCTGAGACGAATCACACAAAAGTGACTGAGGTGTGGTGCTATCTGTGCTGCGCCAGCTGAATCCACAAAGCCTTTTTGGATGCATTCAGTGTATTTTTTACACAGATAATACTAGAGGTGCAAAGTGTGTCTGTAGAACCAAAATGCCAGGAGGCTGAGAGTGTGGCTCATACTGATAAGTTTCCGACCATTTTATATCCAAGATCAAATCATACAACCCCAAGAGGTGCTATTGTTTGTGTTTGAGCATAAATACACAGATAAAAATGGAATCCACACAAGCAACTGGGAGTTTCTTGACATTTTAAGAAGATCTCTGAGGCATACTTTATGAAACAAGAGGGAATGGTTTCTGATATCAGCCCACATAAAAGATAATGAGTTTTCTCAATATTAATGAAAGTTGATCCAAAACATATACAGTCTCTAGTGATCAGGTTTAAATTGACAACACTTCTTTTGATTGATTTCTGTTGTTTATGATGTCTCAGGGTGGAAGAACTGAATTTCAGTGCTGTTGAGAAAATATCCTTGTATGAGTTGCCTCATACAAGTATAGTATGACAAAGCATTAAAAAAAAAAGCCTTCAGTTACTGCGAGCTCAAACCAACTTAACACATGGTTTCACCCAAAAGAGTTTCATTTCCACCAGGTGCTAACAGTTCTGAGCCGTGTCCCTGGAAAACCAACCAGCAGAGCCAAAAGAACTGCTTTCTGGTCTGGTTTCAGTGCAGCAGAGACTCAAAACTCCAGTCTGATTCCATCTTGGCCTCCAGGCTTTTATCTTGCATTTCTTGCTTCGGGATAAGCTGCATGTACAGTACACAATTGTTTGGTTTGGTAAAAGAAATCATCCATGTTTCCTGGCTAATGAAGGTGATGCTGACATGGCGAGTAGTTTGATCCATCCTGTATCTCATTCAGTGGAAAATCTCTCTCACTCTTGCCTTGTCACAAAACTCAGTGTAAAGTACTAGTCTAAAATGTGCATACATGTCTATTTTAATTATGTATCACACTCATGGTTTTGCATTAAATCCACTCTGTGATATTGTGGGATTGCAGGAGATAAAAGTATATGGACAGGTCTGAAATTACAAGTATCAAGCATCAGAGTCACTCAAATGTGTCTTACTGTAGATGGACAACGCAGAAAAGGTCATGCATCACACTGGGTGGTTAACTTTTGCTTTGTCTCAGTGTCCCTGTTGACCTCAGTACACAGTGTACACTGAGTCAGTAAAAGCACAACAACGCCTTTTTCAGCCTGAACTGAGCCTCTCGCTCAGCACACCGTTACTGTGTATCACCCTGTAAGAATGTAAGATTGGATGTGTGATGACGGATAGTCTTTTTAACCGTCTGATGTACGCCGATGACTTAGTCCTCCCGCCTCCCTACAGTACTTACAGCAGCTGCTTGGAGTCTGCTCAAGTTATGGTGTGCAGTATGACATAATATTTAACTCTTAAAAAGTGTGCTGTCATGATTTGTAAAACCAAGGAGGATCAGAAGCAGAATTTTCCCTCATTCTTCATGGCAGATATTTGGGTCACATCATCAGGAATGATCTATGTGATGACGATAATGTTACAGTCAAGGCATCAGGTGCCATTTAATGATGTATTTACAATCTCAAGCTCCCAGGATGGACAAGTGCAAGTCTGATATGACTGTGACAAGTCATGCTCCCATCTTTCATGCCGTGTTGAGTAATTTTTGTGTAAAATTTTATGTGTCGATTAACTGATTCACAAAATGTGATCATAACTGAGCCTACACAAAATGACACAATCAAATTCTAGATTACAGAGAGCAAAGGTGGGGTACAGTTGGAGTTAAAGACAACCAATCTGAACACAGGAGGCAGCGGTTTCTTGCAGCTTGAGGGCAAAAACACACAAAATACAGCAAACCAAACAGCTCTTTTTCATTTTCTACCAGAAGCAGCGGATCCCTCACAAGGGGCACATCAGGATAGCCAGCAGTTACAAATAGCAGGCAGCGCAGAGGGCAAACCTAAAATAAGCTAACTGTGACCTGGAAGAGACAGAAGAAGATACACTGGTAACACTCACACCTGACACAGAGACTGATTTACCTGCACTAGCGGCAGTGTGTATTTTTTTTACTGACAACATTTACCAGCAGCTCTAATGGTGATGGACTCATCCAGAGCACGGCCACTCAATGATTATAAAACTTTGAATTGGTGTTCAACAGCTTACCTGTTTGCTGTCTATTTAAATAATTAATGACGCTCCCACTGCTATGCCATGTGCAGAAGTTGTACATAGCTACACATGCATCGAACCTGTTTACATAGCCACGGCTATCTAACAAAATCTAAGACGAGGAGTCTGCATTCTACATTTGTCTGGTCAGCATGAGACAGTGTCTGAAAGTTTCAAGCCGAAAGAGAGAGAGTAAACACTGTGATCCTGAAGGAGAGAGCTCTGACAGGGTCGGTTTGGATGTCAGGAGGTAGAGCTCAGCTCGGGCCGTGCAACAGTTAAACAGAAGCCTGCATTGCTGTTTCCTTGCGCCTGAAATGTCAAATAACAGTCATTTTTTAATACGTTTTTGACACATACACACACAAAAGAGCAGATTTTTTGTGGAACTTCGCTCCTGTAGCTGTGAAACGGGGTATGAAGCAATTTAGCTGACATATTTCAATCTAGTTTTGTAGTTAAAAATTCTACTTTAAGCAGGTGAGACAAGAGGTTAATTTTGGATCGTGCCTCACAAATCTCCAACATCCAGCGACGGCAGTGAGCTCCCCTGAAATATAACTTAATAATCTGTACACTGCTGTCAAGGATCAGAGAAATGCAACCACAGAGGAGGTGCAACCAAGTCATCGAGCTTTAATCTGAAGAAAGTAACACTTCTGGAATTGTGAGCATCACACCTCCTCCATCTGACAGACGAAAACAGGAATATATAAAAGGAATTTGTCTCTAAATTGTCACACCCTCCCTGGCACCTTTCCTTTGAATTTCAGTGGTGTGAGAGTGCAGATTCAAGTGGTGGTGGGGGGGGGGGGGCAGAAGTCGCTCTTGATTTAACTCTTGATGACCTCCATTATCTTTAGGGATGATCCAGCGGTCTTGAATGTCCACCTGCATCAGTATTTTCTCTCTTTCCTTGCTCTTCCTCTAAATTGCATTATTTTGTATTACCCTCAGGCACCTGAGTGCAGCTGGCAGGGAAAATCTAGAGCGCAGAGCCAAAAACAGATTGATTTCTTTGTACAAACTTCCTGGTGTTACAGTGTCATGGCAGCCTCGACTGACTAATGTCAGGATGTTTACAGTGACGGTTTTCTTCACGCATCGATACGCAGGCTCTATAGGCAGGCAGCGACACCCACATCAGATCTTACACCAGCTTTGATGACACACCATACACGCAACTAACACTGTGGCGCACACACCGACACACACACAGTCTCAGAAGTCGACCCTCCACCCTGCACACTCC
Source organism: Chaetodon trifasciatus (assembly GCA_037975065.1). NCBI lineage: Eukaryota > Metazoa > Chordata > Actinopteri > Chaetodontiformes > Chaetodontidae > Chaetodon > Chaetodon trifasciatus. The sequence goes on along the minus strand of JBBMOE010000002.1, from coordinate 1,236,592 downwards.
TCCTCTTCAGCATACTGTCAACATGGATCAACTTGCATTGACTCATAAAGAGACTACTAAAAATAAGACTTGTACTTGGCAGCATAGAAACAAACAATGCAGAACACGGATCAAAACACGGCCTCACATATGGGGAGGCAGATCCTCCGAAGATGCATGAGACTGACAGAAAGCAAGAAATGTGGCCAAGAATCCACTTTGTCTTTATCCTCGCGCTCTAATCATAAGCAGCCCCGCAGTGTGGAAATGAACAGCTGTAAACAAATGTGTTAAAATATGCACTGTTTCATGACCCGAATCTCCTCCTCGCTGAGCCGTTGCCTCGGCACAGCCAGCCATGAAACACGGCACCAGCCACCTGACACCTTCATCAAAGCCAGGACTTTCTGCTGAGCTGACTAAAGGGAAAATCCACCCTAAAACTGAATGTGGACATGCTGTCCCAACATGTTAGTAAATAAATTTAATACATAATCATGTACATAAGTAGAACCAAACATATAGATAAACTGTGAAATAATAAAGTCCCCACTGGACTAATTTTAAACTGTTCTATAGCTTTAAAAAGGTATTTTTCCAAAAACAAGTGTTGGAAAAGAAAGAGTTGCTGTAATCAGAATTGTCACATGTTTAGTCCAACGTTGTAATTCTGAATCAACCAAGTAGCTTCTGAACACTGACAACACTTAACAAGTTACCTCACTGGCCAGCTAACGAGCAAGGCAGGTTTGTGAGATAAACTATCAATGTTACGCAGAATCAGCAGCAGTTGAGACGGTGGCAGCCTGTATATATATACTGTATATATTGTGCGTTTGTGTGTGTGTGTTTGCCAGTCAGCTCCAAGTGACACATCATGGAACTACAGCATTGAATTTAAGCAACCATTTTATTTATAAGTATAGGAACATGTAGTGCTGGAGAGTATTAGTAATATGCTCATGTAACACTTTTTCTGACCTTACACACCTACTGAGTCAGCCTCCGCTTCAACACCAGTGAATGAAAAGTTTTTTTTAAATCCAAGTACACTTTATCTGCCCACCTAATGCTGCATTATCCACATTCAAACCTGCATGTCGGTTCCACAGTCTGGTCTCTTTGTATCAGTGACAAAGCATAAACACATAAACACATCAGCCCCTGGCTGATAATGTAATCTGGCAACAGCTCCGAGGACCGAGCGGAGTGGAGGAGGGGAGTGTGCCAAGTACTCCGCCGGCTAAATTTACTCACCCGCTGTAACCCTGGAGCCTATGCAGATTCTATTAGTGCTCCTGAACAGTTCAGTACACCATCAGTCTGTCATTCTTCATGCTAATAAGTGTGCTTTATATCATACCAACATCTCTGTGCACAAAGAGGAGCTACATGTTGAATTAGGAAGTGCTACATTAGCAAATACAGACAGTCCATACAGGTGTGTAAAAGTTTGCTTCATCTTAGATTTGTAATACCACTTCACAATCCCCATCCAGAGTGGAACAGAGCACCCCTGTTGTAGACTCAGAGCTAACTACTGCCTTTGTTCACATTCACATTTATTGTACATTTTGCTTCCCTTATTACTTGAGCAACAGGTATGGTATGGTATAGGGAAACGCGGGGACTTTAAGTGTCTGAAAGCAATAATTGGTTGGCTCAGCTCCTCTATGTGAGCAGCATTCATAGGCAGTGGCATTTGTAAAAATGCAGATTACTTTCCATCTTAAAGCTGGGCACATACAGAAAGTTAGATTAATTAGGACTTGAGGTTAATAAGTACATGAAAGGCAAATATCATTCACAGCCCTGCTGCTGACTGTTTGATGAATGAAATGTCCATTCATTTGCATATATTAGAAACACTTTGTATAACATTACTGCTTAAGTATAACTTGTTGAATTATGTCGAGCATCAGCACTGACCCTTACTTACAGTGTCTGTTTGAGAGTGATTGCACACTGAATACTGATGTAATAGCAAATATAGCAAAAAAAAGAGGTAGGTTTAATGGTTGACAGTGTTGAAATGTGTCATTTAATGCCTTTTTGTACCGATGTAGAAAATTAAAGAAAATGCACAAATCCTGAGCACTGTAAGTGTAATAGTTATATCTGTGCCTATATGTGTCAGACGTTACGTATCTCTGCATCTGAAATGACGTTTTCCCTCTCATCAGTATTAATTCAGCCTTTCTAATTAGCACCGTGTTCCCAACAAGCTCATCTGAAACAGAAAATTAATCCTGGATCAACAGTCTTTCTCTGAGATGTTTGATAAATTACAGCCCTTATCTTTCCAAGGAACGGCATTCTCTATCAGGCATTAGAGAAGAGCTCTCGCTGGAGAACACTCCAGTGTTAATCATCTCGCCGCTGCGACAGAGTGCATATTTCTCCTAAATCCTGCGTTCAGTTAGTGGCAAGCGTGCTGTCCCATTTAATGGAGAATAAAGGAGGAGTTTGTCCCACTTCTTAATGTGTGTTGACTCACTGACGTACAGCTCTGAGGAGGATAATTAAAACATGGTGGACTCAGGGGGAATTATCAGCCCAGTGTGTGGATCACTGCAACATTTTGTCAATGAACAAAACCATCCTCTCCCGCTGATAGTAAACAGACCAACAGAAGTGCTTATCTAGTGTCAGGACGAGGAAGTTTGCAAAGTCTGATTGATGTGGAAAAGTTTGTCCAGCTCTGGCCTGAATAGTGTTGTTAGACAAGTGACCTAATCTGGTTTCTGAATTTAGGTTGGACTTTGAGAGAAGGCCAGAAAGAGCTATAAATAGAGTGTTGATGCAAAAACACAGAACACATCAAAATGGGACACTAATTGTCAATGGATTTTGATGCTGTACTCACTGTAGACACCACTCAAAATCATGATTGAGCATTGTGAGCTGTGTGGCACTCTCATACCTCATAGAAACCTTTGCCTCTCATCATCAAAACGCTTTGCTCTCAGACATTATCAGCCTCGCCAAAATTGACGCAATTGACGCAATCATTCTTCCTTGTTGAAACCTGGCACCTCTGTTACCCACAATGCAACTCGACTGCCAACAGCTGGGTTTGAGCGTCAGGTGTGTTATGCTACCAGCTGCTAATGCAGCCTCAAAGCTTTATCCTCCAGCAGAGAGAGGAGCAGGCTGCAGAGGTCTGCAAAGCTCACTTCACTCCACGCCACCACATTTGTTTCATTTTCAAACTCGTCGTGTTCAGCCACAACTGACACCAACTTAAGAGAAATCACGGGAGGCAATTAATCAATTGATCAGAAAAATACTTGCAAACATCTACATTTGAAAGGGAATTAAAAAATATCTGGCTCTTGAACTTAATTAATTTGTCTGAAGCCGCCCTCCACTCGAAAATACATTTTGTGTATTGTTGCTTTATGTGCAGAGTGATGGATCAGCAGAGCTGGACCCTAGAAGCCTCTTTGCACCTTCATCTGTTGCTCTGTGATCACCTTAAATTTCAGTTTAAGGCATGAGCGTGGCAACTGTTCTGAAAGCCAGCTGTGGTCCAGTACGCAGCTGAATCCTCAGCACGTACACGCAGTGAGGAAGGACACAGCTTGTGGCCAGTAGTTAAACCTTTAAAATGAACAATTCGTAGATTTGGGATTTGTAAAGAAAAGAGTAAAATGTTCAACACAAATTCCCAAAGCCCTCTGTGACGATTTCAGACTCAAAGATATTCAGCTGACAAATATATAAAACAGAGGAAAACAGCAAAAACTCAATTTTAAGCAGCTGGAAGTTGTGAATATTTGGAAAAGGTTCATCGATATCCTGAAATCATTGTAGATTAATTTGAATGTTTACTAATTGATTAATTGGTCTCATGTGTCACCTGGATACAAAAAGCATTTTTCTAATGAATAACATTCCTACAGGAAGTTGGGGTTCAGGTGATCCACACTGGGTTAACAGTAAACTCAAACGGATCCTAATTTGGTTTTTAAAATGCTGCCTCTGACTCGTGATCCCGTCAAACTTTCACCAGAACACCACTGATGTGTGCTGACCTTTGATGTGCTCGTTGACGACGCTCTCCAGCCGGTCCAGCCTCTCGATAATCCTCAGGGTTTCCCCTTTACTGTCCTCCTCCAACTTTCTCTCCGCCTCGCCGACGCTCTCCGCAACTTTGGGACCCCCGTTGGCCACATAGTTGGTGATCCAGCCGACGTACAGGAGGCACACGATGTTGGTCATCCCGCTCAGGATCACACATGTCGACACCAAAGTTTTAGTTCTCCTTGAGCACAGCATCGCGACATCCCTCCATGGGCTTCTTGTTCCCGACGCGCGCAGGCAGGTGGAGTGAGGAGACGCACTCGTGTCCAGATGTAAGTACAGCGATGCGATGCTGTGGAGTCACTCCGCCTCTGCGCGCTCAGGTCCCAGCTGAGGCATCTCAGAATCCTCCGGAGCCTTCAAGAGCTTTGCACTGCCGTGAAATAATATTTCCGATAAAAAATGCTAAGAAGGAAAGATCCCGCTGAGCAGCCGGCGATTAAGCTGCGCTCAGCCGCTGCAAAGCTGTCAGACGCAGCGCTGCAACCCCCCACCCCCCACACCTTCCCCCCGCCAGCCTGAAGTCCTCATACAGCCCAATAGGAGGGGAGGAGGCGGGCTCTGATCGCTTCTGCCGGCCCCCTCACAGCCACGGTGCACAGGGGAGGGTGGAGGGGAGGAGGGCAACACAAGGAAGCTGAAGTGCATCGACCCAGACAGTCCCGGATAGGCGCGCCGAGGTAATTGAAATGGAACAGGTGCGTTTATGCCCACAGTAGACTGTCTGTGTGGACGTGCGTAACTCTGAGTGTGTGATGTTTAAAGCACGTGTTCAGGTGTGTATGTGGCTTGGTTGCGCGTGGAGTTTTGTGAGTGCGCGCAAACAATGTAGATTCAGTTGTGGTGGACCGCAGAAGATGGACAGAACCTGCCAGAGACAGCAGGAAAATGATTATGCTATTTTTTTTTTTTCTTTTGGCTGACGGGAGACTAGTCTGACCAAGAGGAAGGGAGAGTCTTTTTAACGTCTGCCCTCACAAAAAACTAAACATCACTCTGTTTTCACAAGAATTTCTATTAATAGAATATTTCATCTGATCACAATAGGAGTCTAATCTAACATGTGGAAAAGGATCAGCAGTTTGCCTTTGACTAACGCTGGCACATTTACAGCAATGTTGACTAATGTGCATTGTCCCTGTTAAAATGAATAATAATAAACAAAAACACAAAGATATATTTCAACAATGTAAAGACACTCTCATGAAGAAAACTTTATAATGAGATTTTTTTTTTTAAAGTAAAACACTAAAAAAGATTTGACTTGTCCATGAAATCTAACAGAGGACACTAAATTCGTTTTTATTTATTATAGATAATTATTTAGCATTCATGGGATAATGTATCACTAAGCCATATTTAACATTTTATCCCACTTTTCTAATCACAGATCTGTGGTGTATTTTAGTCAGTTTCTTCTATTAGGCTACAACACATCTGAATTCCTTTTTATTTTGGATATTTGGAATCAAAAGTAAGACAAAAGATTTAAAAAAAAAATGTATGCAGCATGAAATGAGTGTTTATTTAGCAGCTTTTTGTTAAAAAATATGTAAACGCTCAGTAAACAGGATGCCACAATATGACATTAACTGAGTCGACTTCTTTGGTATGTTTTGGTGGCTATGTGACAATTATCGTTCCATTAAAATGTTAATATTTAAAAAGAATACACTTACATTTTTAATGCACTTTTAGTGACTGATGCTTAACTGAGCTGTAGTCATTCAGTGCTGATGCATTATTTTAAGATGCTGTGTTGAGTTTGCTTTAGTTTTCTTCTCTGTGAAGAAAAGCGGCCAAATGAAATATTAACGCAGAGGAGGACTCGCTTTTTTAAAAAGTGAAACATAAGCTTCCCCACACCAATAACTTTTGTACAGCCCCTAAGTGTGTGTGCGTGCGTGTGTGTGTGTGTGTGTGAGAGAGAGAGAGAGAGAGCATCTGTGTATGTATTTGTGTACTGTACAGTTAGTAAGAGGTATAACTTCATGACTTCACTGCTGGCAGGTGGTTTGTCCAAAAGCCTCTCATCTGCATCACTTCCCCGCCTCCTTGACTTCTTATGAACACACACACACCTCTGATCACTGGCCACATAGGGTGCCTACCTGAGAGCTTAAGTACCTTCAGAGTTTCACACCACCAACAGATGGCTCTCGCAGTTAGAGCCTCTAGGCTGCCGCTTTCATGTTTGTCTTTCATCCACTGCTTCGTCAATCACACACACACACTCACGCACATACACACGTACACACACGTGGTGCTGAATCGAAAACTCTCCATTCACCCAAGAGCACTCTGGCAGATTCAGCCGACTCGCTTAGTATATAAATAATGCATTAGATCTGAAATATTAAGGTTCTCTCCTCTGTGCTGCTTTCAATCTTGTCTAACTGACTGTCCATCTGTCAGGCTGTCTGTCTCACTCCCATCTTTCTTCTCCCTCATTTTGGCCCAAAAGGAGGCAAAACACTCATTGTTTTTTTCAAATGTGCAGCATATGGAGAGACACTGTATTTTAAAACCTCTGAGGAGGGTTGATCACTGTCATCATGTAACACATGCGGAAATTAACCTGATGAGCAGCCTCAAGGCAATCAAACGGAATATCAAAGACAGATTTTTGACGGCTTGGTTTTACCCAAAATACCTGTCCATTTATGGTAAAATCTAGTGTTGCAGCCTTTTCACACACAATTCTCTGTCCTGCTTCTCGTGAGACTGAATATTGTGGCCATGTTTAAAGTTTAAGCAGCCATAGTCAATATTCTTATGAATAACAACATGAAAACAATGTGACAGTAAGTGCTCAAAGATGAACCTCCAGAGAATTATCAGCTGAATCTGCAGCTCTCCTCAGCTATATAGAGCTTTATAGTGAGGTTCAGCTCATTCTTTTGCTGTCTGGCCCGCAACTTCACTGTTTTGGTTCACTCTCATCACTCTTATAGCTTTGTTTTCGCCTGCAGCAGGCAGCTCTTTATAGCAGGTCATGTCCAGTGGAGACGGAGAGCCTAAATCCCACTGCACAGTACCTGCTCAGCACCAAACAGCAGACAGACAGTCTGCGTCAGACGAGGTGGTGAACATGGAGGAGCATTTAGCGGTTGAAGAGCCAGGAAATGGTAGAGATCAAAAATAGAGTGAATATTGGACTTGCATTTGTCAGGTGACCAGAGACACAGCTCCAAATGAATGAGAATTCCTTCCACCTTCTCTTTGGTGAGCCATCCGATGTCAGATAGCCGTGATGACAACGATGGGGATAAATGATGATGATGCTACTCATAGCCGGTTTTCCAGTTTTGGGTCAGTCAGTGTTGAGCGGAGCTGAGTTTTGCACACATCAGTTTTGAAAAGAGCTGCTCAGTAGTGGGTCATCACACACAGAGACGCAAACTTCAGTCCAGGTCATCTCAGGATGTACATACTGTTTATAGAACTCAAACAGAGGGAGGTTGTTGTACCTACTGTAGCTTTGAGCTTGTTGTTGCTTCGCAGCTCAATGATTTCATGTTGTAGGTTGTCAGGCACATCAGCTGGTTCCACATTAAACAGCAGCAAATATGTTCAGTTCCTTTTGTTAACTTATCATGTCCTGAAACCTCTCACCCAGTGCCTGAAGGAGTTTACAGACTCTCATTTCTCTTGCCACAGCTTTAATTTCACATTGAATGTTTTCTTTGCTGAGAAGCTGCAGGAGCTTGAGGTTCAGCTCTGAGAGTTTCTTGGTAATGTCCACCATGAAGGCCAAATCACACAGACACTTGCTATCACTGAGTTTCCACGTCAGGTTTCTTTCATCTCTGTGAATAATTTCCGGACAAACAGACACTTTGGAGCAGTTTTACTCGGTCTGGTGGTAGCAGCTCCACAGCAGCAACAAGGCTCCTTCACAAATTCTCCTTCTGAATGAGTTTTCAGCTTCTTAGCCATTAGCCCGCTCACCACAAAACTTCCCTGCTTGCCTGCCTTGTGAAAGCTGCTTGTTGGGCATCCAAACTCCAAGTGCACCTGTACTTGCAGTTTAACATGTTTCAGGCTACAAACTACCTTAGACAAACTGGCTTGCCTTTTACCTCAACAAAAACAAGATCATTTGTCTGTTTCTCTTGGAAACTGTGACAGTCCACATCTGCTTTTGTTTTCTTGACAGTCATCATGATGCATGACACAACATGACGTCAGTGTCACTGCTACAGGTCTGTTGAAGAATTGTAGATGTCTGCTATCTTTTTTTTTTTTTTTTTGGAGGCTTACAGAAAAGAAAAAAAAAAAGCTGTTGCTGTCTTCATAAATTTTTTGGTATTTCTAAGTTGGGTTTTTTTGGAACTATGAATTGTCTTGCGGGCCGTATCAAACCATCTCGCAAGCCACATATGACCCAGAGGCCAGACATTCCACAAAAAGATCTTCTTATTGGCTGTTTCTCACCGAAACCCATTGTGTGGATCCTTGAGGCATAACAGACACGTTAAATGCATTTTCTCTATCATCAAACATTTACAAAGACAGAAGAACTCGATGCCTACATTGGTAACATCCATGTTAGTTCTCTAGAATTCGTCTTCCTTAACTGTTACCACATTAGTACATGTCCTGTCCCATTACCGCCTCCAACTGTTGATCTGTGAAAAGGTGTGAAACCATCAGCAAGACTGCGTATCACAGCACTGAAGAAATGCCAGTTATTTACATGCCTCTGGAAGACTGAAAGGAAATCCTGATAAATTATTTGCATTAAACTATGTATTAATCATCTTTCTTCTGTAACAAAGCAAAAGAGTCCCTGAGAGTTGTTACATACTTCTACTACATCTGATTGGGCAATTTTTTCCCTGTTGCCACTATACCAGAATAAACCATTTCCATTTAAATTAGAAAACACCTGTCATTCACTTTCCTGAGGCAACTGAAACTAATGTGAGCGGTTGTCTTTAGGTTGTCACCTGGAGACAACTACAGGAGACAGGTTGTCTCTCAGCTTCCCCAGCTCACACTGTTGAGTATTAAAGGATGGTAGACAGCACTTGGCAGGGTTAGGCAATCCTCTCTATCTTCTTATCGTCCTATCAGCCAATCATGGTTACTTGAGATAGCAGATAAGCAATCAGATTGCCAGGGGACAGTAGGAGTATGAGGGGGTGCGGTGAGTTATGTCACAGCACGCCAGTAAAATGCTAACATGGTCGGCTCGGTCTTATTGTTGAAGAAAAAGATCACATCTTGTATGTGGGGATATTATGGGCTTTACCCAGATATCGAAGTTGAGCCTGGGGATATGACAGCCTATCTGCAAGCTATGTGCCAGTGTGTGCCGCTGAAGGACATGCAGACCACTAATTTGTTTGCACATGTATGGCCTTTTTTAAAGTCCACCATGTTCTGTTTAACATTTTTATCTTTAATATGACAATCGAGATCATATCCATAATGTTAACTACTCTCATGGAGTGCAGAGCAAAGATTTGGTGAGCAGGAATATAAAGAAGAGAGATGCGGGGTATCAGATCCATAGAAAAGAGACAGCAAACCTGGTTTGTAATTAAGGGTTTAAAATTCAATCGCAACTCATGCTGGTTAACAGGGCTCAGCGGGCGGACATGCCTCTCTACCAGAAACACCTGTTACTGCACAGTAGGGTGCAGATTGTACAGACTGCTTTCATAACATCTTAGTTCTGATAGTATGTTAGAGTAGGAATCATTGACTGTTGATCATCTGTTCAATATGCAGTCCTATCATCAGTCAGCACATGCCTAGAGCTGGGGTGTTATTTTGATGATTAGTTCACAATGAATGGTTCACTGTTGGGGGATGAGAGTGTTTTGTACTTTGTGCTAGTCCACTCAACTTCATAAAAGTATGTGGAGGGAATCTTATTGTGGTAGTCAATGACTTCCAGATGTGGTTCAACTTCTAGAAGCTACGGGGACTTGAATGCAATAAGTTATGCATGGAAACACATCACTGAGGAAATTGACTGCTTGGTTGCAGTAGCACTAATTAGTGACATTGGGAGAGAAAAAAAAAATCTAATCAGAACTTCGTATGTAAATTACCAGCTTAATGCTAAACATTACTATAAATTTCCGGCTCATGAGAGATACTGCATTTTTGAGTGCATACCATATGTGTTAGTGCCCTTGATGACTCTGTTGACTGGTTGATTATGCAACTATTGTAGCAGCAGTCCACTCACCAGGGGAGTTTGATTCACGTGGATTCAGTGTCTCCTCTCTAAGAAGATTGTTTTTTAAAGCTGCAATTTGTAAGAGAGAAAATGACTCTGAAAACTTTCTGAAACTAAGCTCATGGCAAGTATGGCTGCATCTGGAACTCTGGTGACATGACACACTTCACTGTGAGAGGACTTAAAGAAGGCCGCCAGGGGAGCACCACCAAAATATCCTTGTCATTTTGGTGCAACACCCCAGTTTGATATCGGACACCATCTCACCAAGTTCTTTAGACAACATCGAGCTGATTATGTGGGACCATGCCTGGCTACAACAAGGGCTTCATTAAATCAGTTTTGAGGGTGGATCAATTGAAAAACCCTCTGTGTTGACAAGTGTTTGCTTTGATGGAAAGGATGTGAGCTGCAGCCCCCTGTGCTGCAAGCTAATAGCACAATCAGCTCAGATGAATGGCAAGGAGAAGGAAAGGCCGAACAGCCCAGCTTGGACAATGGTCCCAAATGCAATGCTTATTTTAAGTACTTGACTTGGCTTATCTTTTAAAAACAGGACAGCATTGATACATCTTTTAGCTTTCAATGAAGCTGCTTTTTTTAATCAAAAAAGCACTTTTAGAAAAAGATCTTTAATCACCTACAGCACCATTGCATTTAGATTTTCTTTATGACCTGCTGCACCTTACATTTAGGCTAGATAAAAAGCTTTTTCTTCTAAATGGCATTGTTGTTACCTGAGGAGGAGGAGGAGAAGGAGGACAAGGCTACACGCTAACACTGAGATGAAAATGGACATCCTGCTGTTTCTCAGGGTGAACTTGTCGAAGGCCTCAGGGCAAGACCAGGTGTCAAGTAATATAGTCCTTATATAGAGTCCTTGGGCTAGCAGAGATATTTATTGAAGCAGTCAGACTAGATATTTGTAAAAGTAAAGAAAACTGAAGCAGCTTGCTTACATCATTATTTCTGAGAAGTCAAGGTGAACAGAGGAGGTACAAAAAAATGTGAAGAGCGTTTTCCCTTTTTATCATTGTATCATCTCAAACCCTGCTGGTAATACATTTTAAATTATGGTCATTTAATTACACTTCAGTCAAGTAAGCAGGTATCATTTCAGTGTATCAGAAAATGTGTTGTAGTATTACTTATGACTAAACTAACTACTAAATTGGCAGAAGCACTTCTCCACAGTGGAACAACCCAAGCCATAGTAGAGCAAGACAGACAAAGCCATCCAGAATACATGCTAAACAAGGGCTACAGTGTAGCAGGCGTATGAAGTAAGACAAAAGAAAATGCTTTCTCATCATCTTGTTTTTAGGGTGAATAGGAGAAATGTTTCTATTTTGGAGATCGAGTTCTCTTAGAAATGAATAGGAAGAGGTAGGTTGGTAAGTTTTGAAGACAGAGAGGAAATCTGCTGACCGTGTGGAGTCAATTCCTTCCTCCACAGAAGGACCACACAGGAGAAGAATTTGGATTGAGATTTCCTGCCTCGCAGTGATGGTAAGACTACCCATCGTTCAGTGGCAGATCAAAGCAAACAAGAAGGATCATTAAAATGAAACAGGTGGGTGAGCGCCCTGCTAGCAGCCACTCAGAAGGCGAGCTAGTCCAGGTGTGAGATGACTACTGGCTGTACAAAGAGTTGAGCCTGATGTTTTTGATGTTCTGATCTTTAATGAGATGGGATTGCAGTATTTTACTGTGTAGTTCGCTAAGGCAGCCTCCAGTGCCATTGCTTTGGTATGTGTTATTATGTATTCTCCTTCTCATGAATGAATGAAGACGGTCATGCTTTAGAGGCCTGCTGAGTTCTGGTTTATCAGAAAAGGAAAATCCAGTTCAGAAAGAGCTGTCTGCCAGCTAGCTAGGTTTCTTGAAGTCGGCGCTATTGTCATGCTACCAGCTGCAACATGACCAACTGTTTCAAGTCTGTGTGATGGTTTAGACTTGACAGCCTGCTTGCAGTCATTCACACCTACAGAGTACAGACACTCAGATGGAAAGTATGGAGATGGAGCTTGTATTTTCTCAAATGGACTTGATTTACAACCCAAACCATGCCTCTCTGCACACCATACCATATTTACAAATCATTTACTCCTCCTGAATCTTTTTGGAAGCAGCCAAATTCAACCCAGGCCCTGACGTAAGGTCATGGGTGGTCATAGGACTTAGAACTTCCATAGACACACACAGTAAAATCTGAAACAGTGAGGAAGAGAAGGAGAATCGGGACATGGCCGGTGGTGCGGGATGTTTTGGACAACTAGATAATGTAAACATATGTGCATTTGTCTGTTGATATTTAGAAAGCTTTGTATGATTCTTTATGTTGAACTGTTACGTCTTATGGTCTTACTGCACATGTTTGAGCTGTTGAGAAGTGCTGTAAGCATGTGGTCATGTTGACATTTGCATCTGTTGTGCAGAGCTGCCAAAAATAATTGGAAATGATTTCCTGAACATTTATATCATGCATATAATTTAAAAATGAAGACTGTAAGTCCCAGAGTCTAGTAAGTGGACATTTGAGGATGTAGCATGCTGTTTTCAGCACCGTGTTCTGTACGTGTTCTGGGACCTGCACCGCCTCGCCTCATGCATTTTCGTGTTCCGGCACATTCTGATTTACAAATCAAGCACTACCTTCGTTAATGAGTGTCATCCAGTCGCGGAGCACAGGGATTAGGAGTCTGTGAGCACGAAGGCTCGAGTTTATTGTAAATAAATGATCAGTCGCCTCATTTCAGTACATCTCCATCTCCACACACAGAGAGATATACAGGAGCCCAGTTTTCCCATAAATCTCTTACATGGTCACTCCTTGTTAAATATATTAAACGAAACATTCTGACTCGTGTTTGAGTTATTAACTATTTCCAAATTAAATTCAGCTCTGAAATAATCTGCATATATATGTATTTTTTTTACAATTTAGACTCCATATTGAAATATTATTCAATAAATCCAAGAGATTTGCCAAGGCACATTTATCATAAGTGATAACAGCCATACTTTTGTTAATGTGCAGGCCTTTCCTAAAATTAGACCCTCAGGAATTGAAGGGAACTATGGTTTATAAGCGCTGAGTCTCTGCCAGATACTGTGGAGTAATTTGTAGAGCTCAAAGTTGTACAATCAGTCAGGGGGTCTAATGAAATGGAAAGCTCTTGATTTGTATTGGAGCTGAATGATGTTGCACTGCTGCTACATTTGACTTCCTAGCACAGGCACATTAGAGAAATAGCAGTGCTGAAAAGTGGTGGGAAATATTTTCTTCAGTTTGTCTAATTGTCATTGCAAAACTTAACAGTCATATATCTTTTATTCCTCTTCTTTTCATTGATCCCAGATCTTCTTACTGGAATCAGAGGCAGAGAGGTTGCTAGAGGTGGCACAGATGCTTTCTGGTGACCCCCCACCACAGTAAGAAGATGATAGGTAGTTGGCATGTTAGTACTAGAACTGCTATATGAAATGACTGTGACTACAAAGTGACATAAAATGACCACAAAGATACAAAATAACGACAAAGTGACCCAAAACAGCTACAAAGAGATGCAAATGGCCTACAAAGTGATGCAAAATTACTACGAACAGATGCAAAGCAACCACAAAGTGATGCGAAACATCCACAAAGAAATGCAAAATGACTATAAAGAAATGCAAAATGACTATGAAGAGATGCAAAATGACCACAAAATGATGCAAAACATCCACAGAGAAATGCAAAATGACTATGAAGAGATGCAAAATGACCACAAAATTATGCAAAACATCCACAGAGAAATGCAAAATGACTATGAAGAGATGCAAAATGACCACAAAGTGATGTGAAACATCCACAAAGAAATGCAAAATGACTATAAAGAGATTCAAAATGACTCATCAGTCTGAAGGTCTTAGTCAGAAGTGGGAGGGGTGGGAGGACCAGAGACCCATTGTGTCATAATTAACTGGTATTATTTGATATTATAATATATATTACGCATATTATATAGTTATTTATTTATCACTCATTTAATACACTGATTCTTTGAATCGGCCTCATTCCAGAGACTCCCTGACTGGAATTGGATGTTTTCTCATAGCTTTAAATAGATTGCTTTTCTAGAATACTGTATACAACCTGTATATACCCGGGAAACTGACTTTGCATACCATAAATGAGTATTAGAAAAATGAACTGTATCTCATTGATATGAAAATTATGTAATTTATTCTTTATTTGTCTTACTTAAATGATGTAGAAAATGTCTTACAATAAAACGCAATGGAATATATAAATTAATACTATGTTTTTAATTTCATAATAACTTCTTTTTGCATTTTAATACATTAATAAAAAACTTAAGGACCAGTTGTGATGCTGTGAGGTGATCTTTTAATAGTGTTGAAATGGGGTTATTGTGCATTGGCATGGAAGGAGAATCCACTGCAGTCCACCATTTCATGGATGATTTCATCCACTGGTTTGTATGTTTTGAGGTATGGAGGTATGGCTCAAGGACAGTTTAATGCAACAGTTGCAAGTGCTCCAAATGCCTTTGCACTCCATTTTGGTGATTGAGGCTTGCATGTATGATTAGATGAAAAAATTCTAAAAAATGAATCGCAATGTAGCACTTTAGCATGAAATGGATTTGGAAGATAGATGCAGGCTGAACTCATTATTTGCAATAATTGCAGTTAAAGAGCAACCTGCAGGTTGGTGACCCCAGTGACCTAATGTATGGCAAAATGATGCAGAAACATGATTTTCAAAAACAATATATTTATATATATGCTGCAATGACAGCTGGAGTCAATTTTATGAGGCTGCAAAATGAGATACTGGAGGTGATGGTGGTCCAACAATATCACTACATCTCTCCTGTATATATATATATAAAAAAAACTAATTACACAAGTGACACATATTTGCATCTATATAAACATGAAAATAAATAAATATAACAGTTACAGCAGTCGACCTCCAATAACAATTTTTTTTAAGTAGCAATAAAATCTGGGAAACAGGTGTGCTGGTATACATTTTGAGTACCAGCTGTGCTCAGTGTCTTTTCCTTTCTTCAGTGCTTTTCTGTTTTTTCTGTTTTATTACCCTACCTTTGCATGTGCATGGAGCTTGGACAACAGTCACAGTTTGTTTTCCTGCACTGCTGCTGCATGCTCTTCACTTGATGCTGCCTGATCCTCTGTTGATCCCTGAGTGAATGATGTGGATGCATGTTGAGTCTCTTCCGTATTCTGCTGTTTCCCACTGCCACCACTCTCTCTATTCTTCAGTATGTATCTTTGGTCAAGCTGTATCCGTTGCCCTTCACTGTGTTCAAGTACACATGAGTGTGGTGTGCCGGCTATGCCTTTGACCACAGCTGGATGCCTTTTCCCATCCCATGATCCTACACTCTCACAAAGTCAGCTCTATGTAGTGCCGTCATGTCTCTCCCTGTTCTGTCATACAGAGCCTACTGTCTCCTCGGCTGCCTTGTGTATCTTAGGCTAAAGATACAAATACAAATATGGTATGAATGACTTCAAGCATCTGTCCATGAGCATCTGAGCAGGTGATCCACAATCACCTGTGGCTGTGTAACAACTCCAGAAACCCCACATATGGGTCTGAGCCATCTACAAATCCATTCAACTGAGCTGAATTTCTTGTGCTCCTGTGAGTACTGGGGCTTGTTGTATGATTTGATCTCTTCTGGTATTCCATGTCTGACCAACATAGACTTTGGGAATCGAATCGCAGTGGCTCTTGACATTTCTGGCCAGAATATGAGCTCCATCCTCTGCTCAGACCAGCCCTGTTTCACCATTGTTCTCAGTGCTAATAGCGCGGAGTCCCTCTGTGTTTCTCTGTGAATTGTCTCCATTTTGTTTTGACTCACCCGTAGCTGACTCATGCTGAGGTGTACTCGAGCCTCAATATCGTGCTCCAGCTTGTCAACTGGGTCTGAGTCATCGTCTGTGACTTTGAGGTCCACTGTGGAGAGCGTGTCAGCCATGTACATTTCATCTCCTGGCTTGTGTGTTATATTCAGCTGGCAGGGTTGTAGTTTCAGAGTCTCTACATCCTTCGTGAAGCACTTGCAATTGGTTTCCTAAAACTGGACACCAATCGCTTGTTATCTGTTTCAATTTGTCATTTTGTCCTGTATGAAGTGGTGGTATTTGTAGCATGCAAGCACAATAGCAGTCATTTCCTTTCCAATGTGGGCATGGAAATCCTGTGTCTTGCATTAGTGCAGCTCTTAGCCCTGACTTGGATTCATCGACTGAGTTCCAGCGGCTGCTTGACATCATAGTATCTGAGTGATGTTTGTGCTTTAATCACAAGAGTCTGATATTGTGCTTCCTCCTGCCTTTCATTCCAGTTCCATGCCACCTCTTTCCGTAGCAGTTGTCTCAGTGGCTCAGAGTGTGCTGAAAAGTGTGGAATGAATTTTTTTAGGTATGTTACCATAATCCAGAAACCTCTCCAGTGCAGGTCTGTCCTGTGGTGTCTCCGTCTCCAGCCTGCACTTTGCTGGGGTCAGGTTTGATTCTGTCTTGGTGTAGAATGTGACCCAGATATTTCACCTCACAGATGCCTGTTTTGCTCTTCTCCTTGTTGAACCTCAGATTTTTTTTTCTGTGTCTCTCCAGAACATCTTAGTTTCCTATCATGTCTGTCATTGTCTTCTATATCTGCAAATCATTGATGTCAGTCACAACCCCTTTGACGTCCTAAAAACATTTATGATATTCTCTTGTGAAACACCGCCTGTGCTCCGTTAATCCCAAACAGTAAACACAAGTAGCTTTATCTTCCAACTGGCGTGTTGAAGGGAGTTAGATATGGCGAGTCCTCTGTGAGTGGTATTTGTCAGTATCCACTACTGGTGTCGAGTGTGTTGAAGTGTGTAGCTTGTTCATGATTTCATCTGTAGCAGGTACTTGGGAGCCTGGTCTCTGAATGGCATCACTGAGCTGTTTTGGGCTAAAGCAGGTTCATAGCTGAATTTCACACAGTGGAATTCACACACTCTGTCGGTTTGTCCACTTTTGCAACAACTTCCATGTTTTCCAGACGTTGTTGTTCTTTTGACAGTGAGTGACACATGTATCTTCCTTGGCGCATGTATGACAGGGGTAGCGTCTGGTTTGATTTGTATGTGGTGTGGTTCTTTCAGATATTCTTGGGCATTTAATACATACAGATACTCCACCAGAATGGCATGGTTGCTGTACGTCCTACCCACACTAGATTGAGTTTTACACAGTCCTTAAGGCCTTGTATGGGTTCCACCGCTGGTAGGTCCGCAATTGAGAATTCACACGTGTCTTTTCTTTTATTGTGCACCGTAGACTGCATTTTCCTGTTGCAGGTTGCTTGTTTCCTCCATAATGAGAGAGACGTCTCTTTGAGTTTCTGATCTGGAGTGAGTAGGACTTTTTATTTATTTTCTTGTGCTGCAGTGTCTATTTTGGATCTTACAGGATTTCCTTTTATGAGGTTCCAAATGCCACGCGTTTTCTTCTATTTTGCTCGTGGCTGCATTTATGTTAAGCTGATGCTGTCATTTGAATCACTGTCTTCTTGTATTTCTTTTCGTGAAGTGATTTGTTTGTCCAGATTTTTCAATATGCATGCGTTTATTGCCTTTGTGCATTTTTCCTTGCATTTTTCCAGCTTTCCTTTTGCCTCTTTCTGCCTCTTTGTGCGGTCACAAGTGCAGCTTGCATGTACTCGGTAACAGTGTACACTGTGCACTTGTGGCCTCCAGGCCAGTAAAGCAGAGTACCTGTTGCTGTTGGCTTTCTGCAGCACCACACATGCTGATGCATTTCTCCAGCAGTAACTTTCTACTTTTCTCTTAACAGTCTCCCGCAAGTGTCAATGACTGTTTTTGAAGCCACCGACTACAGACTGTCAACAAAGTTTTCACAGAAAGTGTGGAAGTATATGTCAACTCGTAACTCACCTGTCATGAGTTGACAGGTGGCCACCATCACAACAAACACCTCTGGAGATAGGAGTTATTTGCCAAGTTGAGAACATTGTGCTGAACGAAATGCTTTTACTCCAAAGAACATGGGACCAAATATGCAACTGGAAGTAAACAATAACACAGCTAATGGCAAACCAAGACTACTGTGCAACATCTCTTTATAGAAAATACAAATGTGGGTATTCATTTGTGTCAACTGCAAAAAACTTCCCATTGTTGGCGGTACAGTGTACAAATTTCAATTGGGATGAGGTAAGTCTGCATGCTGTGTTTTCCCATTGTGTTTTCTAGTGAATAGGTTCCAGCTACAGTCATCTTTAGGCATCTGTTTAAAAAATAAAAATAAATTCATGCAGCAAGATAACCTTCAAGTTTAGTGTGTTCAAAACTTGTGTTACTCTATGGCACTCGCACTTATAGTGATTCCGACTGCTGGGGAAAAACTTGAGTCTTGCATGCATGTACTCCAGATGGTTCAAAATGAGCTTTCAGTTTACTTTGAGTCTGCCTTGAACTGGTGTTTTAGGCTAATTTTACAGCCCAGGGAAACATCAGGATATAATTTTTACCAACTTGCCAGGCACTAAAGATATGCCTTGTACTTTCTGGATACATCATTATTTCAAAAATATGTGATATATCTAATGAACAGAAGTTGTTTACATGATGCTGAAACATCATCAGATGCAGCAGACATATATTTATTTATTAACCGTTTCCTGGCTGTTCTACAAGCTTCTCAGGATGGTTTCAAAGTCACACAGAAAGCTTGAAATAGCAAATTGCATCCTTTTTGACAGTAACTCAGCATCATTTCACAGTAAACTCTATTATGCTGGAGAGTACAGTGAAGGTCAATCATTAATTACTGTATGATATAAACAAATGGAACAAACAGATATGAGAGGACCTCAGAGACATCACCACTTCATTACTTCAGCATCTCCCAAAACCTTATCTCACAGCAACAAAACACCACCTGAGAATAAAAAAATAACAAATGTTTTAGCTGAGCAAACAGTAACTAAATCCAAACCTGTGAATCCACTTGCAACCTGCAAGTTTCTCTTTCAAGGAATATTTCAACATTTTGGAAAACGTGCTTTTTTGCCGAGTGTTAGACAAGAAGTTGGATAACACTTGCATATCTTGTTGTGAAGTTTTAATACAGCACATTGTGCTTTTACAGGGTGTTATGTGTGCAGTAAAATCAGTGTGGCCACGGAAGATTCTGATACATAACCCACTGTGAAACCACAACATGTCATTTTCTTTTCAGTTTCTGTACAGGTGAAGCAAACGAGCAAACAGATGCTGGTAGGCTGATGTTTTTATCCAGAGGGCAGAACCAGGCTAGCTGCTTCCCTGGTCTTTACAAGAAAGAAAAAGTGTATTTCCCAAAACATTGAATATTATAAGTCAATGCTGCTTTGCTTCAGTCCTCTCACAAACATCCTTACAATAAAAATGTTTGCATGTTGACATTTAGCAGGGAGGATACTGATGTTTGGCGTGGTCATTATCTCAGGTGAGCATACTTAAATGCAAATGTTTGCTTCTTAGCACTTTACACAAAGTACAGACGAGGCTAATGGGAATGTCATTAGTATTAGAGATTGTCTATTATTATATAACCTGGAGATAGTTATGACAGAAGCAGCCACTGGCGTACCATCAGACTACAGAGCAGCTTCTTTCCTCAGGCTCTGAGACTCCTTAATTCATCCTCTGCACTCCACCATAAATAATAGTTTATTTTTACGACATAATTTATTCATCCATTTGTATAATTTTTGTTTTGTGAATAGCATAAAGGGACTACAATTTGCATTCTGGTGTTTCACCCTGTGTTGTAGAATAATAAAAACATGAACTTGTGCCTTGTACAAAGGAAAATCATCGCAGTAGGATTCATCATCTGAAAACGATGAATGTCTGTGTAAGATTTCACGACAATTCGTCCAATATTTGTCAAGATATTCTGCCTGGACCAAAGTGGTGGACCAATTAACTGATACATGTTGCCATCCTTAGACCCCTGCCACTAGCAATGCTAAAAATGCTGGGCTCTATGGGTTTGTCTTCTTCTATGAAGATGTGTGAACTTTGCCAAGAATTTCCATTAAATACCATCAATTCCCAAGATTCAGACCTACACCAGGTTTTTCCCATCACTGCTATATTCCTCACACACTTACTGTCTTTCCTTCCTGGGTCTCTCCCTTGTTCCCCCCTCTGGCACTGTTGTGCAGGAGAGGTTTATTCCACAAGAACCCATTAGAGGCAGACAGCTGGCTTTCATGCCTGTTCACCATGAATGTGTATGTGTACATATGTCGGTGTGCATGTGCAGTGATGGCGTGTGGGGAGCAGAGCATAGCTTTCTGAATGTGCATTAGTATGTGTGTGTCATCCTTCATGCTTCTCCCACTAAATCTGCTGCCTGCTTACCTGTTCCCCTCCTCTGCCCATTCATCCTCGCCTCTAAATCTGCTCTGATGTGCTGGTTACACTGGATGTAATGTGACTAGCGGCACAGTGGTGGCCATCATCGCCTTTCACCTATTACGAATCAGGCCTCCATTAGTACTGTTGTCATCCCCACTTTTTCTCATCTGTTGAACCGAACAGACAGGCTGTAAGACAAGCCTCGTAGCCCTCCATTAACTGGTTGCCACACCATCCCTGCACCCTTTGACAGCTGAGAGCAAAAATAGAGTTTTAGAGATAGGATGCTCAAGGGCAGTGCACCGCAGGGACTTCTCTTCCAGCTTTCTTTCCCTTTGCATCCCAAACACCCAGACATCCCTGTCTCTAGATTCATACCTCAACACAACTCTTTCTAACCTCATACCTTAACATTGCCATCACCGACTGCTGAAACATAGCTGTACGATAAGAACAGATGATCACATTTGTTCTAAAGTAAATCACACCTTTTTGGCTCTTTACACTAGCAGGGTAGTTGGGTACTCACAACTCAATTCTTTGGGCCAAGAATTACCAACAGAAAGCAGGTCGAACAGTAGCAAATTTTGTTTCAGTTTGATAAAAACATTACCTCTTGGGGTTGTGTGACTAATGACCCTCTCTCAGAAAGTCCGAAGTTGTGAAGAGGCCAAGGATGGTAGGACCTAAAGATTGTTTGGCTTTGACAACAGAGGTCCCTTTCATATCACACTTAGTCAACTGACTCTTTGTTAATCTAAAAATGCTGACTGAAGCAGCTTTAACCTTGTCAGTTGTCTATTCTGTTTAATAAGAACTTGCTGCCATTTAATATGATGACAGCATCTTTTTTAAGCACAGCATCCTGGCTGAGGGTAAAAGTCAACCAGATCTACCAGAAAAAACAACCACAATAAGAGTCCAGCTTCTCGTAGAAAACAAATAAAAGCAGCAGCAGCAGCTTCCATCAAAGCTGCTTCTCTGCCCCTTCACAAGCCAAAGCTAAGCTCCAGCATGTTGTCCGCAATACTGAGTGGGTGATTGGCTGTCAGATGGTTTCCAAGAAGTAGCTGCATGATGTTGATGACCAGCAGGTCTGCTGTCACAGCACACCAAGAAAACCTGTTTAAGAAACTTCTCCCCTGGGAGAAGCCACAGGACCATAATCTACTTCCTCCCAAGAGCTGTCAACTTATTCAACTAGTCCTGCTAAGACTCTACCACAGTGCAGCCGCAGCCCTCGCCTGGGGACTGACGGGAAACCCCAAACTGTTGCTGGATTCCTGCTAGTCCATCTAATTTATTTTAAGTGTTTTTGGCAGAGTTTTTCAATACTTATAATGTCAGAGGAACCTTGTCCAGGCTCCATATTGCTCAGAATGCTGTTGTTTCATTGCACTACTGATATCCACAATAGTCCTGAATTTATGTTGGTATATTGATACGTATATATGTTGGCACATACTCTATGTTTGTGTTCTGCTGCTTTACATTTTCTGATAATACCACCCTGCAAGAATTCAATACCTGGATTTCCTTCACAATAATAATTTTTCTCACTTGGCAGTCGAAAAAAGGCGTTCTCTGAATCTGACTCAGAGAAGCTTTTGTGCATGCCAAAATGTGGTGCCTGCTATTGTAGATAGATCCGCATATGCAGACAAATCTACGACAAAAAAGGGGGAATTTCAAAATATATTGTTAGGAAATTTTAATCTTGTTCTCTATTCAGCTGTCAAAACATAGAGGGAAAACATCTCGTAAAGCAATGGAGGCTTGTGGTACAGTACAGCTTCATTCCCACAGAGAAGAAAAAGCACGATTTAAGATCCCTTTTTACCGTATGTCATTCTAATTAGATACACTGAAATATCCTCCCACCCTGCACATCTATCACCATCAAAAACAACATGTTCTATAAAAATCCAAACAGATTTTCTCTTCCATCTTTTACATCAGTCCAGAGAGATTTGTGTCGTGAAAGGCAAACTTGTTTCAGTATCGGTACGTACTTGCCTTGTTATCCCATCATTAACGTTAGTACAGTCAAAAGGTACAGACAACACTGACTGACCTCAGCAGAGGAAAATCAAAATGCTGGTTTGTTTTAAAGCTTAAAGACCAATGTTTACATTTTCATGAATAATGACTGTCCTCTCTCGTTAACAAAGTGACAAATGGCACCAAAATCCAATCCAAATTATTCTAAAACGTTATAACTTGCAGCTAACAACAGATAGATGCTTATTCTCTGAATGTTGAAATGTGGTCAAATCAATAAATGGCATTTTATCCCAACTATGTCCAACTGGCCATTTGATAGACCCCTTAACAGCAATGATCCAGTCATTGCTAAGCAACTGTAAGTAGGCACTGCAGGCCTGTTGAACATGATGGATGATGGATTTCTCCTTATGTTGAAACAGTGTGTACTATGCTGGATTAACATAGATAGATGACAAACTGGATATCATTTTAGTGGACCAGAGCAGGATGGTCGATTAGGTGAAGCCAGCAGAGAATGCTGGCAGCAGTAACAGTTGACGACAGGCCGTCCAACGTTAGAATATTTTAACGAAGGAATTTACACCTGGATGCTATGTAGCTCTCTCGCACAGTGAGTGTGAACAGTGTGAACATGGGCTCTGTTAGTGAATGATACATGACCTTCAAGCCTTTCGCAACACTTGCACATGAGGTCATCACATCCTAACAATAAAGTATAAATCTAACCTAAAGCAACCAAAAAGGATTCATTGTCACTATTGACTACAGACCTCCACTATTGAGGCATAGCAGACAGAAATGTTTTACCTTTATGACACACAGTGCCACCAACAGCTGGCTTTCACCTGCCAGCCACGTGCATCACTGGGAGTCTTCGCATGTCAGATTCACACTTCCTCCAGTTTGATCCTTCAATGTGTGCATGATCCCTCGCCGGCGTCCCACCCATGAACAGAACTTTGTTCACTGGGGCTCATAACCAAGTCAGAGACACTGCTAGTGGAAATCTGTGAGGTGGACCGGAGCTTTACACCTGCTCAGTCTATTGCATTACACATGATTTAAATGCACTAGATAATGTCAAAAGAAGGAATAAAGCACTGATCGTCCCAGTGTGAGGAAATATACACAATATATACATTATGCAGTTGGGTGAAAAGTGTGTAGAAAAGTGGTCACAGCCCCCTGTTAACATACTCTTCAACAAATTAAGCCCAGTGAAGACCCAATGGGAATGTCAAGTCACGTCTCTCGGGTGCAGAATCTCAAATGTACGCTGCCGAGGACCCTAGGTCATCTGTCTTTCATTTGCATAATGGTATTCAGGATAATGAATTTCATTTTGAATGTGTCACAAATGGCTGAGCTCCGTGTAGGTCCCCCTGGCTTTGCTTTTCTTCTCCTCGCACTCTCCCTGCAGACGAACCGTCTCATCCAAGTTCAACCTCCTCCCCATCGTCCTCGTTCTTTGTGAGAAACGCTGCACATGGGACTCCTTATTCTTTCTCTCTACTGTATATCTCTATCACTGTCTCTCTCACATACACATGAATACGCAACTATTTTCTTCCTCCATCTTCATTCACAGTCAGACCTCTGAGAGTCCTTTGTTTGCTTTCCACGGCTCTGACGCTGTCAGCCCTTATGAGTCAGAGGAGACGCACTTTAGAACCGCACAGACAGGTTGAGTTAACTGTAAAACTCTCTCTCACTCTCACCCCATCTGTCTTTTGTTCACTTGTCACTCCTAAAACTCTTCTTTGCCTCTTTTATAGTTGTTCTCTCATACGCACACACACATACACTGATGTAACTCCTCTTAATCCTGCACAGGTCCTACAACTGAACCATAGAGGTGAGTGTTTACATTAAAACAATGACAATGAGGATTACAGGAACTAATCTGCAGAGCACATGCTGAGCACTACTTAATAAAACCATTACATCCACAGTGATGATCTGATAATCTTTATTTACTGTGCATACAAACTGACAGCAACTGTGACATGCATTTTTAATTGGAACAATAGACTGTGTTACCTATAGTGCCAAACCCACACACCTTGTGAACAGAGTGCAGCATTCTGGAGAGCCAGATATTTCTTTAAGCCGTAGGAAACAAAACTCCAAACTTGTGCTGATGTTGCTCTGTGTCTGCTGCATAATAGGCAACTGTTTGCTAACACCGTAACAACTTTACAAGGTGATAATGTGTAAATATTGCATTTACAGCTCGTACCACTGCTGCCAGGGGCCAAAAAAATCAATTAATGATGTGGCAGCCAAACTGACCATCCTCAAGGTATGTTTCTTTCTATTCAAGTGGGCTTTTATACGATGTTCAATAAGGTAAACAGAACACAACATGTTTTGTTATATCAAGTGGAAATGATGATGATGATGATGATGAGTAACACAGAACAGTAAATTCTAAATTCCAGCATGTATTTTTGACCAAAGTGAGAGTGGAAACACAGCATGGCCTCAGTGAAGGTGTGGTGTTACCGTCATAGCAGGGCCTTCCCAACCTGGAAGCACAAGAACTTTCTCATTCAATTTGGCAACTTTTAGGATCCTTTAACACCAAATGTAGTGATTTTTTGCATGGAACCAACTCTTCTGTCTTGAAGAGAATTGGCAATATTTCTATAATGTGCTCTCATGTGGCCGCGGCTCTCAGGACTGATTGTCTTCAGTGAGATGATAGAGCGGCTGCAGTCAACCAATCATAAGCCAGACAGAATTATGAACATGTGTACCTGAAGACAAATCACTGATCCTATTGAAGGGGTGTTGCTTCAGATACAAACTTTTCATGGACTCTTAAGAACACCACTATGAAATGTTTTTAAAATTCATTTTAAAAAAAGTGTTTTTTGTTTGTGGTAATGTTTGCTAGCATGCTAAGATAAAGTAGTCTACTAGCCAATAGTTTCTGTTTAGCATGCTTAATAATGGAAATTAACATTGTAGGAACATAAATTAGCATAAGTTTCACAGAATGTTAACCTGTAGCGAGGTGACACACTGAATCAAACAACTTTTATTTGCAGTTTGAACAATGTGGTAATAGCTGTAGGCCACCAGGTGCAAAAAGTCAACACAACAGACATTTTCAAGCTCTGCTAACAAGCTACCATTAGCAGCTTTGAGTCATTTTGTTGCAAACTAAAAATGACACCATGTTATAAGAACACTGCCAAATCTTTCCATAGCTTGTTCTATTGGTAGCCTAAGTATTTCTGATTGCCATGCAACTGCACACTCACATGTGTGATTGCTATGACAACCAGCAAATGTTAGTTATCAACTCCTGTCAACCTGACTATAATGGAAAATGGAGAGGTGTGAGCTGTGAGTAACCCCATCCCAACCCCTTCAGTAGTCCGTGAGGAACCAAAGCTCACTGATCTGCAGAGTTTTTGCACCCTCTGCTCAGTGTAACCGGTCTCATACACCTTTTATCAGCTACACCACACGCCACAATGGTAATGTTCCCTCGACTGCAAGCCACCATCATCATCACCACTGCTATCAAGAGCAGCTGAGGCCAGAAAGCCAAACTGTAGCAGCTCAGTGATGTTTTATCTCTGAATTAAGATAACACACGTTTGTGTAAAGTTTCTCTTTTGGGCATTTTCACTTTTATTTCATAGTCAGCCTAAAAATATTAGTGTCAGCAAACTGTGTCTGTTGGTGATCAGGAAAAAACATACTTGACCAAAAAAGCCGATTCTCAATCTGAATTGTGACACCCCAGCCAGTTTTAGCAGAGAATGAATGGAAATGGTTATTTCTTCTATTTTATTTTAAATATACACTGTTGTTCATACAGTTGGAATAAAATATTTTTTACCTCCTTCCATGAAATGATTGTGGCAATGTGTGGACACTTGGTCATTCGTCTTGCTTGGTAACCATGTTGAAGCAACCTTTGATTTACAGTTTGGCGGGAAACATTGATTCCACGTCGTCTTCTCCACAAACCACGAGGAGGGCTTGTTGGTATTTCCTGGTTTCGACGGCGCAGATTAAGCAGTTGCCGATCATCTCGCATGGTATTCAGTTATGGTCATCCTGGAGATTTTGGTGGCCTCAAATGACCCTCCTCTCGATGAACTTTGAGGATTTTACAGACCGCACCCTGGGATGTTCCAAGCAAATCAGCAATATTGGCTTGTTTGTGTCCATCCTGTCAGAGTGCAAGCACTCTTTGTCGTATTGCCAGTGGCGTCGGACGAGGCATAGCCCAGGGAAGTGCTGTGTCAAATTTGGTTGAAAATTATTTCAGACAATTCTGAAAATGTGGCCCAATTGCATACAGGCTTTAGGCAGGAAACGGACAACGGGCAAATGTCTTGTCTTTTATAGTGCCAAACAAATGTTATGCATGAATTAATTTCAACTGGGTAATTGGGACACATAATGTAATCATTGTACCAGGTCAAAAGTGATTACTGATTTAAATAGGAATAAACAGAGGACTGTGTCTGAAAAGAAAATTATTCCAACTTTATGTTCAACAGTGTATAATAAAAAGAGGATGAAGCCATAATGTGTAGGATTTTAAAATGTATGAGGAAGCACTAAATTTACATCACTGAGGCTCTTCACTGATTTTACACAGAAAGGTTAGTTTACTAACCAAGTGAAAACAGATGAATGTCTTCTGTCCCTCTGGAGGAGTTTTTTTCAAGCCTGAGAGAAAACCCCTGATGGATACCCCCACTGGGATTTTGTCAGCCGGGTCTTGGAGACTGCTATTACAGACTGATGCACAGAGGTGCGAACAAAAAGATGTTATGAGATGTAGTTTGTTTATGGAACTTGACCCATACTTGGGACTTCAAGTCAAGGTCAAGGTCAATTTTATTTATATAGCACATTTAAAAACAACCAAAGTTGACCAAAGTGCTTTACAGACTTCTAAGCACTGCAAAAAGAACATATGTGAACATACAATGAAAAACAATATATATGCAGCCAGGATGTCAGCGCCCAACCGAACTGAAAGCCACTGAGTAAAGATGGGTCTTCAGCCGGGACTTAAAAGGTTTTGTAGTCCGAGCAGCCCTAATGTCCAGTGGCAGGCTGTTCCAGAGTTCAGTGGCTGCCACTGAAAAGGCTCGGTCACCTTTAGTCCTGAGTCTGGATCTGGGGACCTCCAGGACCACTTGACTGGACGACCTCAGTTCTTTAATAGGTTTGTGGACCTGAATAAGGTCTGCTAAATAATGGGGGACCAACCCATGTAAAACTTTAAAAACAAGAAATAAAACCTTAAAAACAATTTAAAATGAACAGGAAGCCAGTGTAGCGATGCCAATGATGTCAGGATGTCTTTAGGGGGATACTAGATTGCTGGAGTACCTCTTTAAATTTCCAGTACATTAAAGATAACGTTTGTAGTTTTAACGTAAATTTTGCTAAATGCACTGAATTTGAATGTGTTAAAACATCAGTGAAACAACTGTGATCAGGGGTTCAGTGGAGGATAGAAGCCATTTCAGCACCTCTCAGGATGTCAGTTTAAAATCTCTTGCATTGCACTGGAAAATGGTCTGCAAGCATTTAAAGAATACAGTACATTTGTAATTAATGGGCTGCAAAATGCCAAAATATCAGTGTGGCCCTCAATAATTAACAGTCCCTTTCATAATTCCTGTGATTTGCGAATTTCCCTGTCTGTCGATTGCTCTGGTTTGGTCCAGAAATTAAGTTTCTCTGAATG
Source organism: Chaetodon trifasciatus (assembly GCA_037975065.1). Taxonomy (NCBI): domain Eukaryota; kingdom Metazoa; phylum Chordata; class Actinopteri; order Chaetodontiformes; family Chaetodontidae; genus Chaetodon; species Chaetodon trifasciatus. The sequence continues at coordinate 1,208,136 of JBBMOE010000002.1, read as the reverse complement.
TTGATCAAGGAAACGTTTATATAACAGGGACCTGTTTTGAAGAGATTGAGGGCAATCAACCCTTCTTGCTACCTATTGGCGATTCCAACCAAGCATGACACAGAGAGGAAGAAAATGTGCAATTACTTTCACATCATCTCATCAGAGAGGAAAATTGGTGCTGCCAAAGTGTAAAAAGGAAAATCCAGTCCCCATCTAGTCTGAAACTCAAAGCGAGGGTAGATGTCGCAACGGTGAGACAGACAATCAATCAAAGAATGGAAATATGAAAGAAAGAAAAGGAAGACGGCAAAGATGATTTAGCAAATGACACTGGACATGAAAAGAAAAGAAAGGATAAACTAAATGAATTTGAGAGTGCCAGCAGGATGCAGTACGCTGATGTGTAAGTGTGATGTAACACTATACTGATAACCTGTGAAGGACTGGAATCAGCAGCATTGTCCTCTGGAATATTTTTTCCATTTCATTTACTTACTTTTGGCCTGCAATATGAAACATTATTGTCACCTTTAAACCTTATTAGCAGTTATATCAACACGTTTTGTGTGTGATGTTGGATTACAGCTGCCAGTTTTTGGCTGAAGCAAATTTGATCAGTGCTTTTATCATCATGGGTGACCAGAGAGAACTGTGTGCCACAAAAGACAACTGGACTTGTCTTTTTTTTATTTTAACACACGCCATGATGCCACGCTATACAAAATATATGAAGCTGTTCCCTCATCTTTAAGGTTGTTTTAAATAACCCTGACATCACCTCTAAGTGAAAATCCTAATAGATACTGAGACTAAATGTGAAGCAGTAATTTGCCTCCCAACAGTTTGTATTAGAAGCAGTTTATATTATAAACTGTTGGGAGGAAAACAGAAAAATGTTAGAACTGGGGTCTTACAAACCAGGGTTAATTGTGTTGGCAGAGTGTTGTCACCAGATAATATCGGGTCTTCATTCGAACCATTAAAGGTGAATTACATTATTGTTATTATTATCATTATTATTGCTGTGCCTGCACAGAGCAGGCTGATTGCTTGGCCTCTGGTATTACTGCTTGCAGCTTTCTCAATATCATCGCCCTGCAGAGCCATAGAGCCTCTGCAGTTTAGACACAGCACTTCCAGGTCTAACTACTCAGTAATATGACTGTGTAGTTAGACCCAATTTTAATAATTTTTCTAAAATAATAATAATGATCATTATTGTTATTTCAGTTTCTTTGTTAAATGACATTTCATTGATTGAACATATGAAAAGGAAAGTGTACAATCGTTTCATGTCTTATTTATTTATATGTCTATTAAAAAATTAGTTTAGAGACTTTATCAGCACTTGTGGGAGACGGTGACAGAAAAGCGCTGCCACTGGATTTTTTTCATCCGGACATAACAGTGAATGAATGAAATCTTTATCTCTATATTATTGCTACTGATAAAATTCATGATAATGCTGAAGCTGGCCAGTTATACCCGGTTCCCTGGCCATTATAAAGGATGGATTGATAGTATTAATTGAGGGTGGCTAATGTTGGCTAATGTAATTATTATCATTATTATTATTCATGATTCCTTTCACATTTCAGGGAATCATTTGATACATTGTTTATCCAAGAATACTAACTGGTGCAGTTTTATGGATTTTTCAAATCTTCCTGGCATGAAGTCAAGGTGAACATCGCAGTAAAGATGAAGGTTTATTTGTTTTCCAAATGTATACAACTGTTGTGAAGAAAATAAGGTTAAGTTTGCAGCTACTGAAGCTTAAAAACCAGGCTTGTTGCTGGCTGTCATCACCAGAAACATGACAGTATTGGGTGTTTGTTCAAACACTTGCAACAAATTATATAAACAACAGTTATGCAAAATTAACCTCTAAAATACCCAGAATGCAGCGTGACCTGACAGAGATTCCAAAGCAGCACACAGGCTCAGCATAGTAGATTTCCTATCTGTGCAGAGTGAGAGGGAGAGAGATAGAGAGGGCTACTTCATTGTCTGATAGGAAACATATTGACTGTCCAATTCTGCCACTCCGGGTCTTGAAATCTCTCAGATCACACACACACACACACACACACACATAGAAAGAAAAAATTGAAGGTCACTGATTTTATCAACTCAGTCCTTCAAATGAGAATGCTGCAAACCATGGCAGTGGCAAATCTCTCTCTCTCTCTCTCTCTCTCTCTCTCTCTCTCTCTCTCTCTCTCTCTCTCTCTGTGTGTGTGTGTGTGTGTGTGTGTGTGTGTGTGTGTGTGTGTGTGTGTGATTAAGCGGGTGCATCTGTGGGTTGCACTCATGCACATGGGATCATGAGCTGCTGGTTCTGTAATTAGAAGGCTTCTAATTATGAGGAGAGAGAAGGAGAGAAATTGAAACTTATGAATCTCTTCACATGCATATTTAAAGTATGAGCACAAGTTTACAGAGTGTTCAGGTATGATATTGAGGTCTATCTACTATCTACACTTTCCTCACTGTAGTCACCAGCCCTTATGAATCAAACAGGTTGACACATCTGTGACATGTTTTCTACTGTAAATCTTTCTACATATTACACATCAAGTCCACTTAACTCATCACAGGGAGAACTATTCAGCCTGTTGTATAATGTCTTCTGTCCTTCTGAGTGGAACTTTTTCTAAAAAAAAAAAAACAAAAAAAATAAAAAAATAAAATTCCTGATGATGTCATTAGGGTTAAAAAGAGAGAAGCTATTGACTAGTCTGACAAAATATTCTTAAATCAACGTCTGCTTGCTCGATTTTTCTAGAGCTTTAAACTACATCTCAGTCACCATGAGTGGGATGCCAGGAGTGCCATAGCCCATCTACCCCTCCATCCATGCCTCCTCCATGTATACATGTATTCTTATGTACATGTATACACCCACATATACATGTGAATAATTTTTTCCTTTTTTTTTGGACATGGCGGCGCCCTGTCACCAGCTCTAAACAAAGAAATCAGCTCCACCTAAGACTAAAGAAATTCATATTGAACAAAACCAAAAGCCACTGGATTATATTTCCATTTGTTCTCCTGCATTGTACTGTACACGGTGGTGCTTGTAGTCTGACTTCTGCACAGGGACCTTCAAGAACATCATGTGGACCCTTGACGCGAACCATGATGGACCATATGTGGGTGTGCCTCTGTTGAAAGAAGGTCTCAGGCATGGCATCAGTTGTAAATGATCTTTCTCCAGCCATCCACTGACTCCTGCTCAATGACCTCTGACCTCCTCCCAGTTGATGCTGTTAAAGGTTTCTGTCTGGTGTTCACAAACAGCTGATGTTGCCATTGCTCTTTCACTCTCTTGTCCTCGCCATGTTAAGATTATTTTAGTCAAGAATCAACAATTGAGTTCATATTAAACTAATATTTGAATGTTGTACTTTATACATTTGACTATAAAAGTCTGGTTAGTCACGGTTTACTCCCAGCTGTCACAGTCCACACGGTGCACCAGTCTACACACTCTATGTCAAAGAGTTGAGAAGAAATTTTATAAAAAAAAAAAAAAAAAGCTACAATGTTGTATCCTGGATTCTACAGCAAATTATGAAAAGATGTTTTTCAAAGCAGGTGCCACAGAAACAAACAATACAGATACTGGGAAGATAAGTCACTATATGGCAGGCAGAAAAAAAATTTCCATATCTTTCATCAGTAAGAGCCAGCCATCCCATCCCATACTGAAAAGCAGAGCAGTAAGTGGACCAGGAGAGATTGATGAAATGTCAAACAACAACAGCTTCCAACCTCGCAAATTCAAAAGCAAAGATACAGACCATCCATTTTCCTCACTGGGAGCAAATTCTGTGAAATTGCACTGAAATATTGGTGAGATGACACATTTCCTCAGTCGCGTTTCCCTGAGTGGAAGAAAATAAGCTCTTCCAGTTCATATCATATAGAAATTAACATCAGCAGTGTCATGCTTTTCTTATTGCTCAAAGTGTCAATAATTTGGCTAACCTGAGCTGCCTGATGCCCCGCCACCACCCAGAATACTCAGCATGACATATTCAGCACCACCAGTCATGCTAATGAGGTCATTAATGAAACTCATCAGTGCATTCATTAGCAAATATTTCCATGTCCCCATACTTGTTTGCATACAGTGTTGAACATAGGTGATATTAGCTGATATGTGCTCTGAGGAGTTTTAAGAATGTCTGTTTGTCCTCATTAAAATGCAAATCATTTTGAGTGTGCGCAGAAAACCTTGCATCTTGTTGTTGAGACAGTCACACAGATGGCACCATGATGACACAACTGATTTGTACAGTAACAAAGTACACACAGTGAAGTACTATACCCTAGAAACAAACACAAAAACAAACATGAATTAATCTCACTGACAAATATTTGTGTAATCATGTACACAAGTACAGGTTCAACATACGTGTATTTGTTCCACCACAGTTCTGAGAGAAATATTCTGGTTTTATATTTGACTTTTTACAGTGTACTCGATGGGGATTGATTCTCTGATGATATACATTACAATAATCTACGCACATAGGCTCAACTATTTTATTTTCCTTTGTTTGACACTGATATAACAAGCAGGAGACTAAAAAGAGACATGTTGCATGTACATGTACTTTTCCACTGTGTATTAGTCAGACTACACTCATTGTACTGAGGTAAAATACAGCATGGGTCATTTATGTATGGTTGTGTATACTGCTCCACTCTCCTCATACATATATTGAACTGATTTATGTGCAAACCTCTGTGGGCTACACAAGGCCCATGCTGAATAGATCATTGACATTATAGACTTTATTGATGGCTGCATTACATTGAGGTGTTCCAAGGTCCTGCTGTCATCAGTGGTATTAGTTCCACCGGTGCTCTTTGTGCTGACATGTTCAAATGTCTGCTGTGAAGGTCTCCCAGGAAACAGCATGCGGCCTGCAATCAGAGGAGGGAGGGTTGATGACACCTGGTCAACCTGCATCAGGAATATTTGAGCCAGCATCTGGTCTTTTTCTACTGATGCTAATAACTGCCATACACTCTACCTGTTTATAAATACATTCATTTCAACCATTTAGGTAATTTCATATTAATTATAATAGATGAGTCAGTTTAATCAACCAAAATGGCATCTTGTGTCATCACTGAGGCCCTCCAAAGCCCCCGCACGCTCAGGTTCACAGACGTGTTTCCACTTGTTTTGGCTGATTAGAGCTTTTCTCCACACCTTTATTATTGGTATTGCTATTACAAAGCCTGCTGACCTCAGCAAATTCAGTGTGGCTCCACTGAGGTCTAATCAGGCAAAGCAACTGAAAACACCTGCGTGGGTGTGCAGAGCCTTAATATCTAAGTGTCCAGTGTCAGATGCTCAATAACCACTTATGAAACAAGTGCTCTGTCCCACTTCCATACTACATAAGAACAGTATACAATATGGACTATTTTTATTGTTTATGTATTCTGCAGTTAGAACTCAACCCAGTTTACAATTATTAACACCAACATCACAATGATGCCGCTGGACATCAATCAAACTGCAACTTTGGAATACCCTGCTAATTAAATTTAACAGAGAAAACGCAAAATGTTTTTTTTTTTCCCCAAAAAATGTATGCTTAATATACTTATTGTTTGGTTTTCAGAGGTCGCCCTGGGGCTGTTTCACATTCCTCAATTAAATGTATTTACATCTACACCTAAGCTTATGTGGTGCCGTACTGTTTGTTACGTGGAGCCATCAGGGAAGTCGTCCATGGAAACTGTTTGGAAAAAGAACTTTGAAGATAGCAGCAGATGATTGGCTGGTGCATCTGTCTGTCAGCGTCTTTCACAGTCTAGCTAAATCGGAGAAGGGGCAAAAACATCTTTTCCATCAAGAAAAACCTTCAGTTCTCTCCTTTCATTGAAGAAATACTGCTATAGAAGCATCTACGCTAACCTCCAGTGGAGCCGCCATTTTCAAATGATATATTCTCAAAAGTCAGTGAAGTTGATGAGCCAAACTTTTTTGGAATTAGGGTTGTAATTCGCAACACCTGTGCTTTTCATACTATGACAAGTCAAAATGTCTGCTAGAAAAAGCTACGAAGGCCCAGTTTTTATGAGTAAATGGATTGTTGTGACCCCTGAAAATCAGCATAACTCTGCCCAGCTTCAACCTCAGCAGGGATCTGATCAGACGATTGGTAACACCTGTTCGGTGTGGAGAGTCTAAACATCAGTTCACTACAATCTGTTGAAAGACTCCTTGAGTACACTATGCAACACTTTATCAGTATGTATTGGTGTATTCAGTGTACCATGGTGGCCATCCCCACTGAAATATAACCAACCACACTAGAAAGCACCAGTAAAAGTTCAAATGGCCTTTGTTGCTGATTCAGCAGGCAGGATAAGAGCCATTTATTCTGTCACTGTAAGCACGCCTTGTCATTGAAATCACTAAAAAACAAAAAAAAACAAAAAAAAAAATGTACTAGAACATAACACCGCCTGGCAAACTGCACCCTTTATTTCTCAAGGCAGACTGACCCCATTTAAGGACATCGTTGCTTTTTTCTGCTTGCTCTTTTCCCAAAAGGACATCACTCTGTAGTTCTAATAGCTCTGGGACGATGCCTGTTAAATACATATGAGTCGCAGAGTTTCAGAAATGATGACAATATGTCGGAAGAATTATCTCGCAGAACAAAACATCATAAACCAGCGTGAAGGATTTCCGGCCGCTGCAGCATCAAACCTCTGGCATTGAGCAGAGTGTTTATTCTTCATATGTCACATTTTACGACAATCAATTCATCCTCAGAGAGTATTTATGTGACAGTTCTCATTTTGGTGTGATGCTTCGACACACACAGGCATGCATGCACAAACACGCAGTCCCTCTTGTTTTTTCTCGTACATTCCCAATCTTTGTGTTAATTACAGCGCTGTCCTTGACTTGATCAAGGATTTATAGTCGGGGCGTGATCCTGACTCAGAGTTGCTGAGCAGAGAGGGAGAAAGATGAGAGGAGGCACCGCTGCATTTGAATCCATCCAGATCTGGAGCACTTCCAGGTGCTATATGTCACAAATATATTTTAGGTTTAAAAGGGCCAGGTGAGCACGCAGCCACTCTGACTGGGGCTGTGTGCAAGAATAAATGAAAAAAGATAACTGTGCCCTGAGTTAAAGCTCCGTTGTGTTTCGGCTGTAGCATTACACCCACGTCTATGGGAATTTCAGGGAAATCAATTAACCTTACCGTCAAGTTTTGTCCCCTTGTGCTGTTATTGTTTTCCATTTATCCTTGGGCTATAACTCAGCCTGACGTCGATAAAGTCTGCATGTGTATTGATGTTCGGAGCAGACTGAATATGTCATGCTTTATACATTCCTTACAAAATGTGTGGTGAAGGAAAGAGAGGCAAGCGGAAATAATTGTGTTATAGAGATGTCCCTCATTTTGTAGAACTGTTACATTGTAGTCTTTAATTGGTGTGTTGCCACTGTTTTTTGTGGCTTGTCTTCCTCCTGAAAAGAGAAAAACAAAAGTCCCCCCCAGACAATTCCTCTTATAGATGAAGCTGCTCCCTCTTAAATAAACTTACTAAATTACTTGTTTTTGTCATTTAATAATACTCACAAGAATAAGGTGAACCCCTTTGTTGTGAAAAGTGTTTTAACGACAGTTCAGTCAGCCGGCTTGTTACATGAATGTAGAATATGCAGAGTATTGATGTTTGGCATCAAGGCTCTGACCTTTGACCAAAAAAGAAACACCAAGTTTAGCACAGCAGGGTGTGGGAAGGCTCTGTGTCATCATTTCTCTTCTCCTATGGACAGGCAAACTCAGAGCCTACAGGTGGATGCTAAGGTGGGGTTTTCGAAAACTACTGGAGCATCAGCGGCAGTAGCAGCATGTGACAGCCTCACTGTCAGGTGAGAGGTGTTATGTCCCTGGCCTAGGGGAGGACCAGGCATAACATGGTATGTGTGCCCCCCACGCCTTCCCACTCCCAAGAAAGATCAGCAGCATAGAATAAATCCAAAAATAAAGGTAGCTTTAAGTGAATGCAAAGTCAAACTATGCCCAAAATAACAAACAAAACATCTCTGTTGAGCCCTGAACTTCCCTAATCAAATAAAACAAATAAACAACAAGAAAACTAACCTAGGCTCATAAACAAGAGAAAAGGGAATAAAACAAAAAGGGCTTGCTACCGCACCATTGAAACACAACAAATTCACAACCACCAGGACTGCTGATTCATTGTCTTTGGAGTGGGAAAGGAGTGAAAGGGGCCGATTGCTGTCAGCGGGAGTTTAAATAGCTTCTGCTGATTGGCCGTCCAATCTGCTGGCTTCAGTCAGATTCAAACCCTCCAATCTGAGGACTCCACCTGCAACACACATTCACTGAAGAGGAGGAGAGAGAGAACTAAGATGAACAAAAACACACACACACACCACAAACCACATGACCCAGGGTCATAACAGAGGTGTGACACTTAACACTAATTCTTCTTTTTTGAGTGGGAGCATTACATGTACAATCATTGTAGAACAGTATCTATTGATCCTGGTCCCATTGTATTGTGGTTATTGTGGTAATCTGTGAAGTACCAACCTGTTGTCATTCCCTGGTAGACAATATTAATCCAACAGCAGAGGTTTGTGATGATGTGAGCATGAGTTCTGCTGTGGATGGGCTTCATTCCATCTAAAATTGCTTCCAGTGGTGCCACTATCTCTGTTAACAAATGGCATTTTATAGTGTGTGATTGTAAAATGGGAAGGCAGTGATTTATTTTTATATTCACAAGAATATGTGTCTGAAAATATTTAATATGAAATCACCATTCTTAAACTATAGAATGATAGAAGGATGTTTTTGTGGTGTGAAATGTAGAGGATATCATTTAAAGAAAATAACATGGGAATTGACAGTGAGGAGAATATTGGATACTGGGGAGAAAACCGGCAGGTCCTTGGTTCTCTAATAGGACCGATGCTCACAGCGTCATACAGCTCCGTGGTCGGGTTAATAGAGGAGTGAATGGACAGCCGGAGCAGTCGCTCTGAGCGTCTCATATTGCTGCGGAGGAGTTTACATTGGAGATAACTGAAAGCCTAATACAGACAGGCGTAAAGTTGAGATCCATTCATGTTCCCATCAGTTGTTGATGTGACTGATTATTGTAACACTGCACCAATAATAACATTTCACTTCTGCCAAGTCATGCATGAAAAAGTAACATTAAAATCAATCAGTCATTTTGTGCTGGAACTGTAATTGTGGAAATAAATAAAATTTAGCTAAAAAGTGTCAGTCATGCACAAAGAGTAAACAAATGTTTTTGGTGAAAACAAGCTGATTTGTGAGTGCTAATCAATCAACCATCACTAATGTTAACTGTCATAGCTAAATTACCTGGAAAGTTAATCAGCAACACATTCACCCAGCGACCTACAGTGGTGCTCATGGGTGTTATCAACTCACATTAATGTCTTTATTATGTGAAGTCAAGAGTCATTTAGGTAAAAGCCCACTTTTGAGGAAACAACAACATTAAGACTAATTAAGACAGTGTGGTGCGGTGGCGGTGAGTTAATTAATGAAACAATTAAATAAAAAAGAAGAATGGGGAAAGAGATGAATGAGGAGCAGGGGAAAGGGTAGTAAATTACTTAAGGGGAGAGAAGACAATAGGACCAGGGGACGGGAGGAGAGACACGGACAACAGAGACAAGGAAGGAGAGAAGAATAAATGACTGGAGAGGAGAATATGACTGGAGAGCTGAGCAAACACCCATATGTAAAAGATAAAAAAAGTATGATAAATATACTAAATTACCATTTGTAATGATCATTTTTAGATTGGCAAGAAATTGTCAAATTTCAAATTGTACATTTTTTGTACAAAATTTTGTACACAATGTTGACTCTATGATTACAAACTTGCATTAAATGAGCTTTGTTCCTAAAATGTAACTAGATTTAGAACAATGTAGAAGCTGCACTCTGGCTGATGTTGCTGTTTACAATGGGGCTCAAACCAGGGTCAAGGGTCAAACACAGGACGACAGTAGAGGAGGATGTTCCTGGTTAAAAATTAGAATAGGAAGGAGTCGTTCTGTTCATCATTTTTATGGACAGAATTTCTAGGCGCAGCCAGGGGCCGGAGGGGGTTTGGTTCGGGAGCCGGCAGATTTCGTCTCTGCTTTTTGCGGATGATGTTGTCTCGTTGGCTTCCTCGAGCCAGGACCTTCAGCATGCATTGGGGTGGTTCGCAGCTGGGATGAGAGTCAGTACCTCCAAGCCCGAGGCAATGGTTCTCGACCGGAAAAAGGTGGCTTGCTCCCTTCAGGTTGGGGGAGAGTTCCTGCCTCAAGTGGAGGAGTTTAAGTATCTCGGGATCCTGTTCACGAGTGAGGGAAGGATGGAGCGTGAGATTGACAGGCGGATCAGTGCAGCGGCAGCAGTAATGCGGTTGCTGTACCGGTCTGTCGTGGTGAAGAAGGAGCTGAGCCGAAAGGCGAAGCTCTCGATTTACTGGTCAATCTACGCTCCTACCCTCACCTATGGTCATGAACTTTGGGTCATGACCGAAAGAACGAGGTCCCGGATACAAGCTGCTCAAATGAGTTTCCTCCGCAGGGTGGCAGGGCGCTCCCTAAGAGATAGTTTGAGGAGCTCTGTCACCCGGGAGGAGCTCAGAGTAGAGTCGCTGCTCCTCCACATCGAGAGGAGTCAGCTGAGGTGGCTCGGGCATCTCTATCGGATGCCACCTGGACGCCTCCCAAGGGAGGTGTTCCAGGCATGTCCCACCGGGAGGAGGCCCCAAGGAAGACCCAGGACACGCTGGAGCGACTATGTCACTCGGCTGGCCTGGGAACGCCTCGGGATCCCCCCGGAAGAGCTGGGGGAAGTGTCCAGGGAGAGGGAAGTTTGGGCGTCCATGCTCAGGCTGCCCCCCCCCCCCCCGCGACCCGGCCCCGGATGAAGCAGGAGAAACTGGATGGATGGATGGAGTCGTTCTGCCCTGCCCTCTGTTCCCCTTCTCAAAGTTTTAGTTTCTGAAAGTTTACAGCCTGCCATGCTGTTATCATGCATTACTTTGTGTCCAATGAAACAGGAAAAAAAATAATTCAGTGATTTCACCAACAACATGAGGTTAAACACATGGAGCTTCTCAACCGATGATTCAAATCATCATCAACGCTAGGGCCCTGGCTTACACTTTACACAGTCAGGGTGAAAAAGATTCTTTGATTACATGCTGTGTTTTCTGACTGGAAAGTATAGGAGATCGGAAAAGAGGGAAAAACTCAGAGACTGCAACAGCTGGAGATGATAGTGAACTGTGGTGTTTCGACTTTTTCTGTTTCCTGAGACGTACTCCTATAACTAATGATCGGATTACTTTTGCTAATAGGTCTTTTTCACAGCAGACATTTTGACTTGTCATGGAAGGAAAAGCACAGGTGTTCATAATGACATTCATGATGGCTCTGTTGTGTTCAAGTGTCCCCATAAGACATAATAATGTGACAGTGAGCCAGCATGTACAACATCAGGACCCTGAAACTGAAGCAGCTACATGGAATAGCCGTCATTCATTTTATCATTTGCACCTAAGCACCTACTGTGACATATCAAAATGTCTTCTGTAAAAAGACCTGTAGGTGTCCATAATGGATACAGCTTGGGCTGTCATGATGTTTTCAGTCACATTAATGGCTTTAGAGGGTAAAAAAAGAACCTGCTTGGTGCTCTTTTAGCAGGAGAAGATGAGTCCAAAGAAAATAGCAGTGTAAAACAGCTCTCATTATACCCCACCCTGCCACCTTATTATATGCTTTAGGAAAAATGAGAAAGTAAGCTAGCAAGTGAAGTGTGACTCCTCACAGCTAGTGGCACGGTGGCACGCGGCGTGGTAAGCATGGCGTGTGCATGTAATGCATGTGGTTGTGTGGAGTGATTAATAAAGTACGTCTCTTCTTCTCTCCTCTTGTAAATATCAGAATTTTAAAAGAAAAAGAAGGAAAACCATCAATCAATCCATCCACTGCAGCATCTCCTTCAAGCAGCTTGTAGATGGTGAAGTAAACAAGGACTCATGACCACATTTATTCAAAAATATTTATTTTCTACTTTGCATTGCTTTTGATAAGAATATATGTTGTGCTTATGGTATTCACAGGCAGTAATCTGAGTTTCAGTTGGATGTTTATCAGCTGTAGGGTTACCTGCCACAGAGATAATGGATCTGAACCGTCTCTCTGAGCTGGCCACTACATTCACAATGACCAGCTTAATGGACTGAGACCAGCCAGAAAATAGACCATAGTTAAAGCTAATGCCCAAGCATCAACAATAATGGTTTAACCTCTCTACACACACTACTGTATGCAGTGCATCTCAACCATTCATCCAAGAAATAAAAGATCCTTTAAAAACAGACCTATCAGTTGTAAAACACTATAAAACAGATCCATACTATTGTAGGGCTCAGTTAGAGTATCTGTGTAAGACAAACCCCCTGTTAGATAATTCACATTGATAATTCATGTGCACAAATTAGGTAGTGGCACGGTAAAGGAAAAGCAATTTCCCACGTGAAAGTTACGTTTTCTGTTGCCTGATAAATTACATGGCCATGACAGGCCCTTGGCAGGTTAATATAGATTCTTCAAGGTGTTTGACTAGATAATAAATAGTAATGTGTGTCTTGTGAGGACAGTGTACTGCAGTGAATCATTCCTAGATATCAAAGGAAAACTACTATTCATTAAAAATTAGGTTTGATTTTCATAGCTCTGTCCACTCAGAGTTATGATAACACTGTGCTCACCAAAGTAGATGTTGAGATCTGAGAATATGGCTGCATAACTACAAAAAAGTCCAAGGTACATGAGCAGTAAGACAATAAGACAGCTCGGAAACAAACCCTCGGGCTAGTCAAACGTCCTTGTAAGAAAAACCAAAGGCGCACAGCAGTGGTACCCCCTGAAATGACTAAACTGTATTATTCCTTAAATTATTATTGTGCAAGAGTGCTAAAACAAGACTAAGAGTCTTGCAGCTTGCAGCTCTGTGAGGCTGTACTTAAGTTAAATGCTAATGTCAGCATGTATCAACCATGTTTACCAAACTAGTTTAGTGTTTTAGCCTGCTGACACTTTGACACTCGTGCCAATTAGCACAAGAACAAAGTGCAGCTGAGGCTGATGGGAATTTTGACCTGATGAGGAAAAATCAGGGGAACAACAGTCTAAAATATGTGTCTAATAAATGAGACTCTGTACCTGTCTGTTTGCATGCATAACACAAAGATTATTTACTATCCTTTAGCCTCTCATGATGAAACCTCATAAGAGTGCGAGGATAAAAATCTCTGTGAACATCTTGGAATTCAGTATAGCTGACTGACCTGCAAAACTGGAAAGGCTGTCACTGCTGAAAATCTGCTCAGGAAGATTGGAAGCTTGTCCAGTATGCACTGAAATCCTGAGGCACTTGCAGTTTGTGTAGAGGAAAATGAAAGCCAAAGGACATTGCCATAACAACAGGAAGCAGAAAACATGCCTGTGTTAGGTCAGGAATCCACTGTGAAGCTGTCAGGGCTGAATATGTGCTCCTGTGGCTCTTTAGCTTGGCAGGAGTTCCTATTTGAGGCCACTGTGTAATTAATAAATGGCCTCTCACACAGGGGTGTATTTACATTGTCTCTCTCACACACACACACACACACACACACACACACACACACACACACACACACACACACACACACAGCAAACAGGATATCCTGCACTTCAGATGCTCCTGCAAGTCAGATGCTGCAACTGCTGCATCGTGACAGGGACCCACTGGGAGGGAAGTGAGGGCCATGAGAGGCGAAAAAATGGCGCCTGAAAAGTTTTATCTCCCATGTCATTAAGTTCATCCACAGCTGCTGAACCACACAGATGTCAGGAGTTTTGAGAGTGAGACTGTGGGTCAAATGGGCTGAGCTGTCTTCTTCAGCCTTCCATCAGCTGAGAAACATCTCCAAAATGAAGGCGCTTCTGCCCTCTGCTGATGTGGAGAAGGTCATCAGGATTTGATCTCCTCTCCTCTTTCTCTTCCCGCCTCAGTCAAAAGTGCATGTAACACCCCCAGCTTTTTCTAAATTCAGCAGCTAAAGTGGGATTTTAAGTGATGCTAAAAAGCAGAGAACACATCATCCCGTGTTAGCGTTTCTACCCTGGTGACCTGTTAGCTGTAGAATTCAGTTTAAAGTTGTATTCATCATTTTCAGCTTTGCTTTTTTAGACTCCAGTGATACCCGATACTGCTGAAGGTCCACAAGTTCTGTCTATTCCAGTGTTATCTGTGTCCATCCAGGGCTTGATGAACCCTTTGGATGATGAGGATCCCCCTACTCTCCCACTCTATGTGCATTGTGCGTGTTTCCTGTTTCTGTCCATCTGACACAAAGCAGACAACAATATTCAGCTTCATTAGATCTTGCTCTAAGTCTCAGAAACCAGTCAATGGTCCAAGGCAGGAAAACTACCATGTACAGTTCTTTTAACAGCTCCAAAAATTTTGGATCTGATCTAAAACTGACCTGTGGAAAACCCATAAACCGGTGTTCATAAATTCTCAAAAGGGATAAGATCCAAAAATAATCCAAAGTTCAAACAGACCTGACTCAGAACGCCTTCAACCTTAGCAGAACACTGGCAGCAGCATGATGAATTATCGGGTCCCAGCGGTCATAAAGAGTAGCACTACTTGTTTTTTCTGCACAAGTTCGGATCTGGCCTTGATTGCTCAGACCGAGGTTGACCCACGAAGACCTCTGCTGCCGTGCCCCACAAATTCATTTTAGCATAATCACCTTTGAAGCAAAATATGAGTTGAAATAATTTCTGTCTTGAAACTAGACACAAGGCCCATCTTCGTGACAGGGTCTCAGGTCAGCTGATGTTGTGCTTTAGTGGTGCGTCTTCACATGTTATCAAAGTTACAGTGAATAAAATGTCCAAAAATCATCACAATATTATTGAAACTACTGCAGGGGTTTGAGGGCCCCGGAGCAGTTTGCTTAGTTGTTAACCCAGCCTTGACAGCATCTACAAGACCTCAAGACAAAATAAAAAATCATTTTCCCAGTGGTTGAATTTCAGCAACTTAGAAAACAAATGTGGTCCCAGATATTTGCATAATTGAAGAAATGTGTTGTTTCAAAAATGTGTCAGTGTGTGAAGCAACAGAATCACTTCATTTTCAGTTGAAACTTGTTGACACTTTTCCATTTGAAATGGTACTCGTTAAAAAAAAAAAAAAAAGTACTTTTATTTCTGACAGAGGCAGTACATTGAAAAGAAAGAGCATTTTGACTTAAGGGCACCACTTTTGGTCCAAATATCTCAACAACTAAGATGACTTGCCATGAAAGTTTGTACAGACAATCATGGTCCTCAGAGGATGAATCCTACTGACTTTGGTGATCACCTGACCTTTTATCTAGCACCATCAGCAGGTTTACATATCTCATTCAGACTGACATATCTTAACAACTAGATGCCATGACATATGGTGCAAATAATTAATGTTCCCTTACTTTGGATTATATCTAAATACCTGCAAAACATCAGGATGTTAGTATTATAATTGGGAACATATTAGCATATTGACATTAGCTCAATTTCAAGTTCAGCCTCAGTGAGCTGCCAGCTCAGCTGCAGACTCTTAGTCAAGTTTAAATGAGGAGCACATTTAAGTACATTACACTTTTAATTAGGTTTTGAAGACATTTATAGGTCATACACAGCAACTTTTCCAATGTTGACACATGTTGATATTCAGAGATAATTATTTTGAGTCGACAAGCGGTGATTGGAAAGTTGTTGGACAACTCACAGAGCTGCTGTGGTTGTGGGGCTGGTGAGCAAGCTCTAACCCATACGGTCTCCCATCAACACACTGGTGGTTTTCACAGTCATCATTATCAGAGTTCAGTTAACACTGACAGGTCTGTTGTCAGTTTCTACACTGCCTCGTTAATGGACTGACAAAATGTCACGAGCAGAGCTGAGATTGGATGCAAGCATCACCAGCTTAATATAACGCTGGATACTGGAGCTGAAATGTAAAATAAGTAATAATTCTGTCACTTTCCATATTCGTTTGAAACAGCTTGCTCTGTTGATGGTTTCCATCAGATGAGAAAACCCACGCTATCTTCATCACCATCGTTCAATCAGTCATCCTTATCGTCATACCACGCTGCAGTCATATCTCAGTGTCTTTCAGGTATTTATACAGTGGTGTCAGAATAGCTGAATGTGTGGAGTCTTATATTTAACACAGAAACACATGAACAGTTTCCTGATAACAACCGACTAATTCATGAAATGTTAAAACCCTCCCAGAGACACAGCTCTCTCACACTGCTGGATTATCAAGTTTTAATGGTTATTGTGATAGATCTATCCATCCAGCACACACAAAACAACATGAGTCACATTTTTGGCTGCACTAATAAACTCATATTACCTTGTTTTGTATCAGCTTGTTTGAACCAAAAACCACTGAGAGAAATACCCAGATGTTTTTCACTGACTAGATGATTAACTTCTTCTCCAGACACTTGTTTGCTTCAGTTCTTTGCCATTTCACACAGGGTGAGTACAACACATTCACAAAAATCATTGAAGCTGATGAGATAAAACAACAGATATATTGTCTTCCAAGTGTTTTCAATCGAGGATGCGTCAAAAAAGATGAGCAAGTTAGCACATACAGCTTATTAGAGTCTGGGTTGTACATCCAACACTTGAAGGGCACTTATATTGTTTAATGTGGCTAAAATGTTACTTTGAGTTATTTATATTGATTATAGATTTATGTGTAGATTCACAAAGATTTTTCAGTTACACACAAATCTTTTTTTCATTGTTTTTTTTTTTACTTTTTTTTGTCAAAAGGGCTGGTTTTTCTCCTAAAAATTACATTGACATGCGACTGATTGGTTTTGCTGAATTTGTTTTGACAGGAAACATAGGAGCTGCATGTTTTGTTTGGTTTGGTATTCTTTGTCCACAAAGTTGTACGATCTTGTGCAGCTAAGAAGTCATAGGAGGGCAGTCAGAATGAATGATTGGTGCACAAAGCCCAAAAATACCTGAGACTGAGGATATGTTTCTCATGTGGTTAGATGTGGAGTAATTGTTAGTTTAAGGTTTAAGGAAAGACGGTTGGTGGTTAAGGGTAAATATTGAAAAAGCCAACAAATCCTGTCTGATGTTATGGTTAACCTTTTTAATATACAATCAGAAGACACACTGATGTTTGGGTGTCCTGGAGTACACCTGTACATCAGTGCAGCAAGGCGAGAAGTTAAACTATTGGAGGTTAGCAAAACAAAGATTTTCAGGGTCTGTTAAGTGCTTTGAGTTACCCACCATTTACACGGCTTTGTTGACATGTTAATTTATCAAAAAGGTTTCCTCTTTAACTAAACAAATATTATAATTTGACTGCCACTGTGTGTTTTTAAAACACATTTGCCCTTGCAAGTGAATGTAGTATACAGTATAAAAGTAATTTTTAGAGGACAAGGTTGTTTTTTTCACAAGTCCTCCTACAAATGAATCCAATCTTTTGAAACTCGAGAGAAAGAATTTAATTTCTCAGCTAGGCCGTATCATTTTTCTTTGATAGGTTGCTACATTATTGTTTTCTTTTTTTCATGGAAATTGTCATCACTTCATCAGTTGTAACCAAGCAAAAATGACTCGAATTTAAAGTGTGGTAAATTCAAATTTAAATGGCCTTAACTCACTGATGGGTGCAAATTGGGTTTATTTCCTCTGTGAACAAAGCCTGAATATGTTCAGGGTTTAAGCGTTCTTCCAAATGGCAGCATGATTAGCACTGCATGTATTTTGATGATGAATTGAAGTTTTAAGCATTTCTATTCACTGAAATAAGTTCAGATGATTTTACAGCCTCTCCTTATGTATGCACCTTGAGTACTTTATAATCTCTCTCTGCACTGACTCCAGCTTGTCAGAGACAATCTTCATCAGCCCAGTTCAGTTCTTGCTCTCCATGTTTCCAACTGTTGCTGTGAAGTTTTCTGTGAGCAAGGACTTGAGCAGTGCTGGGATTTAAACCTGGAGGATGTGATAAAAATATGATAATAGGACAGACATGATTTTCATTCCGCCAAGTTTTCTCTCTGGACTTATCTGCAGTGGGAAGCTTAAGAAAAGCTTTGGGTACACACTTCCATACAGCAGTGGAGAGATTAACAGAGATCGTCCACAGACAGAGAGGATTACCTGGTATAGGGCAACAGGTTGCAAGATAGCATCTTTAACACCGTCTGGAAAAGCTGAATTTTATAATGAGCTTTTGAATTCTGTGACTCTGCCATATACTGATTATGAATGCTTAATGTTCTGTGCACAAACAACTTTTTCCAATTTGATAAAACAGGGGTATTGAAGCATGAGGAACTTAATATAAACATCTCAAAACCTAATTTGTTATATTGAAAATGGACTTCTGCTGTTTATTGTGCTTGTCGTCCTCCACTCCTCCACACATATAATGTACTTATGTCATCTGTGCAATATCTACACATCATCTCTGGTAAAAGTAAAATCTTTTACATTTTCAGTGCAATTCAGAAAGGAACACATTATAAAATACTAGTTAGTCAGCATGAAGGAAGAGGTTCCCAGCCTCTTTTGGGTCCAGCATACCTACGTTTTTCATGATCCCTGCTATTTGAAAAACAGACATTTATTTGCTTTTGCATCGTTTTTTAGGGACAGACGGGGTTTTCATGATGAGTTCATCACAGTAAAGATGAATGTCTGGTTGCATCAATGTGCAGCGCTGTGAGGGTCAAGAGGAAGTAAGAGTGAGTAAGAGTAACAGTAAATAGAGAGCTAACAAACACATTGGACCTCCTGTGGCTACCTGATATTAAAGGTCAACACATGTTTTGCCAGTTAAGTGCTTTTAATGCAAAGCTGCAGTAGTAGGGAATGTTGCCACAGACACCCAGTTCATAATATCTGCAAATATATAAATTATGCAATACTTTCATCAGTTGGCCCTGGGCTCAATCACCATTGTGCTACCTCACCTTAGTGATAGATAGTGACTTAATAGACATTTATTTAAATGAAAATGACTTAAAAACTATTCTAACTTTAAATTCTTTGGATTGGAAACAAACTGACACTTTCATTACATGTTGTCGATGCAGATTATGTGAAAATATGCTCTTTGACCATTCGCTGACTGAGTACAGTAACAGATACTGGCCTCAAATGAAAAGGTTAACTTTTGTATTTGTCAAAGGGCAGAGTGAAATGTCATTGCCAAATAAATGAATGCTGGTTTAGTCTCTTCCTTTCGAAAAGGAGGACGTCCCTCCTTTCTAGTAAAGGTGCAAATACAACATTACATTTTGAATGGTACAGCAAAGGTTTTCACAGCATTTTGTTTCATTCTTTTGTGCTTATTTTACCATTATTATGTAAAGCAAAATAACCAATTTCATCAGAATATCTTATTTGCTAGATTGATTCAAATTTAAATTTGAGGTCCTCCACTTCTGAAATCAAACTCTGCAAAAAGGTAAACAAATATACATTTGTTGAAATGAATACAAATAGATTCAAGACTGAACTGAAACCCCCGGGCTGCCCGTCGTCGATGAATAACTTTGCTGTCAGGTCTGAACTAATTGTGGCGACATGCTTAAAAACACACATGGTCTGAGGGGCTCTGTGCTGAACTCTGTGGGATTCTGGGATGGGATCTCTCCCCCCCCCCGCCCCCGTCTCTCTCTCTCTTTCTCTGCCTACCAAGCTGCTCTCTATTACCCTGCTTCATATTAACGTTGACAACCCAATTTACCTGAAAAGACCTAATTCATTAGAAGAACAAGGCTGCTGGAGACTGCAGGCATAATTACTGCTTCTAAAACTGTTGCAGTGCGAGGCAATTTCCTCACTGATAATGTGACAACTTGAAGGTGAGGCTGAGAACTATACAGCTACAGGAAACCAATCCTTTCAACTTGGAAGCGCTACAACTAATGTAGCAGCAAGGTACATGACAACAAGAACAAGGCAACATCATCACCACGATGAAGCTCATTGGCATTGTTGATGCGACTATCTTAGCGCAGGGAAACACTCATTTTCAGGACTGAACAAGTACAAAAAAGTACCAACAAACTAAACATGCTGATTATTACCTGATTACGTTTATTAAACAGACGTTTTTTGTCTGGGCCTTGTAGCAGCTTTGTTCCTCCCTCTCTCTTTTCCTGTCATGTCTCAAAAGAACTCAATTATTTTCAGAGTTGTAGATTTAGTCATTCTTGTAAAATTATAGAAATAGATGGACATTTTGGTATATATATTTATCCACTTCTTGCAGAGAGCTAGACCAGAGGGTAGCTACCACTCTTATGTCTGTGCATTTGTAGGTAAAGAGCTAGTCAGGAGCTTTTGTTGATCTTAGCTTAAAGACTGGAAGCAGGGGGGGGGAAATCTGTCTAAAAACAACATGTCTAAAGCTCAATAATTAACATTATATCTCGTTTGTATAATTAGTGGATAGATATCCACTGTCCAACATGAGCAATGGTCCAGTGGTGGGACAGGAAGTTTATTCCACTGGCATATAACTCTTGGCAATAAAGCAAATAAGCATATTAACATTCAGCTCACAGCCACCCTGTGCATGCATTGCATTTCCTGTCCAATGCTGTATCCCACCCCCACCCACAAACTCCAGCACAGTCATCCTGCCAAATCTGTTCCTCACAACATACACAGGGGTGGACCACCACCTCAAAGCATGGATCATGGACTACCTCACCAAACAACAACATTACATGAGGATACAGGACTGTGAGTCCGACATAGCTGTCTGCAACATGGGGGCTCCACAAGGAACAGTCCTGGCTCCCTTCGTCTACACCGTCTATACTGTTTATGTTACAAGACACCAGGTCTGTCCTGGGATGTCCCACCCCATGCAGGACACTCGAGCAGCACTGAGCAGCTCCTTCAGTGACAGCCTGCTTCACTTGTGGTGTGTGAAGGAGAGATACCTCAGGTCCTTCCTTCACCACCACACAAACAGACAAATTCACATGTGCAATATCAGTGCATACTAAACTATCAATATTTTCAGTCAACCTGAAGTCAACCTTGTTTTACTTATTATATTTTATTAGTATTATTTACTGACATAGTTTACTTATGTATGCATATATTTTTTTTTTTAATTAATGATTCTTTTATTCATTTATTTTCCCAAATCGCTAATAGAAAGCCAAGTGGAATGTATTTGTATTTAGAAATCAAATGACACATGCAAGTGATTTGCAGCTTTACTCTTTTGCATGATGAAACAAGCAACATGCATTTAACACAACAAGATATCCAAAAAATATGTTACGAGCAGTGACAAAAAATGAAGATATCCAAAAAATATATTACGAGCAGTGACAAAAAATGAATATTTTTATCAAATATATTAATATTTCCATTAAAACATTTCTTTCTTTCTCTAATTGTTTCCCTAAGGCTTTCATCAGTATAAGTTATTTTTATGATAATTTTTTAAAGTTATAATACAACAATCCTGCATCTAGAAATACCTGATCTCTCCATTTCAAGCTTGATATGGAAAACTCTTCATAACTGGGTCACACAGTGTTTGCTGTGAAAGAGGCAGTCGCTGTTCCCTGCGTCTCCCCTCTATCAGTACTGAAGGATCTCCAGACAATTCATCCTAATGTGCTGTCCTCTGGTCCCTCCAATGATTAGCCACGTCCATTCATGATCACCTATGTGTCCCTGTCTTGCTCTAAATCTTAAGAGCGCAATTATATTCAGGCCACCAATACAGCCTCTTTCCACTTAAGTACTTTGGCTAAATTCAACCTGATAGGTCATTACAATCACCTGTAACCATGGTAACAGTGATGTTAAAGGCAAAACATTTTCCCAGACCCGTTGTTCAGACACAGTTTCTTTTGTAGGTGACAGTGGTGGGTGCACATGAGCCTTTATGAAATGTTCCACTTCCCCATGTAGTGCGTGCTGTTGGATTTGAATGATGAGAAGTTTGATGCCGAAGTTCTCACCAAGTGTGTATAAGTGGGTAAACTAATCCGAATATAATCAGCTCCCTCAAGATTTCTCGCAAGGTGCATTTGTTTCATTTTTGGCATTTTGTGAGCTTGGCAATGCAATGCTGTAAATATTCATGATCCTTCTAAATCTGTTTGTGTGTTTGTTTGTGTTTGTATAAGAATCTTTTGGAATTAAATATTCAGAAAGATTAACTGTTTAGTCAGATGGAAAGTCACATCTTTCAGGCAGATTTGAACCTTATAATTCAAGCTCACGATTTGTTAAACTTTCAGAAGTCTGTATCAGCTTTAAATAAATGGTGAATTCATTCAACAGTTTCTTTTGCGTGATTAGACTGAAACTCATTTGATGGAAAACTCTTCTTCTGTTAGAAATTGATGAGATGAATTCAGGTTTGTCTGAATTTCCTCCTTTGTCTGATCATGATGCACAGCTTGAGTCTGCTCCATGTGTGAAAAAGGCTTTCTTTGCAAAGCACTGGCCTTATAACAATCCTTTTATAATAATTAGACATAATGATGGTGGTGGGGGCATGGGTTTAAATGAACAGAGCTTCAGATGCAGTGGTATTAATGTTTTATTCACAAAGGTAAAGCAATGGAATTTCTCCCAGCTGGCCTGGAGCAGCCTGCACAAGAGATTCTGCACTCAGACTTTATCAAACATCTCAGAATTACTTGGAGTGATCATCCCGGACTGATGCTCAGACCTTAGAGTTGGACCTTAGAGGGCACACAGTCTCTCAGCAAGGACTGCTGGGAGAGACTGTGTCATTACTGTTTTTAATACTCAGCTGAAAAGTTTTCAAATTTTTTGGAGAAAAATTCAATTAAATGCTATTTATATAACACCAAACCACAACAAAAGTTAACTCATGACACTTTTCATATAGAGCAGGTCCACACCTTTAATTTACAGAGATCCAACAATTCCACTGTGAGTAATCCTTCACCATTTTTATCAGACTGCCATCTGGAAAGAGCACCTGATTGGTCAATGCTAAAGAACATGTCATGGGAGATGTCACACTAGCTGTGTCAGGACAAACAAATGTTATATTTTAATAGTGTTTTCGTGTGTCGTGGAGTGTCCCACATGCTGCACAGCAGGACATTTAGCATGTCAAACTACAATGTGATGGTCAGCGGTGTCTAATGCAGCACTAAGAGCTACAAGTACAGAGACGAGTCCTGTTTTTGACGTTGTTAGAGGGTCATTTGTAACTGTCACCACTTCTGTCTCTGTGCTATGATGCACTCTGAATCCTGATGGTGGAAATGGAAATGTTTATTTTTTATTGTGGATGGTGGACAGGCAAAAAGATGTAATGAGTGAAACTGGTGTGGAAATTAAGAATTCAGTGAATGGATTCCAGATTATACAAAATTAGCTGTTGAAGAGACTGAGGGGGAAAGAGAGAAACCATTATTATTTGATTGCTAAGTTAAGGTAGCTAGCAGAACATAAAAGCAATGCTTATGTTAAATATAATATTACTTATTTTGTATTTGTAACGGAGTTAATATGTAGTGAGATTCCACTTGCCATCAAAACTCATCACACAACATGGAAACTTATTTGTCCCATGGTAAATAAATGCAGCACCCCTGTGGATTAGGGTCCCCGGGGGGCAGCAGCAGTCGGACCTTGCTGTCTTCATGGGAGGCGCATGAGTTATGAGCTCTGCCATGTTTCATATTAATTACTTTAATTTTAATATTAAAGGGTGATTTAAGTTGTCTTTTATAAACATATAGCTCCCGTAAGGTTGAGCACGTCCTTTTTTCATAAAAAAGTTGACAGTGTTTTTCTCTTTTCTTTTGTTTACAAAATGGCTAGTGTTACACGTGTAGCTAAGCTGCACTTTCTTTTCATTTTACATTTTACAGACGTGTATGTGTGTGTGTGAGAGGAAACCGAGACTGACTGTATGTTGATCCTTCTGCCAGATGTCCGAAATAAATGGGGAGTTTGCCAACAGTGATGGTCTTCGTTCTCTAAGTTACACAACGCAACGAGAGAGTACAATGCCGCTACATATACGCAGTATTGTAAAAATCTGGCAGGGGCATCCAAAGAAATTTTTCATAGGGGTGATTGTATGATTACAATCATATCTTATGGTATGACTGGTGATTGCATTGTTTTTATGAGTGTGGCCATGGCCTGCCTGGCCCCCCTTGGCAGTGCCCGTGCAAAGATCCCAGAAAAAATGCTGTATTAAGTTATTTCTAATGCCCACCAAACATTTCCTACGTCTCCTGCTTCACATTAAAAGTATTTAACTGGAGAAACACAAGTGGACTGTAATTATGAAGCAGTCACAGGAAATGCATCCTATCTACAAAACAAGACCAACGGAATTTTCTGCATTGTTTACAGCGGATCAGTTTGAAATATCGCAGGGAGTAATGGAGCAAAGAAGGAGCTGCTACAGTGAGCTGTTACATGAAGAGCTGCAGAGAACAGCAAATGTGAATGTTAAAATGACCTAAAATTAAAAGGATTTAGTAACCATGAAGGGCAAAAAGTCAGAGAATTCATCAATAAAATCCTTGTTGAACTGATTTGTATATAAGTGCACAAAACACTGGAACTGACAGTTCAGTCTTCCAAAGTCAACATTCAAAGCTTGCATATTGATCAGTCAACATGGGTACAAGTATAAGATCGTTAAACCATAGCCAGTCCCCCACAATGGCCAGTATGCTGAGGTGAGTTCAGGAATTTGTATTTTGGAGGACACAAGGTTTCTCCAGGTCTTTGTCAGGTTTCAGTGAGAAAAAAAAAAAAAAAAATCTAATTTATGAGTTACAATTAAATCATTTAAAATGAAGGACTTGTTGGAGAGTGAGCTGACTTTTAAAAGCATATTTTTTTCAACAGAAGTGTGACTGTACTGGTTGCCATTTAGCCTGGTATTATTTCTAATAGTTATTTGTACTGGTATGCTGGCATGTACAACATAGCCCAGACCCTTTGAAGAATTTAATGTGTGAAGTGGAACCAACACGATGAATTAAAGGCCTTCAGCTGAACGAACATCATTCAGAGGCGAACACCTCTTTCTGTTTGTTTCCAGAAATTTCGGCTGTAAAACCAATTTGTTGTGAGCATGACCCAAAAGATTGGGGTGGAGACTTACTCTTTAAAAAAGTATCAGTGTGTTCAGAATAGATTAAAACTGTCTAAGTTCAGCTGATGGCTTTGAAATGTAGTTGATAACCAGGTGGAAAAATCGTTCCAGTTGTCCATATTTGGTTGGAATTCATTGTGAAAGGGCCAAAAAAGCTCAGAGAATCTTGGTTTCTGCAGACGCAGTAACTGTATCCATTCTGCGACTGACAAGGTCACTGTGAGAGGCTTGAAGAAGAAGTTTCTTTGGGTCCAGTCGAAATGTCCACGAAATGTCTTTTTCATCCGTTTGCATTTCCCTTACGGAGCCCCTAAAGTGCCACGAAGAAAAAAAAACTATATAGATACTAAAACGTGCCGGCTGTCCGTATAAATGAACAAGTTAATTAAATCGAGTGCACGATTTAGCTTAAACGTGCGCACGTTTTGGCATCTCGTGTATCTTGTGCGCACGATATCGTTTTTTTTTTTTTCTCCATGGCACTTTAGGGACTCCGTATTTTCTAGTCTAGTCAGTTTTCTGCTTTGTAAAAGTAATGTAAAAATGTTTAAAGCAATACTATCGAGTCACATCAGTCCCAACATATGTGAATCCACACATAAGGATTCACAAATGTATTATCGGATTTATATAGACTCATAGTTACCTTTGTAACAAACAAACAAACACACACACACACACACACACACACACACACACACACACGCAAATAAGGTTCACTAATGTATTTCTTATACAAACTGCTTGACATTTGTGAACTTCTAAGGCTTGCCTCAATTGATAAATGCAATTTTTATCAAAGGGGAATTATCTGTAGCTTCCTCTTCAGCCAATCACATAAGCTTAGATTCTGGGATATCATTTAATGTGATCATGTAGTGTAATGTCTACTTGTAGGTCAACAACCTCCACATGGGGTGCGGTGGAATAGTGCTTTCCTAAACATTTTTTCCTTGACCTTAATGGAAAATGTCATGAGGTCAAAGAAAGATGGAAGGAGAATTCATAAGGACTTAGGAAAAGACAACTGCAGTGCTATGAGATGAGAGGAGGTGAGATGATGCTTAAGCAACAGCAAAGAGGATAGTACAATAGTGAGGATGAGTAAAACAAAAATAATTATGTAATATATAAGTAAAACAATGGTTGAGTTCCTAGTATCGCACAAAGGAAATAATGATATTACACAGTTAAGTGAACACTGATATTGCACAAGTGAACTGTCAGTTTGGTGTGTGTGGTGTACTGGGAGCAGTACAGTCTGACAGCAGCGTGAGGGAAGGACCTGTGGTATCTCCTCTGTCACTGATGGAGCTTCCCATCGCTGTCAGAGTGTCCTGTATGGAGACAGGCATGTTCTCCATCCTGTTCAACCATCTCCACTGGGAAAAGACGGCATCCCACAACAGAAACCCTGCCAGTAGTTCCTATGTCACTGCCCCAGCAGACCACTCCATAGAAGACGGCCGATGCCACAACAGATTGATGATCTCATCGGGGGTGGAGATGGACAAGGACCAACCTCTCCATTGTCCTCAGCAGGTGTGATGTCAACTGTACCGCTATAGGCTGGAAGTTGGGTTCCTTGCTGCCAGAAATGGTTTCAAGGCTCATGCAGGCTCCACTGATGTCGTTCTGCTCCAACTGATCTCCATCTTCCCCGTGTAGCTGTTTTTTCCTTTCCTGATCCTCCCCATTAGCTCCTCAGCTCCCTCTGCACATTCTTCAGCTCCTCTTTGTTTTCTGACCTACAGACCCACTTTTTTCCTTGAAGAGCAATCCAGGGTTTCTTGTTGGAAAAACACTGTACAGTTCCGGTGGGTATGGCATTCTCCACACAGTGCATTATACAGTGTGTGAGTCAGTGTCCTCCCCAAGTACTTCCCACACAGTTGTATGGAAACAGTTCTTCAAAACCTCACTGTGCAAGTGACAACTGACTTTCTGTGTATGAGAGGTTCGTACAGAAGCAGGAGAAGCACCAGGTTGAGATCAGTTACACCACCAGTATTATTAACATATAACGCCAACCCTCTTACCGCTCTCCTTTGTCCTGTCTACCTGCGTCATCTAGAAACTGCCCAATGCAGCATTCGTATCCAGAGTTAGCCCAGTTATCCATGTCCCCATGAATAGCATGATGCTACTCTCCTGGAATGCTACTAGCTCGTCCATCTTATTGGGGAAAGATCTCACATTCCCCATGATGATTGAGGGGAGGACATTTGCGTATTTTCTCCTCCTGGTGTGGCTTCCCTGTCCCCCCCTTCTCAGCTCATGGGGAACATTGGGTCTCTCTCCAGGAAGTATCACCATGTTACAGAGAGAGATATCAACTGATCCCTGGTGCACACAATGGGCCCATGGCTGCGCTTGGAATCGCCAGATGCAATTCTTAACAATGCAAAAACAAGTAGAGAGACCAGGGAAAATTCAACGAGTTTAGTGTCCATAATGCACAGACAAATTAAAGAGTATTTGCATGTCTAAAGTATTATAAAAAACACACTAGACAGCTCAACGATGAGCAAGAGCTGCTGTAACAGGTTGTCACTCATATGGCAGCGGAAGCCGGGAGATGACTCCACTTTTATTAGGTAGTTATATGACAGCAGATGTTATTTCTGTGGGTCTGCCAGTGAAACTAAGGTTGGAATTGAAATTAAATAAGGAATATGTGTATGTCTGCAGGAAGTAGGGGTGCTGAAGGTGCTGTAGCAACCCCTTAAAGAAAACATTATTATTACCCATCATTCATAAAAAAGTGCGATGCAGACTCGAGGCAGACAGAGAGCTCATGTGGATGAATGAGAGAGAGAGAGAGGGCTGAGAATATGCACAGAAGTGTCAGTGTGATATAAAAAGTTTATTTGATCATAAAGACTAATGTCACTCTACAGTTCTGTGGTTTATCAGTGAAATGTATGAACTACACTGCAGACTGGAGTCTCTGTTAACACTGACAAACAGACAGATCTGTGTTTAGACTTCACTTGTCTCCTCTCTGAAACGTCTGCATCCTCATTGCGCTGCATTATTATAAACTACGATAAACTGGTAGTGGGTCACGTCTCTCACCCTCGTCCCGGTGCTGTCTCTTCCTCTTCATCTCCCTGCAGTTCACATCCATTAGTTCACTGTTGTTGACTGTGTAGTTGCTTTGACATACAGTATGCTGGTGTTCAGGTTTGCCGTAGTGTAAAGTTTTCTCAGAGTAGTGTGTTGGATGAAAAAAACTGTTCAATTTATGCAAGATAGGCCTAATGTTTCAGGAGATGGGGGAAGAAGTACTAAAGAATCTTTCCTTTGCATATAGAGAATTAGAACAGCTCTTATCATGGCTGACAGTTTGATACTTCTGGGTCATTTTACTCCTCCTCCTTTACTTTTACTATCTGACCACAACTGTGCAGTCACGGTTAAATACGTCTATCTATGTCTTTCAACATTGTATAAATAACTTGTTAGCTAACAGTAGAATTAGACACCATATCACTAACTTAGCAAGCATTCGCAACTCAAACATATTTAATCATGGGCGACAGCAGAGTTATCACCTACCTGTGCAGAGCAGCTACCAGACTCCATGTTGAGGCTGACCGAACGCTACATTATCACAGCACTCATTTAAAACAAGAAATATTTGTGTGTGCATCAGAAATACATTTGTGAAGCGTGTCGATTTTATATACACAATATTAAGTGAAACCCTTTTCATCACTTTTGTCTGCAAACCTGACAAGATATTTCCATTTCTGTCAAGAGAACTAAAAATTACAGTGAGGTCACGGTCATGTCAGGCTGAGAATAAGTGATGGAATTAAGGAGATGAAATGGATATGCGGAATGATTTTAAAAGAACAGAAACAGGATGGTTTGTACAAATGAGCTAATGTTTCTAATGACCTTGCTCAAGCTCAAGAGGTCAGAGAAAGCCTGAAAAAGAGAATATAAATGTAGAAATCTTTCACAACTTATGCTAACCGAAGTCCACCTGATGTTGTCACTGCACTGCACACACAAAATCAATGCTGAATAGCTTCACTTTGTAAAGACGACAGTATCACTAGGTATAATAGACTGCTGTCGCATTGCAAATGTGCTATTTTAGCGGATAGCAGCACGTCTGGGCAGAAGCAGACTAAATGCTCATAAATGGAAAACAGTGAGATTGTAACTCCTTAAGGGTCCATCTATGCAGAATGTGCCCATCAGCAGATGTTTGCTCTCTGCATTCTGCGTCATGCACTCCAATTTGTAAGAGGCTGGGAGAGGTGAAAAGCTGGAGAGAGACAATAGCAAATAAGAAATTGAAAAGAAGTAGCGAGGCTGAAAGAGGGAATAAATAAATAAATTAGAAGCAGATGGAAGGAGCCATTCCGCACTGAGATGTCACTTGAGCTAAAGGTAAGGGTGGTGCTGTCTGTACAGGTGAAACTGGGGAGTTGGAAGAGGAAGAGGAGAGACAAGACTGGGAGAAGGAAAAAAAACAGCAGTTAAACATGTTTCTCTGGGACTCCAGGATTTCAGTTTCAGGGTTATTTTTGCCTCACCTTTTCACCATCAGGCTTTTCTTCATTCTTGTCAGCGTTAGAGGCGAAGATGTAACTCATTCAATTTCTGATTAATGTTTGCCTTACTCCCATTCTTCTCCTGCGTCTTGTCTTTCCTGAGTGCTTGCCACACTCTGTTTCATTTTGCTTCATTTTAGCACCGTGTGCTCCCTCTCTGTGAGTGCGGCTTCTGTGCCACTCAGCTTGAAATCCCTTAAAGCTCACTCGGAGGTTGTAATTTATTACAGAGGAACATGTTTTTGATTAAATAGAGGACCCACTTCAGCCAAGAAGGAGTAGTGTTTGTGGGCCATGACGTCCCAGTCACGTGTGACTATCGCCGGGTGGCAGGGATCTTTGGATTTACAGCAGGTCTCCCAGTCAGACCCACAGTCATCTGAATACACATAAGGACAATTGTTGTGTTCTTTCTGAGAAATAAACATGCTCAGAGTGTAATAGAGTTAATTTAATTCAAGTTCATTAGAGGTAATTCAACACTTTGGTTCTGACCTTCTACCACAGATTGCTGCATATTAGTCAGGGTTTTCTCTGAGGAAAATTGTACAACAGGAATTTACAAGTAGTTTATCATCTGTTTGAACATCACAGGGATCAAATCCACTTGAGTACTCCACCAAAGCCAGAGAACAACAAATGCATCAGCTCAGTGTATGACAATGGCAAATGCTGATTTAATGGAGTGAAGCAAGAGTTTAGGCTGTCACAAGCGTTACCCAAGGTGCTGATTCTGGAGTTGGCTTTGGCTCAGGGGGCAGTTTCACAAAAATACACTTCATTAGGCTCATAGTTATCATGTTGGTCCCCATCCCACCCTCCCCACACACACACCCACTGACATGTAAAGGAAGGAAAACACACTGCAACAGTGGAAATACTGCTGCTACTATTACTCTGAAAATACTAGTAAACTGCGGTGAGTCAGTTTTATTGTGTTGGGCCCGTCTAGGCTATTTTACTGTCTTTTCTCTGTGCTCCCTGGTTTTAAGTGGACGTGGCTCAGGTGGGAAAATGTGCTACTTCTGTGCACCGGTTAGTATTTAGCATTAGTTAACTGAAATCAACTCTTTATAAAAGAAAGAGGTTGGCATGTGTAGTGATAAGCAGTTAGTGTTATAGAGAAAAACTACATGTTCAGGATTTTTAAGCATATATTTAATTTGCTATGGTGAGTTTGGTCAAACCCTTTTTTATTTTTCAACCATTGCATCAGTCTACTTTCTGATGCTCTCTCTCTCAAGGTATTGGTTCCCTTGATAGAATTAAGTTGACATAAAAATTGTAAAAGCAGCTGCATTTTTTGGAAAGCGCACTTGAAATTTATCACCTCAAGGCATTTTTCCAGACAAAATACACTTTATTGTGGTATCACAGGTATTGAGAGGGCCCATGGGACTGTACCAGTAACTAAGAGTTATACAAATAAATTAGTTGGCTACTGTAAAGTCTTTCTTTATTGATTGTGCCCTTTGCCATCTCCACCAAATTAAATCTTGTTGGCAGAGTGTTGGTCTTACTCCCAAAGCAGCAATTTTGAACTCACACCATGTTTCATTCTGGTCTTTCTTGGGGACGAAAATGTAAAGTTAATAAACTATGAACAATCTCAAATTGGCACATTTTGATCTCTAGCTCCTCATCCAGCAACTTTTTACCATCCAGTAGGTCACAGTGTAATACCTCTTTCCCTTTGTCCATTGTCTACTACACAACAGTGTCAGTGTATCTGTGTGCTTTCTGTTTACCACTGATAAACCACTAATATGTGTGCAGTCATTCAGGTGGTTCAGTATTACAACCATGTGGCCAGATTTCATGTTTACATCATGCTGTGAGTCACTAAAACCTCTGCTCTGGGTTGAAAGTGTTTCAGCTCTACATGTTGTCTTAAGAACTTAACTTGTCTTCCTTGGTTGTTTGTATTAATATGCAACAATCCTAATCGAAGCTCTAGTTCTTAGTTTTCTCTAGAGCTTTGAAGTAGTTGGTCTTGGCTCTTGGGAGGAATGTGCTGACAGATGTCTTGTAGATAAGTATGAATGTTATTGTTCTTACTAATGGCCAGCAGGGGGTGACTCCACTGGTTGCGAAAGCAAGATCAGTTGTAAGTTAGCTCAAGAGAAAATACCCCTACTTCTCACTTTATGTATCATCCAGTAAACAGTTTCCTAATCATTTTATGGTCTCAATTGTCTGTTTCAAGTTTTCTTCAATACAGCATGATGGTCAGCTTGTGACTGACAAGTCGCTAGCATAGCATGTCCTCGGGTTTTCAGTTAGATCAAATCAGTACAGAGGCATAGCAATGTGTATCCTCCCTAGCTCCACCCTCTCCACTGATTTTAGGTGGACGTGAATTCCTGGCTCTGCTTACTTACCTGGGTCCTGGCTTCCTGCAGGTGATTCTCTAAAACTGTGATGTAATTGCTCTTGTCTTGGAACTCATCCTTTACTTTGTGCAGGAGCCTCTCAGCCTTCATGAGCCTTTCTGCTAAATACTCTTTGGCAGCCTTTGCCAAGTGCTCATGGCGATCAGACCCGGTTTGCAGTTCTGTAATGGCTCTTCTCCACTTCTGCCCCAGATGGATCCCCCTCATTTTATTCTGTATGTCGCCTGCTCCAGTTGGGGTGTGTGGCAGAATTAGTGCTACAAACTGATAGTGTCTCTCACAATAGCTTGTTTTACCTGTGAGTGTGTGGCTGGGGTCTGCATATATGTGTGGTTTAGTGTCTCTTATGAGGAGTTGGTAGGAGCAATGTGATTTGCCCAAACTAGGTGATAATGATGTGGGTTGTTTCTGTGGTGAAATGAAAGAGTGATAAGGGACACTTAAGCAGCTTTCGAAAGGAAGGTTAGTCATGCAGGCCCTGATACGACAGTCCAAGGTGCTCAGTCTCACTATGAACAGCGGTGTCAGGTGAGACCTTGGTCAAATCAAGATTAACATTCACACGCAAAAGAGGATATACCATTAAGTGGGTGTATAGTTATGGAGGATCACAGATATTGCACAACAGCCAAGTCCATAACTGCGAGTGTGAACTGTGCCCCTCCAACATCAGTGTGATGGTCAAGTTGAAAGGTTCAGTGTTACCATGCACAAGATTCTGGCCACAACAGTCAAGTGCTGGCACTGGAACTGGAAATCATGTTCATGACCCCTGTAACTGTTTGGGTTAACTCTCTCTCACAGTGCTGCTGATAAGGAGGTGTAAGCTAATTTGAGTTTTAATATTAACGTTTTGAGAACCCAACGCAGTCAGCATCGAGTGTGAGGTAGTTTGGATGAGTGGCAGAAAGCTGCCGGAGGCCAAGCAATCAGTTCATTTTCTGCTGTGCTTCAGTATCAGAGGTTTTGCTATGTTGTCTTTCAGCCAAAGAAATACTTTCTCTTGCATCTCCATCCAGTACAACATGTGTGTGTGCCTTCTCAGTGTTCTGCTGTAAAGACATCAAATGTGACATGATCATACAATTGAACAAACAACTCTCTGCATTCCTTTCACATCCGCTGGTCTTGGCAGGTCTTTGACGGCACTTATTGTACCTTTCAAGGGCTGATCCACAACCATTGTGCTTACAGCAGGTCTAATTTCTGTACTTTCGAACTTGCATGCATTAGCTATTTGTAGATGATAAAAACAGACTGCACTTTCTGTGTTTATTTGCTTTCAGGCATTTAAATTTGTATAAAAATGAAACTAAAATTGTTTTCAGTGCAAACATAATTTAGGTATCTTTTCTACAAAATTCAAGAGATAGCTGGCAGTTTCCTGAGACTGCTAGCTACCTCTTTAACTCTACAGTTTTTAAATAAAATGTTAATTTCCAAACTACTGAGATCTCAGAATAGGGCAACATTGCTAAAAATGAGCTCAATGGAGCAACAAAAATGAGCAGCTAGTCAATCATCAAGTAACCAGTTTGACTGCTTTACCAGATTATCTAAACCTATATCTAGAACTTAAATTGACAGTGAGCACATATGTAATGCTCCTAATAATTCCATATTATCAAAGACATTGAAGAGAGAGCGTGCACAAGCATAATGCAAGTTTGGCTGGACAAAGTGTTTTGGGCCCATAGAGCAAGCACACATGAGTCCTTTTAATTACAGACTTTCTGTGACTCAGCCAACTGACTTCCTGCTGACTTCCCCACACAAATTAATTGCACGAAAATAATTTACTGATTTGGTTCTCCTCCATGGTTCAAATTTTATCGGACCAAATGGA
This sequence comes from Chaetodon trifasciatus, assembly GCA_037975065.1. Classification (NCBI taxonomy): domain Eukaryota; kingdom Metazoa; phylum Chordata; class Actinopteri; order Chaetodontiformes; family Chaetodontidae; genus Chaetodon; species Chaetodon trifasciatus. Next base: position 1,174,024 of record JBBMOE010000002.1, on the reverse strand, counting down.
TCAAATTCTGATTATACAAAGTGTCATTCTGGGTTGTTTGTAATGCCCACCACACCAAAATTCACACCAAAAACACTTCACAATCCAAATTTTGGGGAGACTGGTAAACTGATGAATGTTTAATTACAACAAAGGTCTGTGTTAGAACATATAAATACCATTACAAATAATAACAGTGCCTCCATAATAATTGCCCATTAGCTTTTAAGGGCACAGCATGAACTTTAAACTTTAATAATACATTCTGATGAATGGATGCGCCGGGACACATCATCAGTGATGTAACCTGGGGTCACCAAGTGTCTGGGGTCTTTCAACATGAGACACTCTTGCCTGGGTGGTCCAGCTGGGGTGACAGTTCCCAGCTTGCATCCCAGCGGCAGTTGACCACAGGGCCTCCCCCCTCAGCCAAAGCCACCTGGTGGCTGTCTCTGTGGCGTCAGCGACAGACTTGATTGGCCTCTTCTCTGATAATCCCACTGGCCCTGGATTGGTCAAGGTTTTGCAGAGTGACTGGCAAAGCCCCAGCATCCCACCTCGATAGGCTCACTGGACATTTTTGAGCCCTGCCTCCTACATTGCTACACCAGCTCCTCATACTCTGTACTGAGAAGTAAACATGATAAATGTTCTAGCTTAAGATTCAACACTACACATGCTGTCATTACAACATAGTGTAAAAGTGCAAAACAGTCGATTTTAAACTAATCAAATAAATTTTGTAACAGGAATATTCTTTCCTTTTTCAGAAGGAGCCATTTCCAATGGGAGATATTGCCCTTGTGTGGAAAACATTAGCCTTGATGTGAAACACAGTATCATTCCAAAATAGATAGATGATTTAATTAGCATTGCCAACTGTTCAGCAATTCAAGTCTTATATGGATTTAAATGCGTATTTTCTTTTCATTACTACACAGTTGTTCTAATGACACAAGGCCTTTGGTAGCTCTGTATCTTGAAGATGAGGAGCGGGGGGAGGTGTTAAATAAGAAGACTGATAATGATAGAGCTGCTGCTAATGACAAAGTAAGTGAATATATTTCTCTTTGCTTTCATCACTAAGTGACTGTTGATTTGCTGGATGAGAATCTGCCGTCAATATTAAGCCCCGGTTCTTCTTCACTGAGTGAAAAGAGGCAGAGAATTAGTGATTCAAATTAAATGAGTTCATTTCCCTCAGAGGGCCATAGGTGAACTCCTTGGCCTCGTGAAAATGCACATGCTTTTTGATTGGAAAACTGGGATTTAAAAATCCCCTCGCTGCTCATTAAAGCACCACAACTAAATCTGGACTGACAGTGCATGGTTTGTGTGTGTGAGTGTATCTTCATACAGAAATCACGCATGAAAGGAGAGGTTCACATTGTTTAAGTCTGTCTAACAATACGGACATGACCATAGACACACTGAAACAGCTTTTGCTTCATTGTGTAAAGCCCGACTATCAAAACTTTTAAATGTACAAAATGTAGTTGCTTTTCTCTATTATATTTCTAAATGATGAAAATAATGTACCAAAATTGAGTGCAACAGCTTTTTTGTATGATATCTTTGGAAGATATTGATTTGTCTAACTCAGACTACTGGAGCTTTACATTTACTTTGAATAAAGTGTTTTTGTACAGAGTGAGGACTGTGAATTTTGTTCCCTATCACTCACATAGGAAGGGCATCAATGTAAGAACCACATCTGTGAACTGTCAGAACATGAAGAACACTTGCAGCAAGCAAGAACTATTTCAATGTACATATAGGCACATTGTTTTAAGACAGACTTCGAAAAGTTGTTCTTTAATTTGACCAAGTCAATGGCAAAAAAGTGGAGGAGGTGAGAAAAATTGGTATCCTTTACAGCAGTGGTACAAGATCCACAAACAACAGCTGAAATCAAATAAAAGGGAGCAGGGGACTTGTTAGTGAAATCCACTGTTGTGGTTCAGCTGGAGAAAAAAAAATCTGAAGACTGCTGGCCTTCCTGCAAACAGCTGAGAAACACGCTTCAGCAGTGTTGAGCCTCTGCCTCCTAGTGGCTACTATGGGAAATAGCAGGTGAGTCGGTGGACATAAAGCAATTCAAACGAGCAAAAGGCAAAACGGAGAGATTGTGTTAAAGAACAAATTTCAGCCCGTTCTTTAATCTGCTATAATAAAAAAAAATGCCAAGCTTATTATTCCATTTTTGTTGTAATCTGACTCACATAAAGCTTAATATGTCCTGACAGTATTTAGATGCAGGGCCTGATGACGCAACTGAATGTAAATATAACACTGCGCAAGTGAAGAGATAAAAGAAACACTCTCACAACCCTATTGAAAATATGGGACATTTAGGCAGCTTCACATTACCACTGAGATGCAAGGATTTCAGCCACATTCAAGACAGAAATATAGCTAACAGTCTTCTCATCGAAGGAAGAAAATGTACACACACTTAGAAATGGTGTAAAGTCAGCTTTTCAAACATCTTAATATGTTTATTTCCTCTCCACCAGCTCCTGCAATTCAGTGTTGAGTTGCATTTTTCTTTCTTTCTTTTTTTGCATGCTATTGGCATCAGATCAAAAATACAACATCTGCAATGCTGTATAGCTCCCCGTCCTGCTGAAGCTGCTCTAGGTGTAGAGGCTGGGATATCTCTCTCTCTCTCCCTCCACTTTGATAAATTTCTCCCATTATTGCTAAATGTTGGTCCAAAATAGTGAATTCAGAGGGATGCATTTGTTCTTTTATTCTGTTTGACCTACATGCTCACACGTGGGGTACTGTGTGCAACTGTTCTAGGGCCAAAGGTTTATAAAGATCCCAGTGATATTAAGTGTCTTTTCAACTACACAGTGGCACTTTGCCAAATAATACTTTCCACTCACCCAAATACTTCAGTGAATACACTGAGAGTTTTAAATACCATTTATTCATGCAGTACATTTGGTTTTGAAGTAAATTCACATTCTTTTCAATTTGCATCTAAATAGAATCTCTTGCAGCTAAGTGCAAAGCAGCTGGGATAACAGTCTGAGGCCATGGTTCCCAACCAGAAAAAGGTGGATTTCTCCCTCCAGACTGGGAGTGAGTCGCTGCCCTGAGCTTAAGTACCTCAGGATATTTGTTCAAGAGTGACGATAAAATGGAGCATGAGATGGATTGGTGCAGCGTCATGCGACCATCACGCAGGATTGCTGTGTTGAAGAGAGACCTAAGCCAGAAGGTAAAGCTTACAATTTCCTAGTCCATCTATGTTCCAACCCTCACCTATGGTCATGAGCTGTGGGTAGTGAAAAAAGACCAAAAGAGATCACTGATACAAGCAGCCGAAATGAGTTTCCTCCGTCTAGAGTCTTCAGAGTAGAGCCACTGCTCCTGTGCGTTGAAAAGAGTCAGCTGAGGTGGTTCAGTCATCTGATTAGGATGCCTCCTGGGTGCCTTATCCTTAGGATGTTTTCCCTGCACATCCAACTGAGAGGAGACCCTGGGGTAGACTCAGAAGTCGCTGGAGGGATTACATATCTCATTTAGACTGGGAACGCCTCGGGATCTGTTGTTGAGGAGAGGGATGTCTGGAATACTGTGCTTGACTTGCTGCCACTGTGACCTGACCTTAGAAGCAACTATGCACAGTTGATTCCCCTGTGGCTCCGTAGAGGATACAGACCTTTTTTCTTCAAATGTCTCAAAACCAAGTACATTGTGAGCTGTGACTGCAGCTAAAGAGCTACCAGGTAATTTTCAAGTAGAAGTGCTGTTTGCTAGTTTGCTAACGAATCTTAAGGTAATATTGCCTGCTATTGAGCTAATGGCTCACAGTGTTGACAATTTCACACTGTTAATAAAATGAATTGCACCAAATGTCAACACTTGTGGAACAACATCATACCACAGAGGCTTTATATCCAAAACAACAATAAATCTCATGTCTATACCCTGGTACCCTGTGGAGTTTTTGACCTCTAGTAGCACTTTAGAGTAATATTGTAACAACAATTCTGTCTATGAGTGGGTTAGAATGAACGAAACACCTTGGGGGTGTACTTAGGGTTACATCTGTTGTTTTCACATTGGACAGAGCTGTACTAGCTGTTTCCCCTGGCTTCCAGTCTTTATGCTAAGCTAGGGTAAACATGTTCTTCTCCAGCTGTGTACTCAGCTGTGTGCTCTGTTACACTCACTCTGAGAGAGAAAGCAAATAAACAGATTTCCCAAAATTCTGAACTATTTCTTTAAAGTTTTTCACCTTCCAGTCATCTTAGCTGGTTGATTGTTGTTTGGTCACGATGCTTCAGTGAACACCTACATCATTTATCTGCTAAGAACAGAATTCCAGTCACCCTCTTCGTGCTGCACGGAATCTAATAATTCTTCAGTCTCCCCCTCTCAGACAGGCATCCCATACCATATTATTTTCCCCATGTGAGTCTTCCTGCTTTCCCCGCCTCAACGAGAGGATACTTGACATTAAAAAGTTTGAAAAGTCTTTAATTCTGCAGCCTTCCAATTCACACTCTGCCGACCTGATTACCCATTCAGTGTGAAATGACATTCTGAAAGAACCTGAGCTCTGACAGGTGGCTCTTTTATTCCAGCATAACACCCACTCAGTCCCGCTCACTGTGCAGCACTTCTGCTCATGACAACCCTGCACCTACATACACGGCACGAGTACCGGAGCGCGCGCACACACACATTCAGGATTGTTTAAATCAACACGGGGAGTGTGAGGATGAGGTCTTAATCAGTGGGGCAATTAGTGAGGGAGTCAATGAGTGCTTTCTCAGGAAAATGTAAACAAATCTAAACAGAAAACACACAAAAGCACATGATCACACCCAGCATGAGTCACCTGAAAATGAAACAAAATGAGGTATTGACTGGTTGTCAGAGGGGCAAACAACATCATTCATCTAAAGCAGGATGACACAAAGGAATCAATCAGGAGGAGATGGAGAGGAGAATACACTACACGGTATGGAGCAAAGGCCAAATAAATGACTGTTGAGCATCAGTAAACTAAGCTATTACTGATGGTGAGATAAAGTAAACAACAAAAGAAGCTCAGCTGCATTGCATCAAGGTATGAATTAGCTCCTTTACACCTTCATTCTGTCTGTTGAGATTTAAATGAACCATCGAATGTGATTTGTGGTGCCAGCTTTCCATTTCCACAGCTTTGCCATACCCGTGCATATCTATTATCCTCATGTGGAGGTGCATTTCTGCCAAGAAGAGACAAACAAATGCATGATAAAATAGAAATACTGCTGTAGAGTCAAAATCATGACCTGTCAAAAATTTTGTTTACAACCTCATTATTTTGACCTAAGACCTATTTTCATGCACCACATTGAATCTAGTTTTGTTTTTCTCTTTGTTTTTCTGCAGGCAGAAGTCATGGCTAGAGACATTACGTTTTCAGGTCATCTGTCTGTGCAATTCTCGTGCATGCAATACCTCAGGCACGGCTTGAAGGAATTTCTTCAAATTTGGCCCAAATGTTCACTTGGACTCAAGGATGAACTGATTAGATTTTCATGGTATAAGGTCACTGTGACACACTCTGTAAATCAGATGCTTATTATGACTAAATATCACACAGATGTCTCATAGGATGAAATGATGAAATCTTCTATCCAAAAGGTCAAAGGTCATCTTCATTGTGACATTAAAATGTTCCTCAAAAACATTTTTTCATTGCAGCAACATCCATATTTGAAGCACTGTAGTCACCACAGGCTCATTGGTTCTGCTCATATTGAGCTTCAGGTGATAGTTGTTGCACCATGTGATGAAGCTCTCTATCAGTCCTCTGTCCTCCTCTGGAATAATAGTCTTTAAGTGAAGACAGCATGTTTCTACCTGGAAATCATTCACTGGAATCATACATGTCAATACAGTGATAACTTCCATTTCACCAAAAATACACTTAATACCTTTTATTAAATCCCATCAAAGTCTTCACTACATATATTAGTCTGGACAGACATGCATGAAAACTGCAACTTGACTGGCTGATGGAGGCAGAGAAAGTCTAGTTTTTACTACTTTCACTCTGTCAAGACTTTTATGAAAGGCAGCGTAATTGGTGTGGGAGGGGAGGGAAGTCATCAAGTCCATCAAACTGCATTTCTGCAGTTTCTCTATTTGTTATGTTTATTATCCAGAGGGGATGGCACTTTAGGTTTCACCTACAGCTATGCAGATGATGCTATGCTTGTTAAAATCAATCTCATTAATCAAGCAAGAAGCCATTCCCACACAGCACCCTCAGGAGTAAATAAACAGACAAATAAGTAAAAAACAAGAGAACACCTTGAGGACATCCATCATCATTAAGCCGAATGCTTGGTCTTCAGCTCATTGTGGTAGAAAGCATGACCAAGGCCGGGGTTCAATCTTTAATGCTCCTCTGGCTCATCTTATTGTGACTGGTATACCAAACACCGCCTGTTAGAAGAGCATGCATGCAAATGAAGTTTTAAATCATCTGAAGGCATGGCTGGTAGCCTCTAAATCTTTTGACATGATTTCTCTTAAAACACTAGCAGTACTCTACAGGCAAACCTATTACTCTGAAAAGGGATGTGAAAAGAACTGAAATAATGTTTTCACATTCTTGTGGATGGTGTCACAAAGAGCTTCACAAAGAGGCTTTGAATAAAGGGTTTCCAGCATGTCTGGTATGTATGAAAACCACACTATAGACACTGATGAAAACTAAGATGTGTTAAGAATTGATATGAATGACTAAACTCCAGATGCAGAACACAGACAAAGGAATAATTGGAGGGGTAAAAGCGCTTTATTGGCACAAAAGCATGGATAATGTTCACAAAGAGATGATCCAAGGCAATCCAGTGGAAGAGCAGGCAGGTAGGTGCAGTGAATTAACGTTTTCTTCAGGTGGTGGACTGGAGCAGGGCAGAGGCAGCAGATATGAAACACGAGGAGATGATCCTGAGGCACAAAGAGAATCATGTTAGTCATAAAGACAAGGCAAACCCAAAAGCATAGCGGACAGCAACATGGCCGAACTGTGTTACCGAGCTGGGGAGTACAACAATCTGCTGAAGACTGGTGAAGAGATCCGGGTTTTTATCCTGTGGTTGATGAGCGTGGACTCGCTGCAGCTGTGGTGGCTGATTGGCACTGGGAGCAGGTGTAGGTGAGCCGAGATTGCAGGGAAATGTCTAGTCCACCTTTACACAAGGACAAACACGTGGAAAAACTGACATGACACAGACATGTGGATTATGGCGAAGGAGCTGCAAGTCAGAATTTGATAGACAGTCACTAGTTTGTACTACAGGCGGCTTACTGAGTAACTTCTATTGAGCCGCATATGAATGCAGAATAATGCAGGCGAGGGACAGGATTTTGGAATGGGAAGAATTCTGGTTTTCTTTTTCAGTTTGGTCCTGGATGCTGTGTTTTCTAAGCCAGCCTGCTCAGAGAAGGGTTATGAAAGGGACAAAACAGAGAGCTGAATTTATATTTAGAGATAAAAACCTTGAGAACTGTCAAAAACAGGAATTCTGGGTTTTAAAGTAAATGCAAAAGTAATCAGCTGTATTCAGACTGCACTGACTGAATAATATCAATATTAGTACAAAATAAATATATACTTCAAAGAAGTTTGAGAAAATATCTCAACAGAATGTTGAATTTATTGATTGTTTCTAAAGCTTTCAGTCATGTCTAATGACTTTCCTCAATGAAAAAAGTTGATCAGCTGAAGGGGGACACCCACATCCAACACCACCCATAAAACAGAAATGCTAATTATTTGTCCATAGCAAATTAGAAATGAATTCTGTGATCTCACTCTGAACATAGCTGGTTCCACTAAGGCCTTGCATTAGATTGACTGTGTATTTCCACTAATAAAACTTTGCCGAGGTCCGTCCCATTCTTTCCATGGCTGGTGGTCTCATCTACGCTTGCTGCTAAAATACACTTTTCTACCTAAATCAACAAATAGCAAACTACTTGCACAAAAGTGCTGCAAGAATATTAACTAAAACTAAGTGGACTGTATTAATATAGTACTTTTCTAGTTTAACCAACCAATCAAAGCCCTTTACAGTACCAGCCAGCATTCACGCATTCACACACACACAGCAAGATGCCACCTGCTCATTACAAGCAATAACCAGTCACATGCGCCCTCACATACATACATCAGCACAGCATTGGAAGCAATTTATGGTTCAATATCTTGCTGAAGGACACTTTGACATGTAGACTGCAGGGGCCAGGGCTCAAACCACCGACCTTCTGATAAGTGGATGACTGCTCTACCACCTGAGCCACAGCCACTCCCTGTACATGTTTGATCTGACTTCGAGATTCTACTTCCAACTTCTAAAATATTACATTGACTTGCACCATCCTGCTTTTCACACCTAGTCACTCCTCATATACCTGTTAGGGCTCTTTGAAATGCAGTTCTCCTGACTATTCCAAAAATAAATAAAACATTATTACCTTCCCATACCAAGCCCCTCTTCTTTGGATTGTCTTCCAGCCCGTATTTGAAAAGCATGCTCAGTCGACTGACTATGAAAGCAAACTCAAAATATATTTGCTTGCATCAGCCTTCAATTATTTAGGGCAACCTCATTCAGTTTGCCCTAAAACTAGACAGCTGCTATCCAACTTAGACTCAGATGTATTCTACACTTATATATATATGTGTGTGTGTGTGTGTGTGTGTGTGTGTGTGTTGCTAATGCAGCTTCTTACTGTTTTTATTGTATGTATTGTATATCACATATTCCATAGTATTTAATCTCACTTCTTTCCATTCATGTACAGCCCTTTGAGGCATTCAATGTGATACTGGGCTGCGATAAACTGTGACTTCAAAATTCTAAATTTAGAATTATATGAGACAAGAAATGTGCAGCAATGTAGCTCTACAGTGTTTCTGTTTTCCCTGAATTTTGACTGGCTACCAAAGCTAAATTTAAACACCGTGCATGAGTAAAGGAGTTCTGATTTAATATGAGGCAGCTTAACAGAAAAATGTCCTGCTGCAATGCAGCTTTTTACCTGGACAATCAATTCCTGGAGAATTCACATTGATCACATCCTTTCCAGGGGACAGATAAGCAGTCTTTGCTGGAGCAATCACATCAAGTGATCACAGCTGGGTGTGTGTGTGTGTGTTGGGGGGTGGGGTGCTTTTGTCCTCTTGGCTGCATCAGCTCAACTCCTTATTAAAAATGCAAGATTGATAACACCTGAAAGCTTTCATAGGTTTGGAAAGATTTCAGTCTGCACACTCTTTCTGAAGCTTGAATCTGTTTGGCTGGAGCAACAGGTGTGTTTGCTTGTGGAAAATGAAGAGCATCTGCCTCTGAGAGAAACCATACTTGACAGGAGAGCTCTACAAGCACAGTCCAGTTCAGCACCAGTAGCTGAATGGTTTGTCAGGACAGACTGTGAATACAGCTGCAGCGGTCATGGCTGCTGGGTTCCTAATTACAAGGTAACTAATTTCAGTGCAAAATTTAATTGTTTTTATGAAGTGCCTGATGTTTTATGTAATTTTATGCAAATATCTGTCTTGACTGTAGTGTTGTATTTGCTGTTGTTTCATAGAATATTACTGGCTTTCTTATTGAGTGAGCTGGACTACTCCTCAGCTTTTCCAGGAGGTAAGTCTGATTCACATGCTGCTGTATTTTTGAGTCTGAAGTTCAAGGTTTCTGATGCAATCAACCAGTTTTAGTGGAGTATATAAACCATGTCTGAAATACTCAATCAAGGCTCTCATGTTGAGCAGATTTTCAAGTCCTAGTACATCTAACAACTAAACATCCTTCTTGTTATTGAAAACTCTAAATAGATTATTTTTGGCAGAAGTATACACTCTTCAAAACCACCACATTTCACAGCTTGGAAAGCATCATCATAGATAAATGAAAATAAATCTTGTCACATGGTGCTGGGATTTAATGGTGGCCTACTTGTGCTTTTTTAAGAGATTGCAGATTTATACAGTGAGATAATTTACAGTACAGCAACAGACTGACAAATCTAAAAATCCTGTTTTTTGTGTTTATTGGTGGAACTTTTTAATGTTTACAGCTGCTATAATCAATATGTTTTTGTTTTTATTACAACACTAGCTCAAATGACTGTCAAGAGAAAGGTGTCATTCGTAGTGATGAACCCACAGATCATCCTGCTCATTGTTGTGGTTTTACAGCATGCAGCTTCCCTGGTTTGATTTACTCTGACTGCGCTCACTGGCTTTGCTTCTAAATGCAACACACAGTTGTTTTCGACCTTGCGATCTGCTACCCTTCCATAAACAAACAACAGTTCACCTTAGTTATTAGGTGATGAAGAAAGTGGAGCATTTAACAACTAAAGCCAGATGTTTCCCTCAGGGGTTGACACATAAAGAGCTGAAAGTGAATATTGGACTTGCATTAATTAGACACACCTCCAAGCGACTACAAATATTGCTCCAAATGTCCAAATAAGTCACTGTTTGCTCTATCAACAAAAAGCTGATAATGTGTTTTTAGCTTGTTTTTCATTACCCACAAGTGACCAAAAAATCTGTTAATGCAGGTTTAAAGACAAACATTGTGCTTTACAGAGGAAGAGCAGAACTGCAAAGTTTGAAGGCAATCAAATTCATAGTTTGTACAAACTTGGGAGTAGCAGTATTCATGCCAGCAGCTGCAGCACCAGGCACGATAAGTAGCATTAAGCTATGCATAACATATTTGTTCTGTTTTTCCGTAAGCTCCCTACACTGCTCCTTTGATCATGCAAATAATATTCACAGTGCAGATAATTTGAGAATAATTAGCATAACTTCTGGCATCCTCCTTCAAGACCCCCTGCATTTCATACACAACTAGCCATTACTATTATTTATTTTATTTTTTTTCAACTTCAAGTCAATATTCTTAACTATTTATGTTCTCCCATAGCCAGCAGTTATGTGTATCCTGATGCGTGGCAGGGTATAAGGAAGAAACCAGAGGGATATGGCAATTGGAATCGTCGCCCTCTCCAGTACATCCGGGCTCTGAGGCAGACGCACACAAAACTACAGCCCAAAGTTCATGATCAAGTTCAGGGCCAGCCCTGGCAAAAGCCTCAGGGAAGGTCTTTGAAGGTCCATGGCCCTGCCCCGATACAAAATCAACCCAGCCTGTACCACCAAACTGAGAGCCCCGATCAGCCATGGTCAGATGTTGCCACCAAATCGACACAGGAAATGTCCCCATCCCAGCCTCCCCTGCAGAGCAACTATCCACTGCCCAAGCCCAGACACTTTGAATTCAATATAAAAGTTCCTTTTGCTGACGTCCTCGGCCAAAACGAAGAAACCAGTTCAACCATTAAAGGCTCTAATTTGAACAGTGGTGGGAGTGATGGTGCTGGTCACTATTCTCAATTATACAGGCCAAGCAGCGTTCAGATCTCCAGCACTTTCAATAGCGCTTCTGGGTCAGACGGTTTTTCAGACAGTGGCTTTGCAGGAAAAACTGCCCATGAAGTTTCCAAGCCAAGCTTTCAACTCAGCTTATCCGTTCCAATTCCTTCCACTATTCCATCTTCAAAACCCTCCAGCAGCAGCGGTGGTGGTTATCTTGCAGATTTACAAAGACCTGGAAGTGATGGTTTTGTTCAGAATAGTTACATGGAGCCAGCAAAACCACAATCTAGCTCAGACCAGAGTAGATCAGAATGGACTTTGTTTAATCCTGCTCATTACATACAGCAACAAACAGAATACCATACTTATGATCCAGTTCAAACCAAATACACTGATAGAACACAGATTACTTTATCAACTGGGGATGCTAGCCAGCATAGAACTCCTACTGTGCAAATGAGCCATGGTAAAAGCCCCACCAAACAGAGTCTGGTATTTCCAGAGCCTTCAGCTCCATCCCTGCCAATCCCACAATATCCTCTACAGTCAGATAATGTTCCCAGTGGCTACTACAGTGCCCAAATAAACCCTTTGAGTAATGATTATGGGAAAGATCAACGTGGACAAAAAGTTTCATCTGACCCAACAAATGTCCATCTCCCTTTGTCTCCATCACAGTATGAAAAAATTCCAAGTGGGCATCACAGCACTGGTCCTGTCAAACCCAGTGTCAACAAGTATGGCCAACGTCAAACTTGGCAACCAGAAGTTACTCCACTTATCTTTGATTCTGAACAGTATAACTATGGACAGATTAAACCATCCTTTGAGCAGAATGTAGGCATTGCACATCATGTGAGTCCAGTACAACCTTCACTTGTCACTGTTGCTCCATCCCAATATGAACTTCCATCATTCCATCAAGTTGCCACCACTAATTATGCTGGAACAGGCAATCGGGTGCAGATGGGGCCAACAGATTTATCCTCATCTTCTCAATACAGCAGAGATCAGAGTGGACAAGATGCATTGCCAGGTCGTCCGAATGCTTTTGACCCTTCGCCAAATTTCCAGGGTCTGTCAACTGATTATCAACCCCAAATGAGACTCCCTGAACAGTACACTAGCGGAGGACAACTGGATGGAAAACCCAAATACACAAAACTCTTTATTGATGTGGATGATGAAATGGACAGAGGCAATGGACAGCACAATTATTTTGCAGCTCCACTCACGCACTATGATGGTTACTCTGGTACATGGACGGAGGAGAATATGGCATATAACTCCAACTAGCAATCTCAATTCAGCTACAGCATGGCAAAGCTACAGCCTCTTGTTTCAGTGACCCAATATCAACTCTGAGCTACTTAAATCTACTTATGAAAGTTATCCAAGTAACAAACCTGAATCTTACAAGCCTGTCTACAACCAAAATCCTAGCATGGACAGTGAGGTAGGCCAGTGTGCATCTAATTCTCAAATACAAATGGACAAAGAGCAAATACAAACTTGTGACACTTTTCCTGGACAGCCTAAATATGTGCCACATGTGGGGAATATAGTTAACTTGGCCAACAACAGTTGTCAGAACCAACCTTCCCAACCATGCAAGATGCTTTTCGTCCCAGTAACAGTAACCGAACCAGTAGCCAAATGCATCTACAGCAGCCTAAAAATGACCAGAGCACTGAAAAAAACTATGCCATCTCTGTTAATAGGATAAATCAGTTGAATGCATGCTGCCATAAGAATTCTGATTGTAATGATTGTAACGAAGTAATCTTTACCTGACTCCAAAATGTGTGCTGTGTCAAGTGGCATCAGCATTACTCTAAACCAATAAACATCCTACTTCCCTGTTTCAACAAGCCTGTCTCAGCTGCCAACCCACCTGTGTCTCTTCCATTCTCCCAACGCACTCAGCAGCTCAATGCATCCATCATACGTAACAACACTGACAAGGATATCAGCCAAGTCATTCGAAGGCAGCAAGCATCATTGTCAGCACAAGCAGCCTTAGTGCATCCTACTTTCCTGGACCTCCAGTTATATTGCTCAATGGGAACCTCTGCATCAGATTACTCAAATAAATTCCTCCGAAACAATCCTATCCTGAACATTACCAGAAGACTGGTGTTGATGGAAAAACACTTCAGCAACAGGACCATAATCCACTGCAGTATCTATGTGGTAAGAGGATTGGTTGATGTCTGCATGCACACCAGCCATTGCTGCCATCAGGGTAAAGCAGACCAGCCACAGAGAAAGGGAAAACAGGTGGGTTATACTCTTCAGACCTACTTTAGTGTTCTTGTTTAATGTGGAACCATTTAATACATTCACTTGATCTGTTAGTATTATCTCATGGCACCTAACTAATTTAAACATTTTCTCTCCAACAGACTGTGCAGTCTGAACTGAAGCAGTGCATGGAGGGTAATCTACAACCCACTTGTTTCCATTAGTGTCCAAACTCTAACCTGTGCTTTAAAGAAATGGGTGAACATTTTGGGAAATATATAATACATATTCCCTTTGTTGCCAAGAGTTTGATGGGAAATTCAATACCACTCATGTTTGTAAAATGGCTAGACTAACTCTGTTAAAGGTTAAAAAAATCCACCTAACAACCTCTACTGCTCACTGATAAACACATATCTTGGTTGTTTGATCGGTATGAAATGACCACCTGTGGCTTACAGGGCGTTGTATGGAAGACAATTTTATGGCCAGGTACAGTGACATCCTGGAGTCTCCACCAGCTGCGTGGCAACCTCAGTGATAAGAAGACTCCAGGAAGCTATTGTGCTTGGCCAAGATACAGTCTAGCAATTCTCGCATGTAACCTAGCATAAGGGTGGTATTGATCTTCCCTTGTAACTCTTAGCAAGAGCAAAATAAGAGTACACACCAAAGTGTTGAACTATTTGAGGACCACATCTCTACAGCCATGAAATAATCTTTTTTCCATTTCACAAATTGTACCTCAAGCTTCAGCCATAGCTTGATAAAATGGCCCCGCATATTTTGATCTTTATCATCAACCATGTATCAACAAGTGAACACATTTATTTGGGTCAAATTAAATAAACTGTCACATCTGTCAAAACTTGATTGTGATGCATATGGGATTACAGTCATGCCACAGTGTACAGTATAATTTGGCAGTCTCTTGCAAATAGTGAGGATGTGTGTTCAAAAGAATCTGTGATCAAAGGAGCTCCCCCTGTTTGAGGCAGTCTCACGAGTGAGGTGGGATCACTTCAAAGGACTCAACTACATGGTGGTTGGATCGCTGCCATTACTTGTTTGCAGAGGTTACCTTCTGCAGTGTCACTTCTGGGTACTATTTACATAAACCAACAACAGCCTGACTGCTTTTGTTTTTCAATGGATATTGGCATAAAATGAGAAGTCAGTCTGGTGTAGCCTTATTCTACACCTGTGCAGGTATCTGAGCAGATGTCCTTGAAGAAGCTGATTGTTTTTCAGTTTTATTTTTTTGATTGTACCCTCAGCACAAAACTGCTGATTTTGACAGATGTTAATCAGTACATCAGTGATGCTTCATTTGATTTATCAGCAGAGTGGGCTTTTTGTATCTTTACAAGACCTCGTCTGTCAAGCTGATCAGTCTGTGATAAAGATGTTACTGTTTCAAGGTATCAAAAAGTTAAAAAAAAGAAATAAAGTCAGTGATACTTGGATTGCACTGTTTTCTATCTTAGGCAAGAAATAGCTGTAGATTGAAACTGCCCACAGGAAGCAGACATTGTTTTTGAACCTGCAAACTGCTTTTTGCTTGTCAACTGCTGTGGGCATCAGAAGTCTTCCAAATCTTTAAGTCTTACAAATACCTGGGTGTTCACCTCAACACCAAACTGGACTGGACAAACAACACAGATGGCCTGTACAGGAAGTCAAAAGCCGTGTCCACCTGGTAAGAAGACTGAGGTCCTTTGTAGTATGTAGGATACTGTTGGCCTTGGATGTAATTTGTGAGTTACAGAATAGTACACAAAATCTCCACAGATAACCTGCACCAGCCCAGTGTTGGTAGGAGTCAGCGTCCATTAACTGTCTGAGCCACCCCTGCATTTTCCCCAGCCATGCTTTCACCCCTCCTCTAATAACTGCTAACATCAGCACAAGAATACTAACGGTGCCCACTAGGAGGACTCCAAGCTGACAGCTCCACAAAATAATAACTCTCACATTCTCTTGCAGCAACAATGGAGAACTGCCACCAGCACTTATTCTCAATATACATTTATTAGAGCAGCAGTAATAAAGGTGCTTTAGCAGGAATATCAAGGTAATGGTGAGGATGGGGCATTTGTATTTATGGTGACAATTAATCCTCAGGACAAAACTATCAGCCACTCTTTTATTCTACTCAAACACAGTGCAGTACAGCATATAGTCTATTAAGATAGATTTCTACCAAAAACAGACCAACATAAAAAAGTATAATCCACAAATATTTTTACAAGCCACAAGCAAACACCTGTCAGTTTGTGTTATGTAACTCATCATTTGAATGAATGCAAAAAAAAAAGTGTATTCACAAATATAAATAAGATTTTCAGATGTGTTTTCAATATTTGCATTTACAAATCAAAAGCTTGGCTTGTGAACTGACAAATGTACATCTGTGTATAGATGCTCATCCATGATATACCTGTGTAATGTTTTTCCTTGTGTGGATTGTCACACAAAGCTCCTTTTTCGTTGCATGCTACCTAATGCCCTGTGTGTGTTTGACTGATTAGCACCACTTTTAGAACTAGTGCAAATATCAATAAATCGTCCAAATGCTAATGTTGTTGGTATTATACTTCTGTCATCATGGTTTTTAACGTGTCTCTGCTCTGCCAGCTGCTTTCGGTGCTCCTCCTCAAGAGCCTCACAGGTCAGCTTGTTCTGTTTTCAGAGCTGACTGTGTGCTGCTCAGCAGAGCAAAGGTGTCGATGTGAGCTCTCTCTCTTTTTATTAGCCCTGCTGGTCTCTTTGTCCTTTTCGCTGCGGAGCTCCTTAAGCTGGCTGACGTCCTTCTGCCACACCTCTTCCATTCTCTTCAGTCTGAGGGAGTCCATCCTCCTCTGAGCAGAGGCTCTCGTGCTCATAGTGGAGGCTCTGACTTCATGTCCCTCTTGGCCTACTCACACTCTTTCTTAACCTCTCTGCAGGAATCTATGCCTGCTTCATTCTTTTTTCCCAGGGCAGAGAGACAGTGGTGGAGAGAGCCAATTTCATCATCTCTCCGTCCAATCTCTTCTCTGGCCTTTTGGAGGTCTGCCTTGAGCTGTCTGTTGTCTTCCTCAGTGACAGACAGCATCTTCTGAATGATTCTCTTTTCATGAAGAAGCTGCAGAGCGTCCTTCTGGACCACAATGTTGGCTGTGGTCCACAAATTTCCTTCCTTTTCCTTGCTCTCATCCTCCTTCTGTCTCCTGATGTTCTGTATTGCTCTGCTGAACATCTGTGCAGAATGAACGGCTTTATGACTGAAAATATAAGAGACTGGCCTTTCAAAGTGGTCATTTTATGTAAAAAAAATTATTTACAGAAAATGTGGTGTATGGTGCTATGTACCCTAATGTCATCTGGATATGAAATGACCTGCATCAGGATATGAAAGGTTGGTCAAAATGGCACAGCAGTATTAGCAAAGGCAGCATTTCAAAGTAGACTAAAGAGTTACGTATACCAGTAATACATTACTTTTTGGTGGAAGTATTAGTAAAATAATTTAATTACTTCTTAATTTAGGTAACTAGTAACTGTAATTAATAACTACTTCTCAGTGCCGAGCACAACACTGTTCATTTCACAGAGTAGGAAGTCTGTTAAGAACACTGAGTGGAAACCTGTCACATTACACACAAGTCTGATCAGAAACTCTACTGTAACCATTAAACAAATCATTTATTCATAGTATGTGAAGTCTTATACTGTAAATCATCAATGAAATACTGTAAATCATGAAATAAAACACTGTATATCAATGAAATACTGTAAATCATGAAATATTCTATATCGAGTAAATATCATGACTTAAAGGCCTGTATATGTGATAGATCATTTGTCTGTGTGGACACAGCAGTCGTCTTCGGTCCATCAGTGTGGTGGTGAGTAAAATATGTCCAGTGTCTCCTGGTTTGAACATCTTACCCTGCAGGGTCCTCTCTCTCTTCTTATCATTGTCGTTGTTATTCACAATTGATCCAAGCTGAAATCACTGAACACAGATATCATATCATACTCTATGTGTGACAGATGATTTTCTTTGACCACAGAAACGGTTCTAAGGTCCACTGGTGGGTTGATGGAAAGTGAGTTTCTGGCGTCTTGGCTCAACATTCTGGAATAGATTTGTCATCAATTATTACATCATCTTGACAATAATTCCATCATGACAGCCCAACATTCTTCTGTAGACTCTCAATCATGAAACAAAATGGCTGAGTTGGTTTTATTGATCATGTCAATTGTTTGTCTGTGAAAATAATTGGAGCCTAAAGAAATCCTGTGTGTGTGTGTGTGTGTGTGTGTGTGTGTGTGCGTGTGTGTGTGTGTGTGTGTGTGTGTGTGTGTGTGTGTGTGTGTGTGAAGCCTTATGTTTGCATACATAGGTAGGTGCACACCCTTACCTGGAGGCTGTAGCTTTGTATTCAGAGCTGTGATGAAATGTACAATGGTGCGTGTGTGTGTGTGTATTAGTTAAGCATTGCTGTAAATGACTGTGTAAGCTAAGGTCTCGGACAATTAAGCAGTGTGACCCATTATTACATTGTAGTTTAACATGAAAGGATACAGCAGTGATCGTAAATTTGCATAAAACATAATAGCACACAACAACCACAGAGAGAGGCAATGGTAGAAAAATGAAATTAAAAACTAAAGGATATATGTGAGCCTCTGTTGAAGGACAACAAGCAGTCTGAGTTTGTTTCTAGTTTTCAGGTTATTTGAATCCAGCTATTCAACCTCAAGGGTGCTCACAGCTGCAGAGGTAATCATTTAGTAATATCTGAAAAGTGAAAAAGCAGTTCAGACTAATGAGCCTGCACCTCTCATTGAAAATTGTCTTTCACTGTTATCAAGGACACAATGTAACTGTGCTGTTCAAGTGCAGCCACAATTTTTGGCTGTTGGTCAAAGCTTGTGAACATGAAATAAATTAATTGGTAATACTCAGAATCAAGTGAAATGGCTCAGCCTGTGTGAACAAGATGTCTTCTGTTGCTCTGGAGCAGCTTTGTCAAGTACAAAAAATATGCATGACAGGGTCAGAGTGATGGCTTCATGTCGACGTATGTTTATGAACACATGACGCAGCCCTCGAGCACCCGTGGTAATTACAGGAGATTTGTATTGTAACCATGATGACAAAGGTCTCCTACCCTTAAGATAAGAGTCAACCACTATGTTTCTTCAACCTTAACAAAGCACTTATTTTAACCCAAACCATGATCTTTCCCTGGACCTAACTAAGTAGTTTTAGTACCTAAACCAAACCACACCTACTGTGTTGTCACATCACGAAAGAGATTCATTTTCCGGAGTGATTTCTGTCCTGCTGATAGAGGGGTCAGACCAGAGAATGTTTCCATGTGTTATTCTGGAGGGCACGAACCATCGTTGAATTTGGGCAATTTTGTTTTTGGAGCTTGACCGACTAAAAGGTAAAAGTCAGGGTATCTCGTCTCTGCTGCTTCGACCATTTTTCTGATCTGTCTCTTATGAAAGTGTAATGCACCACTTTAAATAATGTGGGTGTTGTGAAGGTCCCAGAAGTGGACCTGTCTTTGTGGTCCACCTCTGATATGATGCAGTGCAGCTGATGCCATGTTAAGTGAAGACGAAGACGTATTGTCTATGGAACATAGTGCAGTGTACTGCTGCCATCATGAAATATCAAAACATTTTCTTGTTATAAGGAGAAACCAAATGAATTATTATTATTTTTTTCCATTAAGGCAGCAATATACTGTCATAGGGAAGGTCCTAAAGCAATTAAATTCAGTTCAACCACAATTGCTCCTTCATTCCTAAACATGCATACACTGTTGCCCTTGTGTTGCCTCAACCAAGGTTGTTTTACAGGTCAGTCTGTGTGTGTAATGATGCTGTTTACAACTTACATTCTAACTAAAAGAATCCCCTTAGGTGATTAATGATTAACAATTGTGGTTATATAACCTGAAACAAAATGCACCTTCCTGCAAACTGATCTATACCCAAGAAGAATATACAACAACAAACACGTATGTCTGACAAAATATGAAGTGGAGGTCTCTAAGAAAACACCTCAGTCCTATTTTGTAAATGCTTATTTATTAAGTGGAATGGTGTATTTCCTGGGAAAGCTCAGGCCAGAAGGCTTTTTTGGTTGACCCTGTAATGGGAAATTGTCAATGTCATGTTTAATAGTTCTTGTAATGAGTCTTGTTTGACTGCTCACTGAACCAGCCTTCTTACATGGCCTCAGGCTCTTCCTGCTTTTTTGAGGTCAAATATGAAACCAGCCCTCATATTAAAGCCTCCTTAAACTACAGAATGGCTCCATCACCTTGACTGACTGGCGAGGACAAATCAGCTGTTGAGGAAAAACATTTTGTACAAAACTGCACCAAGAAAGTGACTGTGTCAGCTGTCTTTTGGGTTACAATCCACTTAAATAGAGAAAATTCTGCCATTCTGAATGGAGTTACCGGAGTTACCCAGACCTCCGCTGTCAGGAGCCCATGGGAAGGCAACACCTGGAGGTTATGATGAGTCTGCTTATTGTCAGTGTTATGGTGACAGGAGCAGCGTAGCATCTCGTGGATCTGATGCTCTAACTGGCTATGAGACTCTGGATTCTCCACCGCATTATGACTTCTACACCAATACAGAGGTGTGGGGTCGACGAAGGCGATTCAGACCATCTCTATACCAGCTTCACGCAAACCCTGAGGTAGGAATATCTGCTTTTTATCAGCCACTATGGTTCTTGTTGCTAGGGAAATGCAGGTTGAATAGACGTTGCGCAATCAAAGTGCATTTTCGCCTCATATTTCCACTGAATATGTTTGAAATTGTCTGAAACAAACCTTGATCCCATGATATATTTGCCCCATGCCCCAAGATTCAGTTATTGACATTTGCAAATGGTATTTTTCTTGAAATGCCATGAAATTCTTCTATCAAATATAAACTCAAATGTAATAACTCTGTACATGTCAAATTGATTTGTATTACTCTTCATAACTGTTTCAAAGTCTGCACTCTCTGCCGATGATATCAGTCTCTCAGGAGCTCCGGGCAAAATTAAATTCATTTCAGAAGGAATTTTTTATGTGGATCACAATAAATTCCTCGCAGTTTGACATAAAAAAAACTGCCTGAACTCTTGTCTGAAATGAGGGTTTAAAGATAATGTTGTATGCTGCACTGATTGTAAAGTCCTTGGTGATTGATGATTTGCAGCTATAATAATGAAATTTGCTGGGCTTTACATGACAAGGATGACTCAAGACCTCCCTTGTATGAGGAGACAACAGGTGGACAGATGGAAGGAGGAGACAGCTCCGGGGAGGATGAGGAGGAGCAGAAGGAGCCACCACCTGAACCTACTCGCTTTGGATGGGTACAAGGCGTCATGGTAGGTTGAGTTGAACCAGGGCACTTTTGGTCGATGTTTGTGAGCTGTTCAATGGCAATCTATCAAAACACGTTATTATCATTGCAGTGAACTTTGCCTTAGCTCTAGTGTTACTGCTTCCTCATAAAAGACACAGTCGATTTACAACATTTGAACGCCACTGTATGACATTACTATATCAAAAACATCTGTGCATAACTTCATATTACACAAGCGTAACCACTGACTCACTGACCCAACGATTCCCACGCAACAATATCGATATATAACAATGTGGCAAAACCCTGGACAGTTAGTGACACTTTTGGTCTTACTTTCCCCAACACATGGCAGCCACGGTCTGATAAATGTCAGGGAAGAAGATTGTGGTTATGATAAATAAAATACAGTTAATGTAAGGGAAAGATTGTGGTTGGGGTTTATGCAAACACAAACTTTAACTGCAGGTCTGTGGACGGGAAGCAGTCTGCGGCCTCCTGTTTGAAAGTCAGACGCCCATCCATCATCAGTGTAAATTGTGTGCAGTCCAGTCAGGTGTGTCTTTTTGCAGATCCGTTGCATGTTAAATATCTGGGGTGTGATCTTGTACCTGAGGCTGCCTTGGATCACTGCTCAGGCAGGTATAGGTATGTCCAACAAAACTTTCGTTCATTCTTTTTTCAAAAGCTTGATCCATGCAACTTATTGTTGTATTGCTTGAAGAGTTGAGTCTACGAAAGTTGAGTCTGGCTCACTATCATTCATACTCTCCTTCTCATTGTGCCTTTATATCAGGTCTGACCTGGGTGATCATCCTGCTATCCTCTTGTATAACTGGGATCACTGGTCTCTCAACCTCAGCCATTGCTACGAACGGAAAGGTCAAAGGAGGTCTGTTTGCTCAGTGATGCATGCAACAACCTCAACAAACATATAGAATGTAGCTGACATTTTGCCAGTGATTCCTAAAATGATGACCATTAGAATACAATAAATGCCCCTCACTGCATCCCCCAGGTGGGACCTACTTCCTGATCAGTCGCAGCCTCGGCCCAGAGCTGGGAGGGTCCATTGGTCTGATCTTTGCTTTTGCCAATGCCGTAGCTGTGGCCATGCACACTGTGGGCTTTGCCGAGACTGTCTCAGACCTCATGCATGTAAGCAGGATGCTGTGTGTTAATATATATGCAGGGAACAGCTGTTAAAACGATACTTTCAGGTTTCTACTCACCTGAAATGTCTGTGAACTTTCTTCCTCAGGAAAACGGAGCTGTCATTGTGGACCGAATCAACGACATCCGCATCATTGGCATCATCACTGTCACATGCCTACTAGGTATCTCAATGGCTGGCATGGCATGGGAAACAAAGGTTAGATCAAACAAACATATGAGCCCATGGTAAAGTGCAATCATGGTAAATAAGTGGTTGAGATTTTAAAATGTACCTACAGAAGAAGATTGATCTAATGCACTGAATATGGCTGCAAAAGCTAATTTTGAGAAATACACTTATTTGCTTTCTTGCCAAGAATTAGATGATCGGATCAATACCACTCTCATTTCTGTACCTATAATATAAAGCTAGAGCCATCAGTCAATTAGCTTAGGTTAGCATAAAGACTGGAAGGAGGAAAGCTGGTCTGGCTCTGTCCATAAAGGTAAAATGCACTTCTAATATCTAATATGGGACCAGTGACTTCCTGGAGTTGTGACCTCAGTTCTGTGATGTTCAACAAGACCCCAGAGGGTCACTGGTCCAGGAAGTAGTTCCTTAAAACCACCATTTGTTTTTTACATTTCTGTTTGACTACAGATTAAACAAACAAGATGATGGTACTTACAGACATTAGAGTGGTATCAGTTTTCTCTTCTCTTGGCAAGAAAGACAGAAAGCGCATATCCCAAAATGTCAAACAACTCATTTAAATGAGTGATCAGAAATATTACAAGCATGTTTTTCTTTCATTTGGATGTATACTGAATAAGAGACCGTCTAATCATCAGTTTAAGGTACAAAATCATTAAATATTAAGTATGATCTCAGGTGATAAGTAGCTGTGCTTGTCTGATGATGCTTGTTCTAAGTGTGCTAGGTAGTTAGCATGTCCGCCCTAGTTAGCATGATAAACCAAAGTTCATTCATTAGTGTGGTGAGAGTAGCTGTACAGGAGCTTGTTGTTGCATGTAAATGTCTGTTTACATCTGTTTACCATAAACTCTGCCCTCCACAGGCCCAGATTCTGTTCTTCTTGGTCATCATGGTGTCATTTGCCAATTACATTGTTGGAACAATCCTTCCTGCTTCACCAGACAAACAGGCCAAGGGTTTCTATAGTTACAAAGGTGAATATTGCTGCTCAGGACATCAGATCAGAGATTCTTGAATGCCCTGCCTGAAAAGTTTCTGTTGTCATTACAGAGTGAGGCCATGTGACTGGTGTTGGATCACCAATCTTAGAAATAAACCATTTTGATATGATTTCAGTGTCATGAAATAGATTCTTTCAAAGTTATGGTCTCCAGTGAGCTCTACAGTAAACTGACTATTTCACCTTCAACAGCGGATATTTTCACCTCCAATTTTGTGCCCAACTGGCGAGGACAAGAGGGCAGCTTCTTTGGCATGTTCTCCATTTTTTTCCCCTCTGCCACGGGCATCCTGGCAGGAGCTAACATCTCTGGAGATCTGAAGGTACATTAGTTTCTTTATTTCTCTGCCTTATTCTTGTTATGTAAAATCCTTCTTCAGAAAGCATCATGCATTATTCTCAGCAGTACATAAACCTGCCTGCTCTTTTCAGACCCCTCTCTGTTCCTGCACATACACACAAACTTTGATGGACATATCTGGAAATGTATAACTCAATTATACTTTGAAAAACTTTATGTTCATTTCTTTTGTCATCTGCTTCTCAGAATCCCACAGTGGCCATCCCCAGAGGAACACTGATGGCGATACTCTGGACCACCATCTCATACATCATCATCTCTGCTACCATTGGTATTATATGTCCCTACTGTTCAAGGAATCCGTATTTAGACTGCTTCATACTCATATAGTTAGTTGGTCTTTAACACGCTGTCAGTTGAAATTATCTTGCAAAATTCTGCATTTACCATTTAACGTCACTTATTGAATATTTGTAAATATTCTTAACAAGACTATGTTCCATTGTGCATGAGCATATTAAAGTATATTTTACTGTACTGAATTGAAACATTTAAATAGAATTTGTATATGGATATGTTGCTATAATATCAACATGCAAACAGGTAAATCCTCCAAAACAGGAAATGTCATTTATCTCCCAAAAAGTCTGTTTGGACATTGGTTTTATTTCTACCATTTTAACAAGTGCCAAAATAATCACATTATAATAACATAGAACACTAATTATGCTCAGGATTACTATGTGTTTCATTAAATCATTCACTTTTGGGGATTGGAGTTTGAATGATCTGGTGTGTTTGCCTATGTACTGCATGTTTATTGATGATTCTTGTTCCATGTGTGTTTGTCTCCTCCCAGGATCCTGTGTGGTGCGAGATGCGTCTGGCCTGTTGAACGACACTCTGTCACCATCCACATCCAGCAAGGATTGCATCGGGTTAGCTTGTCAATATGGCTGGGATTTCACCGAGTGTATCAACAATAACACGTGCACCTACGGCATCAGTAACTACTATCAGGTCAGCGCACTCACAAAACACAAAAATGAGTGAAATGCGTTTTGTTACCGCCCTCGGTTCCTCAGTGGGAAGCTTTGCTAGACGTTGTTTTCAGACTAAATCACAGTGAGGCCGCAAAGCACATGCCGACTCCTTGCATGGTTTCCGGGTAATGCAATCCCAAACATTTACCAAAGCATGAAGCTGCTTTGCCAGCTGTTTGTTCAAAGACATTTTGTTGCTCTACATTAGTAATTCAGTCTCTCTCTGCATATTAATCAGTTGCATTAAAAGTGGGTAACAGACAGTGAGAGACATGAGCTTATTAACTGAACAGGACATCTCTGTCTCCAGTCAATGAGCTTGGTCTCAGCCTTCGCCCCTCTCATCACTGCTGGTATATTTGGAGCAACACTGTCCTCTGCTTTGGCCTGCCTGGTGTCAGCTCCCAAAGTCTTCCAGGTAGATGCACACACACACACACACGCACACACACGCACACACACACACACACATACACACACACACACACACACACACACACACACACACACACATTTTATTTCTTTTTTCCATCTGCCTGTGCCTATTTAAGCACAAGCTTTTTCAGCTGTAACAAAGAAATCGTTGATTTTCTGCCATTTATGTTCCTTGCAGTGTCTGTGTAAGGACAAACTCTACCCTCTCATCGGCTTCTTCGGCAAAGGTTATGGCAAAAATGATGAACCGCTCAGAAGCTACCTGCTGACGTACATCATCGCTGTCTGCTTCATTCTCATTGGTGAGTCTTTGAAGAGAACCCCTGATCCCTGTGGAATAACAGTAGGAATTTTAGCAATTATAGTCTGAAGGGAAATGAGAATGTTCATTGGGCTTCATATCATGAAACTCTTGAGGATTATAACTTTAAAAGCAAATGTGAACCATAGTTGCCCCTCTGTCTTTTCTCTAAACCAGCTGAGCTGAACACCATTGCTCCCATCATCTCCAACTTCTTCCTCTGCTCCTACTCTCTGATCAACTTCAGCTGCTTCCATGCCTCAATCACCAACTCACCAGGTATAAAAAACACAGAAACGACACATTTGGATTTTCATGTTGGACAGATGATGACTAATTAAATACAAGACTTGCAATGCAAAGAAATACAGAACAAATGGCAGAAATCTTAGTTGACAGGGAGAGTGTGTGGACATTTTTATGTGTATGATATCCACACATGCGTATGTGTGTGTGTGTGTGTGTGTGTGTGTGTCCAGGGTGGCGTCCGTCCTTCAGGTTCTACAGTAAGTGGCTGTCGTTGCTGGGCGCTGTGTGTTGTGTGGTTATCATGTTCCTGCTGACTTGGTGGGCAGCACTCATTGCCTTTGGCATTGTCTTCCTCCTGTTGGGATACACGCTCTACAAGAAGCCTGGTAAGCTCACACACACACACACAGTCAGACTTTGCAAACAGTGTTATGTCACACATCAAACAGCAGTCCTTCTCTACTCCATTTTAACTGTACTGCTCTCCTCTTGGGCTTAGCTGTAAATTGGGGCTCCTCAGTGCAGGCGAGCTCCTACAACATCGCTCTGAACCAGTGTGTCGGCCTCAACCATGTGGAGGACCACGTCAAGAACTACAGGCCAGTGACAGGACGTGATAACACACCTAGAGCTTGTCTTCTATAGCTTATCATTGATTTAGAAGGTCAATGGGAGTCAGAAAAAATCTAACTGTAATTCTTTATCTTAGCTTTCCATTGCCTGGTGGTCATATAATAACTTGCTTTAGTGGGCTCTACCATGAAAATATCCATTTAAGCATTGCCATAAAATCTGAAACCTTTTATTGTGGTCTCACTCTTAAAGGAGTAGTTTGACTTTTTTGGAAAATGCTTTTTTATTAAGCTACGTACAGCAGATGGTTAGCGCAGCTTAGCATAAATACTTGAAACAGGGGGAAACAGGTAGCCTGGCTCTGTCCAAAGGTAACCCCCACATTGCCTCCAAAGCTCACTGATTTACATGTTATCATGTTATCAATCTCAACAAAAAGGTGTTAGAGGTGGGTTAAGCTAAGATGACCTTCTGCTAACAGTAGCTTCACATTTAGCCTACTGTACAGATATGACTGGTATCAAATTTCTTATCTAACTTTTGGCAAGAAAGCACATGAGATTATTTCCCATAAGATCAAAATATTCCTTTAATGTAATGCAATATGTATCAATATGCAGTCAATCAACAAACAGCAAACTAACTTGGTAACAGTAGCAGTATGCTTTAACAGTGGACTTAAAGTTAATGAAGTAACTTGAAAATACTCTGTGTGAACTGTGACATCAAGTTGCTCAAATGTCAAGATCAGAGAAGCAAATACAATTTCGTAAAGATCAACAAAAGTGTAGATGTGTTTGCAGGAGCTCTGGAGTAAACTGCTGAACATCAGCTGTAACTGTGCCTTCACCTCACCTTTCAGACCCCAGTGTTTGGTGCTAACCGGTCCTCCCAGCAGTCGTCCAGCTCTGGTGGATCTCGTCAGCTGTTTTACAAAGACTCTCAGTCTCATGATGTGTGCCAATGTGGTCACTGTGAGCACAACTCAAAGAACAAACATCTTTTTAGATATTTCAAACTGTCAGGATGGTTTCAGGTTGAGGACTGAAATCATTATCCTTTCCACCCTTTGGCAGGATGGTCCCTCCCCATCAGCGGTGGAGAAGGCGAGCAGCAACAGTCACGTTACCTGGTTGAACCAACGGAAAGTGAAGTCATTCTACAGAGGTGTCGTGGCTGCAGAGCTACGATCAGGAGTCAACATGCTGCTCCAGGTCAGATTTAGACCTCATCTGTTCTGTTCTCTCCTCCTGAACTGTCTCCATCAGCTGAACTTTGGCAGGGGCCTGTCTCACAAAGCCAGCTCTCTGTGGGATTAACTCTGGCTTTTCACAAAGAAGAACCAGGCTTTGCTCAGGATTACAGATCAAAACATAGGAAAGAAGCACCTCCTGCCCAATCAGCTATGGTGAAAAAGGCCCTACAGGATCTTAGAAGGGACAAAGTCCTGCAGTCATGTTAAAGTGACAGGTACAACAGAGAAGAGCAGCTTTGTTACAATCTGGTAAAGAGCCTTTGCTTTGCATGGCAATCCATTATACTGGACATGCAGTCAAGGTGTTTCCCACTATTAACACATGATCTCTACAGCAGGTCGATAGTTTGAAGAAGAGAATGCTAATGGGTGGCTAATCAATCTTCGTTTCATTCAAGCATCAACACATTTCTGCTACCTACATTGCTATCAACAGCACAATTAGCATGACTGTTAATGTTTAATTGATAAAAATGAAAAAAAAAAAAAATCCTGTTCTGGCTGCTTAACATGTTCAAATGCCAGCTGTGTATTAATGCCTTTTTTGAAAAATGTGCACAAATTTGTAACATCCTAACACCTTTAAGTATTTGCAGCAGTATGATTTCCATGTGTTTCTGTTGCTTCTTTTCATATTCTGCTGCTGTACATAGATCCTGTAACATTTACCTTGCTGAATCATTACTTTTTACAGCTGCAACAAATTCATTTTCCAGCAGTAATGATTTTGTCTAATCTCATTAAATGTGCTGCTTTTGATCTGTCGATGCTGTTAACCGATGTTTCCGTAGGTATCATCGCATATGAAATATTCCGCTCCTGATCTGACGGTGTTGCATCAGTGGCTTCTTTCATGTGCACAAGTTCATAATTGGATTGATAATGAGTTATCAGAGCCAGCTGGTCACCTGCTGTGTGAGATCAGTTATCCAGAACTGTTCAGTTCAGGGAGCTGAAGTTGCTTTGGAGACAGGCCTGAGTCCTCTCTTCTTCTTCTTCCTCTCGTTGTTTTGACTGTCCACCAGGGGGCAGGTTTGGGTCGTATGAAGCCAAACGTTTTACTGATGGGTTTCAAGACAGACTGGCGCAGTGACACACCTCAGGCTGCACACAGTTACATTGGAATACTGCAGTGAGTACAGTGGGGATTAATAAACTTCATCCAGTGTGTGTATACCCTTGAACTACACTGTATAAACTCAGATAATAAAAAAATGCCCATGTGTTTCAGTGATGCATTTGACCTGCAGTACGGTGTGTGCATGCTGAGAATGAGGGAGGGACTGGATGCCTCTCATCCATCTCAATCACATGGTGAGAGCCTTGTTTCAAATTAGAGTGCACTGAGAGCAAATTAACTTTATACCATCAATGAGCTCTGACTGCTGCTGCAGCTACACTGTCAGTTGGTGTGGAGGTAACAAGGGGTGCAGTGGGAACAGCTGTCCAAATTCATCCATCATCATCTGAGGTACAGACTTCAAGTGAATCCATATACATAAAGTAAATTGCTCTGTTTTCATTTCAGTTAATCTGGGCTTCGACGGAGGACCAGAGTGTATAAACACCATCTCTGCCCCTTCCAGAATTAAAACAAGCACTAGCTGTATGTATATGCATGATCATGTCATTAGGATTCATTGCTTTTACATATCATGGCAGTTTTTATTGAATCTTGAGTGAATTTAGCCTGAACTGCTGTTGAATCTGGAAACATTAAAGCTGTAAATGGTACAGAAATGTTTAACGAGTTAGAACTGAAATACCCAGAAATTCTGTTAATGGATGTCATTAGAAATAAATATTTTCTGTCTGTTTGCAGCGACAGTCTCTATTGAAGTGGAACCTCAACCAAGCACAGTGTTCCAGAAAAAACAAGGAAAGAAGACCATTGACATATATTGGCTGTGTGATGATGGAGGTCTGATCTTCTCCATCCATCTATCACATTCAACATTGTGATTAGCTGTTCCTTTATGGGTTGAGAAAATTCTCCTACTTCTTAGCTGAAATAGACTATTTAAAAATCTTCTTGGATGAGCTGGAAAATGCATTGACACAAAGCTGAAAACAGGCTTTTTTTCTGAGCTCATGAAAAGTTGACTTCTGAGAGATACATGGTTCTCACAGGACAGCGACGCTATAGATATATGATGATCTTATAGAATATGATCTGTCGCTGCAGATTAAACTACCTAACAGTGTATAAAGTAGCTCAAATAAGCTCAACCTACAGCAATAAAATGCAACATGTACATTAATGCAACAGTAATGTTAATTCAGAATCATCAGAAATGATAGTAAAACACTGACAGGAAGCATTTTATTGCAGTGACTACTTTTACTTTCCATGCTATGAGTACATTTTGCTGATACTTACACACTGTTACTTGTGGTTTTTAATGCAGGACTTAATTGTATTGGAGTGGATAAAGAGTTAGCAGAGCCAGTTGCTGTTAGATCAGTAATCAAGGATTGTTAGTTAGTTTCAGTGAAGTCAGACACCTCAGAGAGAGCCTGAGGGAGAAACAGGCCTGACTCCTCTCTTCTTGTTCTCATGTTGTTGGCTGTCCACTAGGGAGCAGGGTTGGGTTGTATTAAGCCAAATGTTCTGGCAAATTTACTCTGTCTATCTGTGTGTGTGTGTGTTTGTGTTTTGGGTGTGGTTACCAGGTCTGATCCTGCTGCTGCCCTACCTTCTGACTCGGAGGAAGCGCTGGGCCAGATGTAAGGTTCGAGTGTTTGTAGGAGGAGAACCAGACAAGAGGGAGGAGCAGAGAGAGGAGTAAGCAATTGCATTACTTCCCTCATACTTCAATGAAGTATCCAGTTAGCAAAGGCCTTTTTCACAGCAGAAAGTTTGACTAGCATAGCAGGACATGGAGGGAAAACAACAGGTGTAACTAAAGACATTAATGTCTTCTGTAACCTGCAATAACATTTTAGCAAACAACTGTAACTGTAACAACTGCTGTCAGATCCAGCAGCTTTTCCTGCTCTGTTAAAATGTCTATCCTGATTGAAAGACTGTTGCTGTGGTATGTAAGTACGAGACTCAGTGAAAATTTGAAACTTTTTCTACACTATGGATTTACATTGTCTTTCCAGGGTGCTGACACTGATCAAGAAGTTCCGTCTTGGTTTTCATGATGTTGAAGTGCTTCCTGACATCTACCAGAACCCCCAGCCTGGAAAGTATGGCTGTCAAAGCTTGATTAATGTATGGAATGAAAGTGCAAAGAACTGGGAAAGAGATCTGTCATCATGCAGTTCCACATGTGATCAGAGAAGAGTTGGTCTTGCCAGCTGGGTTAAATCATAGAATACCAGAGGCCAGCAGAGCTGCAGGCTGACTGTTTGTTAACACAGAAACACAAGGGCCCTGCTTTATTTCCTGATCATGAGGTCCTGTCATAAAAAGGTTCTCTGCGTCAGATCTTGTTTTAACCTTAATTATTTCAGTTTTGTGCTTATATGATGCAAATGCCCAGTTGAATGGGGAATATGTGAAGAGGAAAGAAATGAAAATGATCCCAGCAGCTCATTTTTGCCCCAGGACATTTAGTCTAGATTGCTTCAATTTGAGGATCAACATAAACTACATGGTACTCAGAGAGCATAAAGGCCCTCTCAGACACATTATTTAAGTTCCGCTTATTTGATTTACTTTATTACCTGTGTGCTCCAGTGTCCAGCAGTTTGAGAGTATGCTGCATCGCTTCAGGCTGGTTACAAACCACAAACAGGACTCTGATTCTGAGCCACCAAGACAGGAGGAAGAGCCCTGGATGATCACTGACCAGGATTTGGAGAGGAACAAGGCCAAGGTCACACAACCTGAATCACATTTGGATACAGCACCCATAGAATTTATGTGGATGAAATAATCAAAACCTTTTTTTCTCTGTCCTGACATTGCAAACTGTGGGTTTTCAGTCTCTCCGACAGATCCGTCTAAACGAGGTTCTGCAGGATTACTCCAGAGAAGCTGCTCTAATTGTTATGTGAGTACAATAATTCTTGCCTTTAGGTCACGGGTTTGCGACTTTATTGGAGGGTAGACAATGTCAGAGTAAAGAGAGCTGAGCTGTGTAATTACATGACACCATAACAGCAACAGCACTCACAGTCAGTGACTCTTGATTCTTAGCTTGTCTGTCATTTTAAGCCTGACAGCATACACGGGCTAAGTTCTATCACTTTGCTTTTAGAGGCAATAACTTGGGGATGTTTTGAAGTCATTATTAGTACCTGTCCGCCTTATTAAACCTTCTTTGCTGTGACTCTGTATGTCTCCTGGCAGCACGATGCCAGTGGGGAGGACAGGAGTGTGTCCCAGTACTCTCTACCTGGCGTGGCTGGACTTCTTGTCACGTGATCTGAGACCTCCAGTCCTGTTGGTCAGAGGAAACCAGGAAAACGTCCTCACCTTCTACTGCCAGTGAAATGTCTTTTTATGTAGCCTAAACATACTAAACGACAACTTTTAACTCATTTACATTCTGACAAATTCATCTTTATTAACACTTCAGCCCCTTGCTGCTTTTTAATTCAACATGTACTCACATGAATGATTGAAGTTATATTTATCAAAATGAATTAATTTGCACATGATCTTTTTGTTTCTTTTCTTTAAATGTGTTCCACAAATTAATCATTAATTTCACAATTACACTGTGTGTGAGTTAATTGTTGACTGTTATTTTATATTTTAAGAAAATGCTGAATAAACATGTAGTTGATTCTATTTGTTGTATCTTTATATACGTGGCGGCTTGGGACTGCATACCTGCCATAGTATCTGGCCTGCTGAAGCATCCTTGACACCCTGAATCCTTCTCCCATAGGAGACAATAGGGGACAATAACATCTGGCTATTCCAGCAGATTACTGTTGTGCATCAGATTCTACAGACTTCACCTTCATCACTTTGCCACATCACAACGTATCATCCCTGTATCTAGGATCATTGTTTTGACATGCTACAATCAAAGTAGTGAAACACTGATCTTAATTCCATCTGCCAAATCACAAAGCAATGTCTTACACTGTGTTTTCAATAACACTTAAATATCCACAGTTGATGTGTTCAATTGCTATTGGATTACTTCTTTCAGGTCGTTTGCAAGTCAATTTACAGTTGATGTACGCTGATGTAACGCGACTGATGCAACTTCAGTGGATAAACAAAGCTGCTTGTAGATAAGTGAGAGCTCTTATCTGAGTAGGTAAAGAAGGAAAGAGGCCTCACTCTGTCTCCATTTTCAAGTACGGAAAATGACAAACTTTGACGAGAAGTTACAGGGGATGAGCGCTAACTTACACAGTATATTATAAATATATCGGTAACGTTTGCTGGCGTCTCTTGGCTTTGAGGAAATGGTGCAATGGCGCACACTTTTATAAATGCAGTGCTTAGGAAAACAATGTTCTGACACTGTGTGTAGCTTAAAGCAAATGTTAGAAGTTTTTCCTCGTTCCAGAAGCTCCGTTTAATGAGTTTATTCCGAAATCGGGGTAACAAATCAGCCATATGAGATGAGGTTCGATTACTTATTTTCTTACTGTATAAATGAATGCTTCTCATTTGTTCTAGTACACGGGCAAAAATGGCAACAGAGTGAGCGGTGTCACAACTGTATTTTTATTTTTGAATAAACGATCTTCGCAACCATAATTACTGCGCATGCTCACAGAGTCACGATTCCTAGAGCCTCCACGTCTGACACGAGCGCACAGTAACCAATCAGGAGTGGCCACAGTGTGTTTGGAAACAACATTCCTCCCTAATAAGGTCCCGTATGACAGCCAGCCGAAAGACACCTTAGCCTCAGCCGAGTTCCACAAGTTTCTGTTTAGACGAGGCAGGTTGCGTTGCGTTTCCTCTTTCTGCTTAAATATCGTGTAACGAGGACCACTCTTATTACAGTTGTAGCGAGTAAATAGTACCACTCTACGGGCGAAACTGTAGCCAGTGAAACCGAGTAAAAATGGACGTGGGACACTCTGAACAAAAGACCATTACTCTTTTCATAAAAACACCCAACCAGGCTCACGAGGACCAAACCGTCGAAGGCGTCTATTTGAACTGGACTGTGAAGGACCTGAAAACGCATTTGTCGACTGTTTACCCGACCAGACCGGTGAGTTGTTGCGAGGCGGATAAGTTAGCTAGCTGCTGTTAGCATAACTGGTTAGCTCCTGTGTCAGGCAGCTCGTGGCTGTGTCCTGGAATGTCATGACCTGAGCCAGCTGACTGAGTCAAAGAGGCTCATGCTAGACAGAAAGCTAGTTTGTAACAGTATATACTATAAGGCTTACATGTGTGAAGCATGTGTGTTTGAAGTGAGTGCTAGATAACCAGCTCTTTGCTCTTGGTAAAGCTTTCGAGATTCTAACACGAGGCTTGGATTGTGAAGCATAATGCAGCTGTTGGGTGATGAGGGGGGGTAGAAGTTGAATGGCAGGAGGGGCTGCACTCAGTCCTCTGTAATAACAGAGTCAGCCAAGTATCTCAATTCTTAAGCACATGCAGCTGCCAAGTTTCATCCTCCCTGGAAGACAGCAGCCTTGAAGGGCACAGCGTCCATCCAGGCTGCTGCTGAGATGACCGAGGACAGACGAGCAGAGGAGGATCTATGATTCAGGAAGATGGAGGGGATGCTGATGGAAAGTGAACAGATGAGGCAGGGCCAGGCAGTAGGCTGTCAGATATATTGGTTCAAGCTAGATCCCTCCGTCAAGTTAATGATTACTGATCACTTGTCACTTGTTGGGGAAATTAGCCATGTGCTTTAGACAAGGTTGAGTCATCAGTATTTCCACCAGCTTATCTACAGTGCAAGCTGAAACTGAACACATGAAGACATAATTGATGCATGTGAAATATATTTGTACAGGTTTGACCAAAATCAGACATTACAGCATGTTTTACAAGGAAAAATAACATACACATTCATACAAGGTTTTAAAGTCATGTACAACTGAGACATGAGAAGGTTAAACCTTAAAAATGTAGAGCAGTTCACAGGTACAAACATATCACATATGTATTACTTGCATGCATTTATCAACCTGCAGACACATGAATATGTAATGCTATCAAATTACTTTCTTAATCTTGATTGATCATTTTATTTTGTAGTTATGGCGACTAGTAGATATTTACTGTGACTGCTTTGTGAAAAATAGCATAACAGTAAGGACCCTACTAGATGCAAAGCCATGGTTCTGTTTTGTTGTGATTATTTTTGCCATATAAATACACTTTGCCTTGTTTTCCCCCTCAAACACTGATTGAGTGTGAATATTCCACTTGTTTGTTTTCTGTAGGCTGTGAGTGACCAGAGACTGATCTATGCTGGTAAACTGCTGCCCGACCATCTGCACATGAAGGATCTCTTCAGACAGGTATGTGACAGAATATGTTTGAAAGTGGCTGTGCTCACAAACAGTACTTTTACAGTGGTCTAAACCTCATGTCAGTGAAGTTTAGCGAAAATAAGTCAACATCATAAGTTGATTTTATTTTCGATGTTGCAGATTGAATCTAGCCTGCTTTTCTCTCACCAACCTTTGTGTGATCATGAATAGCCACAAATGATTTCCATGGCCTGTGAAAGGGTTGTTGTGCTTTGTCAAACCAGCACAGTCTAATATTTCATGTGTCTGGTTCATGGGTTTTTGTGTTTGTATCTCAGCAGAGGTTCATATTGCTGCAGATCAGATCATAGTAGCAGTTGTAAGAAAGACAACTCCAGCACTGAAAGAGGACATCAGCCTCACCACTTGTTGTGTTTGCTGTGCTTCTTAGGCTTGAGTGTATCAGTGTGTTTTATCATGTAATTATTCTAATCAGGCATTTATGTCCACTTTCTCAGACTGACTGCATTCCCACACTGCACCTAGTGTGTGCTTTTAGGAATCAACCCAAAGGACCGCTGGGAGCCAGACCCAAGGTGAGAAATGATGATGTTTACTCAGATTCAGCTTTATTCAGAACTTAGGCAATGTTTTCAGAAAGTACATCTTCAAGTGGCAAGATTTGTTTTGACCCATTTTTACACAGATGATTTAAAGTTGGTGATGTTGGTCAGAGCAGCAGCAGCAGCAGCAGTTGTGTCAGGATGACCCTGGGCCTCACTGCCCACCTTTTGCCATACTAAATTATGTAACACACAGGTATATGAAACTAACCTCTGTGATGTCTGGAACTGCTGAACTGCTTCTCTTTGGTAAGGCATCTGATGTCAGATGATGATGATGATGATGATGCTATTCCTGGTTTTCCAGGTTTTGGGTCAGTCAGTCTGGAGCAGAACTGAGACTTTGCAAGAGTCAGTGATGAGAAGAGCTGCTCTCAGCAGCAGGTTGTTGCTTCACAGCTCAATGATTTCATGTTGCAGGTTGTCAGGCACATCAGCTGATTCAACAGCAAATATGTTCAGTTCCTTTTGTTTACTTTTCATGTCCTGAAACCTCTCATCTAGAACCTGAAGAAGTCAAAACAGGATTTTGTTCTTCCGCAGTAGGAAAAAGCAGCGTTACCTCTTTCCAGTTTCTCTTGCCACAGCTCTAATTTCCCTTCAAATGATTTTACATTTGAAAGCAGAGAGCTGAGAAGCTGCCAGAGCTTGAGGTTCAGCTCTGAGAGGTTCTTAGTAATGTCCACCATGTCCAAATCACACAGACACTTGCTATCACTGAGTTTCCACGTCAGGTTTTCCTTCATCTCTGTGAATAATTTCCAGACAGACACTTTGGAGCAGTTTTACTCTGTCTGTTGGTAGCAGCTCCACAACAGCAACAAGACACTCCTTCACATATTCTCCTTCTGAATGAGGTTTCAGCTTCTTAGCTATGAGCTCAAACTACAACAAACCACAAACTAACTTAGACACACTGGCTTGCCTTTTACTTCAACAAAAAAATAATTGTCCATTTCTCTTGGAAAACACGACACTCCGCATACGCTTTGTTGTCTGTCGCTATGATGCATTGACACGATATCAGCTGCTCTGCATGTGTTGTGTTCAGGGAAGCTTGGAAGAATGTGTTAGTCCGCTAGTTTATTGTATTTGCTTTATAGATAAAAATTGTCTGGCGGACCACATTATACGATCTCGCGGGCCATAAACGACCTGGTAGCCAGAGTTCCCCCACCCCTGACATAGAGCATGTGGGAGTGGAACTGATAAAGACAGATTAGCACGTTTCTCTATTGTTTCGAAGCGGATGTTAATGGTTGTTAAATGTACATGCATAGGCAATCGCAACTTGTTAATCAAAACTATTTAATGAGAATCAAAAATTGATATAATAAGGTAGGTGGCTGGATTAGCTTACAGTTTTCTTCTTATTACCAATTTAATGGTAAAATTTAGGTTTGCAGCCTTCCTCTGGAGTATATTCTGATCTTAATGTCACAATCATCCTTTTAAAAGTACTTCATTTATTTCTTGTAATGCTGAGGAAATGAAACCTGAGTGTTCAGTGAAACTCTTCATGGGTTTTATTTTTAGATTGTGGGCCATGTAAGAAAAACAGCTGGTGTCAGTCAGTTCAAATATTAGATTTGCATACTGGGGTTGTTTCACGTATTCCCCTTCCTTATGTGCAGTTTGCTTTTGGGTTCTTTAACAATGTTGAGTATCTACATTAGCCTTTTACCTCTTTAAATATATTTAAAGTAATTTAGAAGACCTTGTTTTTTCTCAATGTAATGATAAGATACTTTTCCTGCACTCCTAGATTAATCCAGATCACGGTTAGCCGCAGAGTTCCAACCGTTTTTATAAATGCGTCAGTGATGTTTCAGTCAACAACATACATCAGCTGTGTGGGATTTTACAGGAGCTCCAGCCTGCTGTGCCATATCAAGCTAAAAGGCAGCAGGTTTAGTTTGGAGCCTGGCAGGTGCACGTTTTCACCTCCTTCCTCATTGCCATGCCACCGTGAAGTGGAACTGTTTCAGTTCAGCTGTCACCCTTCAGAGCTCAGCTACAGTTTTGAGATTAGAAGTTCAGCTAAAGATAAGTCTCTTTAGTTTCACAACACTTTCATGTGTCCTGCTCTGCCTCAGCTCGTACTGCAAAACGTTCAAGTCCTTGTACTTTCTCGACGATAGAACTCCTCTCCGCAGACTTCTCTCATTAGAGTGGGTCTGCCGTACTGCTGAGTGACATTGCTCAGATTTTAACTTTAATTTCAAACTTGTCTTTGCAGACCAAAGAGACAGAACAGCCACATCCCAGCAGCTCCGCCTCCACAGTCATGAATCCCAGCACTCCAGAGCTGAGGCAGAGGAGGCAGACCTCTCCAACTTCAGCTGCTGCTCCAGCTCACACACACACCTCCGTGTCTCCATCAGGAGCTCCTTCGTGGCCTGCTGCTGCGATGTAAGACGTAATGGAAGAAATTGAGTATCTGCAGAACTGTATTTAGTTTCATTGGCATGACCAGGTACCAAATTTTAGCTGTTCAGGGTGTTTTCCATTTAAAGAGTATATGTCAAGAAGGATGAGCAAATTATTCACACATTCTGTTTTATTTATGTTTTACACAGCTGTAAAACTGTGTTATAGCTAGAATGTGTTGTGATCTTTCATCGTTTCCACTGCTTTGTGTCAGTGTGTCATATAATATGAAGCGGCATTTGATGTCAATGGAAGTAGATGTATTTGTGTGACACTATCACTTGTTCGGGCTGCTCAACAGTGATTACATTTGAACTAATGATAGGAGAAAGAAGTATGAATTAAAAATGGACATGACGGCTTTTGTTATTGTTGCCATGTACGTTGTCTCTTGGATTTCTTTCAGTGGGTAAATGTTATGGTATTGAACAGATTTGTCACAGATGTCTGTCATCTGTCCCTTCAGGCCTGGAGCACCACAGATGTCTCAACCAGCCTTTCCCACCTATTCCTTGTACAGCCCTCAGCAGCTACTGTGGCTTCAGCATGTCTATGCTCGACAGTATTACATGCAATAGTGAGTTTTCATTTCCACAATTTAAATCCATGCTGCTTGTGTGTTGGTGTGAGTTCTTCCTTTCTCTCATTGTGGTCTGACATGTCCATGGATGACTTTGTCTCGCTGGGTTCTTAGACTCTTGATGTTTCTGTTTTCCTATACCAACAGCCACGCAGCACTGGCAGCAGGAGGCACCGTCCCCTCTGCACCAGCTACAACCATCGGTCAGTACCCAGCTGTTCCTGCCCATCAAGTACCTGTCCCAGCTCCCTTAGCCAATCAGAACCCCATCAACAACCTGCCCGCCAATCAGAACCCAGTGCAAGACGCTGCTTTCATCAACCCTGGCGAGGCTAACCAGAACATACAGATGAATGCACAGGGCGGGCCTATGATGGAGGATGAGGAGGACGTGGAGCGAGATTGGCTGGACTGGTTGTACTCCGCCGCAAGATTCGGGGTTCTGCTCATGATCGTGTACTTTAACTCCAACCTGAGTCGCTTTCTGCTGGTGATGGGCACCCTCCTCCTCATGTACCTGTAAGTTCAGTCTTTCTACTTTGATATAACTATGAACCTTCACAAGTTCAACTACCAAACTGTCGTGGGTTGAGTGACTTCCTAAAAAAAAAAAAACGCGTAACTGTAGAGCTCTTAGCCTTACTGTCCCTTATCCGAAGCTCGTTGTCACATCCACAGCCTCTCTCCAAATCAACACGTCATGCTGGGGTGTTTGAGTTGTCCACACAAGTTCCCACTTGATAGCACTAGTCGAGGTGACACTAGTAGTCAGTTAATCAATTAGCTGATTGATTGAAATCAAGCAAAAATGCCAAATATTCTCTGGCTGCAGCATTTCCAATGTGTGGATTTGCTGATTTTGTCTTTGTTATATAATTGTGAATCAGATGTGTTTGGGGGTTTTGGCCTATTGTGTTGCTCTACCAAAGCAAGAATTAGGGAGACATCACCTTGGACTCTGGATTTTGACAGGTGTTTATCACCATTTTCTGGAATTTTATATATTAAACAATTAGTCTATCATTTGAAAAAAACAGCAATATATGGTAATAATCATTGCTGCACTCACTAGCAGTACATATTGCTCCTAGTAGATGTCAGAGCATATTGAATAAGAATTTGTGCAATTTGCTGAATAAGTGAAAAGAAAAGTGTGAAACTAACACATTCATTCATTCTGGTAAAAGATTTTTGTGGGACTAGTGTCTTCTTTGGAGGACACTAATAGCCAGTGGATCCTCATACTTGAATTCACTCCCTCATGCTGTGTGAACTCCAGGGGAGAATTATTACTGCAGAGAGCTAAGCTCATACTGCTTAGCTTCAGCAAAGAGTAGCTGAGAAATGTCAATACTTGTGAAGTATTTACAAGCGGGAAATTCTCATAAATATTTACTGCCTTTTGTGTTATGTCGATTATTTCCTATGACATCCCATTTTAACTATACTGAAGCCTGTTTCCTTGATCAGAGCTCTGTTTCAGAGGTGTTCGTGTTAATGGCTCAGTTGGCAGCAGCGCGCACACACAGACAACATGTTCCACATCAACACGGCTGTTATCATTAGTTCAGGACACATTGTTCCTTTACTCAACATGTTCCGCTCTCACGCTCTGTTTGCTGTTACATAATCAGTCGTCACGACACACAGATATACCTACACATTCCACCACTCAGGCAT
Organism: Chaetodon trifasciatus; assembly: GCA_037975065.1. Taxonomy (NCBI): domain Eukaryota; kingdom Metazoa; phylum Chordata; class Actinopteri; order Chaetodontiformes; family Chaetodontidae; genus Chaetodon; species Chaetodon trifasciatus. The sequence goes on along the minus strand of JBBMOE010000002.1, from coordinate 1,133,792 downwards.
GGATTGAGTCGCTTTAGGAGTTTATTGAATGTTTGTAATGTATGTGAAGGGAAAAACAGTTGCTAAAGGTGAAAGAAATGCTTTCATTTCTCTGAGGGAAAAATGGATTTCTAAAAGAAAAGAAGTCGAAGTCATCTCTTCAGAATTTAAAGAGATGAAAGAGAACCTGTGTGTTTGTGTCTGAAGGACACGGGCCGTCCTTTGGACAACACGACAGTCAATATACATTTAAGTAATGATTACTCATCAGCGAGTGTTGTGTTTAATGTTTAGAGACGTCAACAGCTGACGTCTTGTTGCTATCCCCCACCCTGACTTTGTGTTTTCAATCAGGTCTCTTCCCCTGTTCCTCTCTGATCACTCACTTAAGTCAGGAATGTAAACAGGATAAGAGTTATCATCACTTCAACACATGCTGTCTGTTAGCAGCAAAAAGTAGAATGAATGGACGGAATCATGGAATTTGATCATAGATATTGAATTAACTGTAAATAGTATTGCAGAAATTGCAAATTGTACTAAATTTATTAAAATCAGTGGGTTTTTTTTACTGCCATAAGCCAAATGAATAGGAACAAACTATGCCTGTGTGTTTTGGTGTCTCTCACAAACACAGTCATGACAAATAGGTCCTCAGAGAGAAACCAAGAGCTCCTCACATCTACAGACTCTTAGAAGTGCAACCAGATGCATGATGCAACTCTGCTGAAGACTGACATACATTCATCAGACAAACACAAACACAAGTTTAAATAGATGTTAATGTTACTCCTTGTCTGCTGGATGTGTTTTAATAGGCTGCTGTTTGCCATATTACTTTTTATTAGGTGATCATTCTGTATGTCAGTTTTGTGTGTACAGCTGTCGGTTTAACTAGATGTAGTACTGTATTGTACTGAAACTAATAGTAGTGTTATCACAGAGGTAATTCAACATGCTGGTCTCTTGTCTTCTTTTTTTGATATCACAAGTTTACCTTGTAAACTGGATGTAAGTTGTTTGCTGCCATTCATGTGAACATATCTTCTGTCCTGTTTTTCTCCTCCACAGACACACAGCCGGTTGGTTTCCCTTCAGAAGGCGAGCGCAGGTCCAAGGACCCAACCATGTGCAGCCCCCTAATGTCCAGCAGAACGAGAACAGGAACCCAAACCCAAATCCAGTAAGAAAACGTCTGATTCACCTTCATTTTAAAGTTTTATAAACTCTGTTTGCTTCACAGCCTGCGGTCTGTCAAAGGGATATTGTGGGTTCAGGGCTGGTCTATAACCTGCATGTAGGCATGGATGTTAACTTTAAATGTAGCAGAATACCACTGATCTGGTAAAAAGTGGGCTCAGTAAACTACTACAGGCTGACCTGTGGATTGAAATGCTGTCTTTTATCTTTAAACCCACCGCCACTAATGTTCTTTTGTACAATGACTTTGTTTCCTGTGTGTTCAGGCTGACGAGCTTGCTGACAGACAAAGGGAGGAACCTGCTGCTGCGGCGGAGGGATCAGACGGACAAGGACCAATGACGGCGGTTTTAGTGCCCCCTCACAGGGTGTCAGTCATGTGGACGGCCTGGATTTTCTTCAAAACTTTCTTTTCCTCTCTCATACCTGAGGCTCCTCAGGGCGTGGCCAACTGACCACCTAGGACAGACAGAGACAGTAACTTTAGTCGTTTTCAGTGGGGAAACAATAATAAATCCAGTTGTTGGATGAAAAGCTGGTGGAAGGAAAAGGCGTGGAGCTGTCATCTCAACAATACAAACAAGGGCATCGCAAAGATGCGTCTTCCTGTTGAAACACCAGCAAAGTACATCAGTGCCAGACCCTTGAATTTCCAAAACTGTGAACTAGAGACGAAGGACACAGAGGAAATATCTGACCGCAGTCTTCACAATAAGAAATTGTTCAATGGCATCACATCTATCCCACCTCTTCATCTGACCAAACATCTGGTTCGTACCGCTCCCCCAGGTTTGTTCCTCTGACAGGGCCTTGTAAGACATGCTGCCTGGATTGCTCTCTCCTCCAGGAAACAGTAGGTGGCAGCTGAGGGTAAGAAGTAAACAATGTTGGCCTATTATGCTTAAATTATTCCTCTTGTGAGGTTGTTCATGTACACAGGCTGTCTGATCTCCCTCGCATCAAGTCAGCTAGTCTGAGTTTTCATAAAGAAGATTATGATCCAGTTTGATTTTCTCACACTTATTAGCCGTGTTCAGCTGAAGTAAAAATCCACACACAAATTCAGTTTGAAATTCAGATTCAGTTCAGATTATTTTGGCTTTTGTTTGCGTTCATGCAGTCACTGCATTGTGAATATTTAAAGGTGGGGTGAGTCACTGTGGAGAAAGATCAGTAATACTGGCTGAATGTGGAATATCTGCGTGTGTGGGAAATCATGCTTCACGAATTGAAAATAACATTGCACCTCTCATGACTTCACTGTTTGCTTCCTGGGTGGATTTTTCTCTTATTGACAGTCCAGTGATGATGATTGTGACCAAATGCAAATTAGCCTGCTTCTTTCTGCCAAATCGTTGGTTACATTTTCTGTGAAACAGTGAGGGTGCCATAGTTAAAAGATAAATAAATAAATGAAGTTTTGTAAATATACTAAATGTACACAAAGCACTTTACAACATGTATGTTATGCAAATGTATTTACATATAAAGGGGTTATGATTTGTTATTCTTCATGGGAAGATTTATTTAAATCGTTTTGTTTGGTTTGGTTTTTTAATTTTCAGGTCAAGTGTAGCGTCCCATTGAAACAGAACTGGTTAAAGGTCATGCTGCGTACACTACAGCAAACATTCCTTCAGTAAACAAACAAGTTTCAACTGGATTTAAGGCTCGTAGGCCCTTTGTCTGGTGTTCGCTTGGCAGCCAGATCTCTTTTATGAATTATTTTTGTTGTCTTAACTTCATTCAGTGAACATTCCAAATTCTAAACTAAATGCGGTGCCGTGAAGCCACGTCACTCCTACTGAACCTGATATTTTTATGTTAGCTCATATTGATTGAGAAAGCTTCACTGTCTCTGAACAGATGCATAAATAACAGTGACTTCTTATGAGTGCAGACTTGAGTCCTGATCTGTTGTTTTTTTTTTAACTGATTATAATCAGTGCATGTTTTATTGATCTGTAACAAGGAATAAGTGGATTTTACGATCTTATCAGTGTCACTGTAAAAGGGGGTATCTTACACCTTTTTAAGTAAACAGGGTAAAAGTACTTTCCCTCCTCTTGTAATCCAATCAATGTTGTGTTTTTCAGGAGGCCCTGTTGTAAAGTTAGCACTCTGAATCCCTCTGCAGACTGACTACAACTTGTGGCATTGGTCACTGTGTATAATTGAACATTTGTAATATTTTCTTTTTTCTTTGTCTCCCTGTGAGAGTTGCTTATTGATGATAGATGCAAAATGAAGTGTGTGTGAAGGGAGGCTTGCAATAATGGATGCAATAAATGTTCCTGACTTTAAACGGTTCTTCATTGTGTCAATTTGTTGCGGATATGTTTGTGAGGGCAGTGTTTCTACTGTTTCTACAGTTTGTTGACCCCGTGTTTCAATGCATGGACTCATTGATGGTCTGGTCACCACAGGGCACTGTCCTGTACACATGTACTGTAGCCTGATAAATGTTATGACGTTGAGTGAACTCTCTAGCTGCACTGGCACCACTACAAATACAGAGTCTGCTCTAGACACATGCTTGTGCTGAGCAAGGCACCAGTCCTCTACCTGCTCAGGGCGTCTGACTGTGGCTGCCCCATCACTCTTATACCTCTCCCCAGCAACTGCATGTTTATGCATATGTGGGGAAATTAACAATGGAGTGAAGAAATTGACTTTCTCCCACCAGCAGCCATGTATAACCCCTGTAAACCCTCAGATTAAGATTAAGATTTCACTTTATTAATCACTGCACACACATGCTACAGGGCGGAGGCTGCACACACGCCATGCTTCGTGAAATTATTTTCTCTGCATTTAACCCATCCTGGTAAGGATTCCTCTGTGCCAGCCAACAGCGGCACCCGGGAACCAGTTCCTCTTGTCACCATTGGTCAGGTGGTGATCTTGAATGTTTTTAGTGGGGGTATTTTTATGGTGAGCACAGGGAGAACATGCAAACTCCACACAGAAAAGCCCCTTTTTTTTCCTCAAGCAGCAGGCACCAAAGGCATGGTGGAGGACACACCCCCGACGCCCACAGTGGGATTCGAACCGGGACCTTCTAGCTGTGAGACGACAGTGTTACCACTTGTGCCACCGTGCCACCTAAAGATAGATAAGATGCATTTCATTTGCCTTAGACAGGCTCTGTGATCCTGTATGTGTATACCGCAGTAATTTGACCTATATGCTAATGTGCATGCTAACATCTTGATGTTTGCATTGATAGTAAGTGTAATGCTGATTTTTGCAACTAGCATTTGCTAATTAGCCCTAAACAGAATGTTTTACAGTTTGATCAGAGACCAAATTACTGGACAAGTTGAAAGTTTGACTGAATGATGACATGACAAATGAAGTTAGGAGATCACTAAAGTTATTGCAATTGTCCTTAAGGGGAGCATGAATAACTGTGCCAGATCTCATGGCAATTCATCCAATAGTTGTTGAGACATTTCACTCAAAAATCTCAGGCGGGGTCACCTTTGTCATTAGAATACATCTTCCATCTTTCCCTTGGTAAATGAAAACTTCCATCTGCTGGTGTTGCTGAGTGAAAAGTCAGGGGTTCACCAAAGTCAGTACAATTTATCCACTGGGGACCATGAATGTCAGCACAACATTTCATGGCAATCCATCCAATTGTTTTGATTTTTCAGTGTAAAAATATCACCTGTTGTGCATGTTGATTGACACACTGTATGCTGTTGGTGACTTTGCCCTTTCCAAACCCTTTCAACCTAAAACTGAGCTTTTTTCAAGCTAATGATTGACTGTGATTTAGGGACAGCGGCCATCACAACTATAACAGCAAGTTTGACCGTGTGTGTGTTTGACTTGGGGGATACAGTTTGTGCTCTGTCCATACACATAAATACACATAAATAACTTAATGTTGGGTGGGGTGCTCACACTAGAAGGTGCCCGAGCTCATGCACACACACAGACTCTTGTTAAGGTCATCATCTCGATCAGTTACTCCTGCTGTTGGGTCCCTGCTGACCCCACCCCCTCCCATGCCTGCCCTCAGGTAGATCAGTTACTCCCATTGATGTTATCTCCAGTCTGTCTTTGTGTCAAACTATAACCCCCCTTTTCCTCCCAAACCAAACCAAACTCATTCAGCGGGGAATCACCTCCGGGGAAAGGATAGTTCACGTTACAGGCGCTTTCTGTTGAGTCTCCCTGTGAGTCGGCACTTATTGAAAGAGTGTGTTCAGAAAAAGCTGGACCTGAGTGTAGCTGTGCTTTCCAGCTGTCCAGTTTATGGAGGGAACAAATTTGGGCTCATCACTCATGTAGGTTAACTAACTCATGATGCTGTGAGGATTTAGGGTTTTTGGTCATTTTAAAGGCATCTTTGTGGGGTATGTATACTGTTTGTGATAAAACCTACAGCTTGGAGTGCTAAAAATCAAACACTCAACATGTAACATTTCTGCATGCAGCATCTGTTGAGTGTAATTATATCTTCCTGTTCTGCACTTAATATTATGTACTAGTTTCCTTAATGTAATCCATAAATTAATTTATATTAACGTGAAATGACTTTGCTCATGATTTGATCTGAATAGTTTACCTCAGAGTTCAGAATCTACCTGATGCTTTGTAGCACATCATAGTAAAGGCTGAACTTTGACCAGTTTATTTGTGCAAAAGACAAATCTGAGTCAGTGTTTGTCCTTCTATGAAGTGTGAATCACACAAGTTGTCTGTTTCTGATTGGATGAAGGTCAGACTTTCCACGAGATAGTTGCAGTACATAGAACTCTGACGGTGGAAAGAACAGGGTTAGCAGGTTGTAGGGTTCTCTCAGCAAGAACAGAGGAAAGACCAAAAAGGCCCATTTGTGTGAGAGTGGAGCAGCCACAGCTCATGGGAATCAGAGTCTGAAAGAAGAATCTGAAAGGCTCTGGAACTGAAGTGAGATTTGATAAGATACTGCTCAAGAAAACTGAGAAGACGACTGATTAAACCTGTGTAGCAGCACCCCAGAAGAGTCAGCTGTACCAGAAGAAAACATTTACGAGCATACAGTGGACTGCAAACAGTCCACAGGGTTAAAAACCTCAACCTATTCTCAGAGAGGTGAAATATCCACGTGCACAATGCCTCGTGATGTTCTCCAACCGCGGCTACTCCTGCTGCTTCTATCCATGTTTGGGGCGTCCCATGCCTGCCTGCAGGACCCTGCTTCAGCCTACAGGTTCACCGGAGCTGTATGTCGCCTCACCTACCCTGCAGCTGTTGTGCGTGAGTGGGACTTTGACCGTGTTTTGGTATTAAATCGATTTTACCTTGTTTCCTTTTTTTTAGTTTTGCTTATTTGTATATTGAAGTGCCAGTGAATACCCAGGTGCTTAGGTGTGTGTTAGTGTTGCCACCTGAGCGCCATGTACCTGTGCTTAAGTCACTTTGCCATATGTCTGTGTTTGTGTGCTGCTGGCAGTGAATGAGAAAACCACCAAAGTGATCGAGGCAGCATTCCAACATGCCAGATACCCAAGTGTGAAGGGAGAGAAATCCCTGCTCTTTATAGGCAGAGTCATATATGGCCTGGAAAAGTAAGAGGACAAACACACACACATTCACACACATAAATGGACACACAAAATATCATAAAATCACGCAATGCTTCTCCATTGGCCAGTTTGGAGATTCACAACCTCTCGATTGGTCGGAGTGAATTTGAACTGCGTCCAGGCGAAGGCATCGGCATGGAAATAAGCAACGTGTCCGCAGTCTTCAGAGGGACCATCCAGTATGGATACGGCAGCTGGCTGTGAGTCGAACGGCCAGCAACATCCCGCATCATTCATGTGTTCTCTCAGAACAAGCCCAGAATAATTACCATTTTGGTAAATTCACAGCAAATTAGCACACAGGAATGAATCTTCACAGATTTAGATTAACTATAGGAAGTGTACTGATGTTAATCATGTTAATCAGGTGGTGATGTCTCCTCTGTATGGACATTTATTACCATCCAAAATGCACAGCAGCACATTTTCCCTCTTACAAACCGAACTTGAATTCATTAGCAATAAAATGCACTTTGCTCAGTTCAATATACTCGGGGGGTTTGCTGCCACCGCCTTACTCTTTCTGGTTTGACCAGTTGCTTCTGGTGACTAATGCTATGTAAACTTCAGCCAGAGACTGCTGAGTAACTGACATTCTTTAACTTTGCAATTCTGTTCCATTCGTGCTGTTGCCTCATGTTTTAGTATTTATGATTATCCTTTCTCACTTGTTTTGCTCTTTCAGAAAAAGCATTTCAAGTGGAACTTTACAAGTTTCGCAGGTGGTTGTAAAAGAAGCTAAAAGCTCACTGATGCTGTGTTCAGACTTTGCATTTCCCACAGACTGCATGTCACTTACACAGTGAGGCATCACTTCTCTTGATTGATTGATTGATTGATTTAAAAAGAAAAGTCAGGATAACACAGTAAAGTCCTGAGGCTTAATTCCACTGTGGGTCCTTTGGGGGATGTGCAGGTGAGGGGTTGAGACAGCAGGCCTGACGTGGCAGAATGACACAAAAACTTCCATTAAAAACAATAATACCATGCAACGCAATGCAATCATGCCCTGTACCAAGAACGTTTCCCAGGAGCTGACAGTAAATTGATTTGTGTTTATTGCTCATTTGAATTTCTTTTTCCTTTTCATCTAGTGTCAACGTTGCACAATCAATTGACTTTGAAATTGAGTCTCAGATTGATCTTGGAATCAACCCAAAACTTTGTGAGTACCTTATTTTGTGCATGTACACATGGACTGAGGCTTGATAGAAACTTGCACTGGAACATTAGTCCCCATTCTTTATATCACATATCATAATGTCCTGCTGAACACAGGTGCAGTTCTGGCAAAATGCTTAACAAGACCAAAATGTAAATCAGCAATACAGCTGCTGGTTTGGTGTACTGAAACCTTTTTTTGTTACTAGTACTGAATATTAAAGATTCCAAAAACTGTCTTTGATTTCACCTCATGTGTCCTCTCATACTTCTCTATTATGTGTGTCTGTCTCCTCTGTCAGACTGTGGGAAAGGGAAGGTAGCAGCAGACACATCAGACTGTTACCTGAATTTTCACAAGCTCCGTCTGCACCTGCAGGGCGACAAAGAGTAAGTTATAACTGAACACTGATTCACTGCCAACAGTAGAACAGAAGAAGCATGTACATTACATTATAAGAGTGTCTGACCCTGCTAATGTGTGTTTGCTGTTGTCGGTCAGACCAAACTGGCTGAAGAAGCTCTTCACTGATTTCATCACCTTCACTGTCAAACTGGTCATAAAGGGACAGGTGAGGTCAAGAAACTGATGTCACTTTATTGTTGAGACAAACTAATGGTCAGCATGTTCCTGTCGTCCTTCATCAGAGTCTGAGCAATACTGATGAATCTGTTCTCAAATGCAGATTTGTCAGGAGATCAACAAGGTGGCAAATATACTGGCTGACTTCATACAAGACACAGCAGGTGTGTGTACGTGTGTGTGCGTGCATGTTTGTGTGTGTGTGACAAACAGAGAGAAACAGTATAGCCATATTTTAACATTTTTAAAAGAGGACTGTCCTTTGTGTATCTGTGTCCATATATTTGCCCAGAAATTAAAGGACCAGTGTGTAGGATTGAGTGGCCTCTAGTGGTGAGTTTGCAGATTGCAACCAACTAAATCCCCTAAAGCTTATGCACTGGACCTTTAAATAAACAGTCACTGATAAGCACAAGTGTTAATATGTTATCTGGGATGTCTTAAAACATTAGTGTGTGTGCGTTTTTGTGTGTGTGCTTACAGAGAATTTCCTCACTGATGGAGCCATCAGCGTGAATATCGGTGTAACTGCTGCTCCTGCCATCACTGCTAACTACATAGAATCTTACCACAAGGTAAAAAAAGACACCTGTAAATAAAGTCACAAGCATATCTCCTTTAAATTATGGCCAAAGGTGAGTCACAAGAGTTTAAATGTATAAAATACTGGGTTGTTATACATCATTTCCAAACGTTCTCAGCCCCCTGCCTGCACCAGTAAGTTTTGTGCAGTCCCCTCTGTATCATACTTGGTGTACAGAGTGTACATGTCGGTAAGAATCTCTTTGTTTTAGGTGTAAAAACTCCTAATGTTGCCTCTCCATTCATCTCTCAACTTATTCTAGGGGCTGACCAATTACAACAACACTGTTGCTGTCATCAATGAGTCTGTTTTCCACCCAAGTCAGCTGACTGAAAACAGGATGCTCTACTTTTGGCTGTCAGGTCAGTAGTACACTGTTTTTGTACAATATTGCCATGTACTAGAATCAATTATATTAAAACAATCCCTTGCCATTTAGACTGTACAGTTTCTGTGTAGTCCAGTTTGGTATTCATGGCCAGCGCCAACATTCAGTGCATTCAGGAGGTAGGGTGTCCTTTATGTTTGTCAAGTTAATTTACCATGATTACAGTCTTTTCCTGACCTTATCCATGGCAAGTAGAGGTGCAGATATATTCAGAAAGGATGATAATAATATTCATGTATAGCAATAGGATTACTTTCTCCACCACTGGTAGAGTGCTAAAACAAAGTTTGGGAACATGATGTGAGACTATGTAATTATTGATATACATAATTTAGACAGCAACGTGTGGGTTGACAACCTCTGAGAGTTTGTGCGTGGTCAAATTATGTAGAAATAACTAACTTCATACTTCTCCATGCAGTAGCCACAGAGCAGCAGTTCATTAGCAGCAGGTAATCAGTGTCTGCATTTTAAAACCTTGTATGGTAAAACCATAACGTGTGTTTAACCCCAGACCAGGTCTTTAATCCCATGCTTGCTGCTGCTCACCACGACGGCCGTTTCCACCTGAACATCTCTGGAGCAGAGCTCACTGTAAGGACGTCCTCTTCAAGTATGGCCTGTAAAATAACCATTCAGGGTGCATTCAACATCACACGTGGATGATTTGATGGCACTCACTGACTTAGAGATGATTGGAGCCTGACTGATATTCTCACTGGTTCTACATGGAAACAATCCTGCACACATAAAATATACTATGTGCCTGAATATCTTTCCTAACAAGACCAGACGCGCTCAGATGTTTAAACTTAAATTGCTTTTGTTGCGTCTCACATCAGTGTATGTTTATGAATGTGATTTCAGGAACTTTTCAAGACAAACCTCTCCAGTACCATGCCCGAGTTTATTCAAAAGGTAACGTGGAAAACCTCCTCATCCCTCATCTCTCAAATACAAACATATGCACCATTGTCAGGTCAGACATATTATTGTGTGTGTGTGTGTGTGTGTGTGTGTGTGTGTGTGTGTGTGTGTGTGTGTGTGTGTGTGTGTGTGTGTTCAGTGTCTGCTGGAGTCTCCAGAGCTAAGAGTGTGGAGTTCATCTGTTCCCCATCTAAACACCTCCACCTTGGGTACAACCGTCTGGGCAAAGGCCTCTGGGGAGCTCCACTGTGGGAGCACACAAACGCTCTTCTTTGAAACGGTACATTGCCATTTAGGACATTTGGATGCATCTGCTGGTCAACCATTGGTATTGCACCTGTGTGGAATGATCCAGACCATGATGAAACTGAGTCAGAAAAGAAGTGGTTTCAATTCTCTACAGTCTAGAGCTCTGCCTTTAACTACTGAAGCAGATCGATAAGAACATCCCATATTTAACATGTGATGCAATGCCTCTGATGTGAGTGTAAGGAGGGGATAGCTTGGCACAATAGTTCTGCTTTAGCGGCTCGATGCTGTGCTGAGTAGTCTGTTTCCTCGCTATCCACAAGTTGAAGGTGGCGATTGATGTCTGAGGCTTTGCTAGAAAGTGGAAATATCACCTGCTGTGCCTACATGTGAGTGTGTTGGAGTAATATTTGTTTCTTTGTTTTTGATGTCTAGGATGTGGCCGTGGATGTCACAGCTTCTTATGCTGACAAGAAACTTTTCCTGCAGGGTAAATCGTCAGAGTAAGATCTTTTTGTTGTTCATGACAGCACCCCCTATCTTTGCATTCGGTCAGAAAGGTTCTGTGTTAAGATACACAGAAAACTTGCTTCTATGCGTAAACAGTTGGCCAGGATAAACAGGATATCTTAAAATACATTTGAATAAATATTTTGCCAATAGAATCAAAAAGTTTACAGGACATTAAACCTACATTTGTGTCCATGAATAAATATGAGTTTACAATAATTAGAGATGGGTGAACAAGACGAATCCACATTTGAGCAAAAGTATTAATAATAACCCGCAGGATTCTTTGCCTTTTACTGCACACATATGAGACCAAAACTGTTAAACTCGGAGAGGTGTTGTGATGCTTCGGCTTCGGTCTTGAAGGGCCACCAGATGTCACTGTTTTGCTGTGTTTGAAGCACAGAAGCTTTGAAGCTTTTTCCAGTAAAAACAATAAGAAAACTGTGCAATTCTTAATCCATGTGCTGTGCTTTTTGTGTGATTCTGATGCACATTCTTCTCTAGGATCTCTGTAATTCAAGCTGATCTGCCCGCACAAAATCAACTGGTAAGGTTTTTTGAGTTGATTTCACTGACAATTTTCTTTACTATGGTAAAGCTACGCTACAGTTTAAGGGATTTTTCACAACTCAAAATTGTGTGGAAAATTATTTGCAAAATTTCACAAAAGTGTGAAATTTAAATGTAGTTGAATTCCAGCTGCAGCACAACGATAGAGTCACAGAACACGGAGGAAAATATTTTAGATGTGGTAAATGAGAAAAACCTATTCTTTCTTTCTCACAACAATTTGCATTCTCTTACAAAATTCAACATTATCCTTAAACAGGTTGTATGTTTCCCTAAGAATTGTTTCTTACCAGCATCAACATAGGAAAGATTCCCTGCCCGAATCCCTCAAAAGAAATGTTAACAGACCAGAAAACTGACGTTCTGCACAGAAATTGCACCTTGACCATGATCACATTTACTGAGGAGCTGTGTGACTGTTATGTGTACCCTCTAGAGTGACAATGACAGTGAAGAATATTGACTATTCTTCTTATACAGAAAAATTATGCTGAATGTAAAAAAAAAATATGTTTGTTAAAATGATGCTGATATTTTCATGTTCTTCTGTTTCCAGCAGCTGGATGAGACACATCTGGAGTTCATTAGAGAGGCTGTGGAGAGGATAGGGATTCCCCATGTCCTGTCTGGTAAGAAGCAGAGAAATGTACATGGATAATAAAGTGAAACCTGACTTTAACCTCAAGCTGTCAGCACCACCATTGTTAAGCATTCTCCTATTATTAGACCTGTCTATGTTAAACAAGCAAGACAATTACTAAGAGGATTTGCCGTTTCAACAGGCAACTGCACTTCATTTTACAATTATTGCTGTGCCATTTTTTTTAATTCGACTCATCTGTAATATTCCTAAATGGTTCTTTGTACCTGATTTCACCATGAATGACTTCTTCTCCTCAAATGTGTTCCAGCTCTTGAGATTGAGTTAACCAGGCTGCTGGACAAACAGGGAGCGAACTTATTCGACATCCTCAACCCAGAGATCTTACCTCGAGATGTGAGCGTTCTCTGCCACTTGTCTCATTTGTCCAAGATCCTGTGTTGTGTTTCTTAGTCACATTGCTTCTCTCTTCATATGCTGCAGGGCTTTGTGATGATTCAGATGGATTTTGGTTTCCCTCATCACCTTTTGGTTGAGTTCCTCAAGAAGACGCTACAGTAACTGGGCAACCCTTAAACATTTTGGGCCAGTTTCAGTTTTAGCAACCAGCCTGTTGCTGCTTTGTAGTGATGATCGAGATGTCAGTTGTACAAAACATCCCTCTGTTGCATTGTAGTAGAACATCTTGATTTTGACCATTTTGGTGTATTTTGACTAATGTTTTGTTTAGATAAAACAACTTGTTCAGCTCGTCTTGTAAAATCTAAAAAGTAAGGATATGGATTTTGCAAGAGCTTAAGCAAATATTTCAATTAAAAGCATGGGCTCTGAAAATAGAGTGTTGTGTAGATAGGGCAGATACATTCTTGTTATTTGTGCACATTGTAATCTTTTAATTTGCCCACAAATAAAAAAATTTGATGCGGTTCTAAGATGCTCTCAATGTTACACAGAGGGCATGTCTCATTTCTCTATTTTGTGCTTCCTCGTCACCTCTCTCCTCCGTCCTGCCTGTGACTTGGAAATCTGTCTCAATGCGCTATCTTGAAAGATGTCTCAATTCTTGAGCAAAGAATTCTGTAACATTGACACAAGAAAGCAGGTGAGTCACGTGGCTTCACCTGATCATGATCATGTTGTCAGTGGGAGCAAGTCGTCAGTGTGTCTGCAAACCAATACCTGTAGTTTTGTCCTACAACCTTTTACTTAACTGACAAAAGTTGTTCTGAGTGAGCAGCATCAGTCAGAATGAGTTTGAAAAATGTAGTCAGAACAATTTCATCCAAAATAATGAACTGACATTTTGAGATTTGTCAAAAATACCTCTTGCTTTTTCTACAAAGTTGATCCAACCTTCACTTGTGCAACGTGCCACGACAACAAACAAAATAATTTCCATTAATAATATTCTCACAGAGCTCATTAGAGCAGTCAAAATCCGTAAAGTTCTGCTAACTGAGAGTTTACAATCAGTAATTAGCTCATGAGAACAAGGCTGTGCGGAGACCTTTGGAGGGACAGGTGCTCAAAGTTAAAAGGGGGCACATGGAGCACGAATTTGAAACACCATACAGAAACATACCTTGCAATATAACCGGTTGAATGATAGCAACCCATATTCATAAAGAATGTAACATGGAATCACAACATACCATATCATTGTCCACACCTCATCTATTTGTTCAAGGCCAGTGCAAAGCTAAATTAGTCTCTGTTTTACCTGATGGGGTACATTGAACAGCTTCTTTGTACTGTATAGCCACTAATTTAATCCATTCATAATCTGCCCTTTATTATTCCTAGTGCTAAATTAATAAAGTAAAAAATAATAAAATGATATAGAAATCATGTGCTTTTATTCAGTTTGACTATCGTCTTTGCGCAAGACAGCAACGTTCTAAAAGTTATACAATTTGTATGCATATTTAATTTGTGTGTAAATGTTATAAACAAACAAGTACTGATATGTTTAAATGAGAGGTTGAGAAAATCAAAATTTAATTCTTTTATTGTTGTATTTATACTGTAATAGTCCAAAATTATGTGAAAATGCATATTGCATAGTTTTAGTGAAATAACAGTCTATGCCTCATTGCCTCAAGAAACATAGGAAAAAACAGCTTGACAGTAAAATAACACATGATATCTCTCTAATGCACTTTGCCCATGACAAGAGAAACATACAGAAACAAAAAGAAAAGCCTGACATACTTTCCCCCCACAGCACGCTGTGTGTGGTTAACTAGCGGCTATAACTTGTGAGAGGTGTGTGTGCAGAATCGGACCATGCTCATTGCTCACTTCACTTCGTCAGGCATCTCGCAAGAATACACCATGCACAAATGAATACCGCTGCAAAACCTACTCATCGGACCATTGTTTACTCCCTCTGGCCTTGTTCGGTTTCGGGAGACTAGCAGTGGCCGCCTCCAGCAGCTTAGCGATTAGCAGCAGGGCATGTCTGGGCAGGTCAGGGCAGTGATGGCAGAGTGAGGGCACGTTGTGGATCATGTGACCGACCAAGGTAGATCTAAATTATTATTATTTTGTTTTATTTATTGTTATTTTGGGCCACACAGACGGACTTTCACTCACTCACACACACACACACACACACACACACACACACACACACACTTGCAAAAAAAAAATCACAAAAGGGCACTTTGGGCATCAAGGGGCAAAGGGGCAGGTGCTACAGCACCCTACGCCCCCCACCATGAGAACAATGACCATTGCTTTTTCTTTGATATGGTAGTGCAGCTTGTTTGTAAGAGTAAAGGCAGTTTTCTGTTGGTCAGTGGTACAAACTCACATGATAGATTTTGATTTAGTCTGCTGCTGGGACCCAATGACTTGAAGATTCAGACAAGTCTCCAAACTCAATGGAATTGCAGTACTGACCTAATGGAGTACTGAGTTTAACAGGTTAAATGGGCAGATTAAAGAGTCATTCTTGATGTTAACACGCAGTATTTGAGAAAAAAAATAAAACAAAACATGGTATGTAAGGAATTTTGTTTGACTTAAAACTGCCAACAGTTGGCACACGGGACCTCTATCAGGACTTTGATGAAGTTATCTGTGTAGGTAAGACAGCTCAGATGTTAGTTTCAAGTGAGCTGACCTTCATGCATTTTTTTTACAACTGATAACAGGTTAGGGGTTAGGGTTAGGTTAGTTGGCACATGACTGACTGTTGTAGCTAAAACAGGGGAAAAAAACCAAAAACTGGTTCAACAAGTGGCTTTACAAAGCTTCAGGATAAATGTCAGACTAGAATCCAAACACATGGTCAAAAAGCCAAGCAGGGCTTAAAATCAGTGAGTCAAACAGCACAGACAAATATAGTGAGGGGCAGGCCAAGAAATCCAAAATCAAAGGCTCAGGCAGTGAGGTTCAAAACAGGCAGTATATACACTGAGGGACTAATGAAGGAATGGGATGCAGGTGAGCAGACTGATTGATTGAATGTGATGAGTCCCAGCTGTGTTAGAGCCAGCTCCCAAGCCACGTGGGGGACACCCAGCCACTGCCAAAAATAGGACACACAGGAATCCACACCTCTCCACAGTACACAGGAAAATACCAGAATCTCACAAACCACCCTAGAAATGGCTTCATGCACAGGTGTTCCCTCCCTGCCACAGTATTCAGTAAGAGCTTCACTTCAGCACACTTGTGAGGCTGATTAATCATACTTCTTAAATGAAAAAATCACTTTAAACAGTATTTTGACTGGTTTCCAGCATGTTGTTTCATTTCTAAATAAGGAAAGATTTCCTGACATTGTGGCAATGTGTTTTCTACCCCCTGTCAGTTCTACGGCATGAATGCTGCTGGACTGGCATGATGTATTGAGACACTTCAGTGGGGCATATTCATCATTAATGTTATTAGTAACACCTGTTCTTTTCCTGCTATGACAGATGTGAAAGTGTCTGGGCGTATTTGTTTTTCCGGTTTGTTGATGTGTTGGTCTGTATATCTAAATTTTTATTTCTTCATTTAGTTATTTGTTTGTTTGCTACTCAGTTTTGACAGTTACTAGAGATGCAAAATGCTGTAAACTCGCAACTCGCTCACACTGTTTACAGTCGGGGTGGGTAACTGCTGACATCATCTGGGGATATAGACGGGCGGTGGAAGGAATACTTCGAGGACCTCCTCAGTCCCATCACCAACACATATTCCTCAGAGGAAGCAGAGCCAGCGGGCTTGGGGCAGGGTCGTCCAATCTCTGGGGCTGAAGTCACCGAGGTAGTTAAGCAACTCCACAGCAGTGGAGCCCCGGGGGTGGATGAGATCCGTCCTGAGTATCTCAAGGCTCTGGATGTTGTAGGGCTGTCCTGGTTGACACGCCTCTGCAACATTGCGTGGTCATCAGGGGCAATGCCACTGGAGTGGCAAACCGGGGTGGTGGTCCCCATCTTTAAGAAAGGGGACCAGAGGGTGTGTTCCAACTACAGAGGGATCACACTCCTCAGCCTCCCCGGCAAGGTCTATGCCAGGGTACTAGAAAGGAGAGTTCGGTCAATGGTTGAACCACAGATCAAGGAGGAACAATGCAGTTTTTGCCCCAGCTGTGGAACTGTGGACCAGCTTTATACCCTTGCTAGGGTGCTGGAGGGAGTATGGGAGTTTGCCAAACCTGTCCACTTGTGTTTTGTGGATCTGGAGAAGGCTAATGACCGCGTTCCCAGGGCCATCTTGTGGGGGACGCTTTGGGAATATGGCCCCAACAGGGGGAGGGTGAGTCTGGTCCGCATAGTCGGTAGTAAGTCGGACCTATTCCCGGTGAGGGTTGGGCTCCTTGCTGAGGCTGCTGCACCCACAACCTGGACCCGATAGACTACGAGAAGGAGTACAAGTAGGAACAGCCAGTGGCATGGTCAAACACGTCATAACATTAACAGACCATCTGGTGCCCGTCTCAATAATTTGTCTTCAGTTTGTCATTGTTCAGCCATGGCCAGTATCCTCTCCTGCCAAATCTCTACAGCTGAAATTAATTCAGATCACTGATCCTTTTTTGGTTGATGATCTGAAAGCTGAAAATAATTTGCATGTAATGTTTTTAGTTGAGACCTGACATGGCAACAATGATAAAGGCTTTTTATAACAACAATAATTTTTATTAGTCAGTCTGACAAAACAGGAAAGGAGGAGGAATTGCAGCCATTTTTCTGAACTGTTTGTGTGTAATGACATTGACCTGGGTGAATTTGCGCCATCTGAATATCTTGCTCTTGTGTTCAAGGCAGAATTATCAGTGCTGATCATTGCATTTTATCGGCCACCAAGATATTCATCCGTGTTTCCGTAGGAATCCTCAGAGCTGATTGTACTTTGCATACCTACATATGACAGATTAATCCTGAATGGAGACCTGAATATTTGTTTCAACAAAAACAGGACAGGGATGAATTTGTGGGACTTCAACACATTTAGCATAAGAGTGTGCTCTGTTATCTCAGCCATATTGGCCCTCTGGAGGTGCATGTAAAATATCAAACCATCTATTTCTTTTCTCAGTCATCTGAACTGAGCCGCTGGAAGATGAGGTCAAAGCTTTTCAAAGGGGAGGACAATACCTGAGGTCTCACTTGAAGCTCACCCTTTGGAAAGTGGGGAGAGTCTGGCTGGGGTAGAAGTTCTGGGAGAAGTGGGGGTGAAGGGTAACTGATGGATGATCACCTGAACTGGACTTTCAGTCCTCACTTTTCTAAAACCACAATGGATGGTGCTAGTGTTTTCAAGTCATTTTGTAGGGCCTGTTCACTCAGGTAAGCCTGCACAGCCTTATCCATTATGGTCCAGACATTTTCCAAATTCTTAAAGAAGTCCAGTGTGAAATGTCTGTGGAGATTCTCATTCATCCAAATTATGGTACTTCTAAGTGCTTTCCAAAGGCAGCTGGACAAGCCTCTCATCCAAGAGGTTTCTTCAGTTCTTACTGACTAGTGGAGAGATCCAGGCATTTATCCTCTTGCAGGATCATTGGCCCACCCAGCCATTAAAATCATGACCCACCTGGCCACCATGAGAGTCATTAGGGTCAAATGAGTCCTGGTGTGAATGGCTGTTAAGCTGCTGGGGAGGGATCTTAGGACTGCATCAGTATGCAGTCCTAAGATCTGGGATGAGAGGCAAAACATCTTCTAGAATCTCAAGTAAGTCTGGTTGCCTTTGGAAAGCACTTAGAAGTCTGATGTGAAATGTAGACCCAAAGTAAGGCACCATTGTGTCCCATTTTCTAGCTTAAGTCCCACACACAACTTTCCACTGGAGGTCCCCTGTCTGTTTTTCAACAGAGGGTTTGTAGATGGTTCTTCAGTGAAGAAACAAGAAAACTGATTTCACCTCCAAGCACCCAAACCTGTCCCTGTCAAGTCCTGAAGCAAGCTTCTAGTGTATCTTTTATATTTGTCCTTGACTCAGGTGCCAAGGGCTGGCACACTGTAAACAGGAATAAGAGTGTTAGACCCTTATCAGTAAAAAGGACACATAGATGTCAACAAAGGCAAGATCAGTGTTGTCACACCCACAAAAGTGTGTCATTACAAATTCAGCTGTTGGGATATATCGGTACCTATGCAGGTTTGACACAATAGCTACTTCAAATCAAAAAGTCTCCCCTGATTTAGAATAAATTGTCAACATTTATTCATACTTCTTTTACATATGCAATCCACCCTACAATGATTTCTTTACTTGTCTCTGAAAAAAAATGGACAACAAATATCCAAATCACTGTCTTTCAGGAAACACAAGGAAGTCACTTGACATCTCCTGTCGCTTGACCTTAAAAGCAGCTTTGTTGTTTGGTGCAAATTTCCCCCTAAGATAATAACATGTAGCTGCTTAGTGTATGGGGTGCTTCTCTTAGTCCTCTACAGTATTATACCGTATCATACTCAGTTGTAATGGTACTCTTTTTGTGTATTTTGCACTAGTTGCTTGTGAAGTTGGAGATCTTAGAAATGTTGTTACTCTACTGCATTTATATTTGTTGCTCTTGAAAAAGGCATCTGTTGAATACCCAGTCTTACTGTCATCTGAAAGAACTAACTGCTCCTACCAGTTGCGTTTTAAGTGGCTATCCACTTGGTCAGTTAATTTTGTGTTTTACTTTGATATATTTGAGAGCAAGTATTTCTAATTTATATTTGAGACTTGATACTATTTTTGTTAACACTATTTTGTTTCTGTGTTGGTTCATTTCTGTGGAGTGTCTTGAGGAATTTGGAAAGATATTGTTACAGTTTTGTCCACCCCACTTATATATAAGAAAAAGAAAATACATTTCTACTTAATACAATACTCCTACAGCCTCGTTAAAGATGTGCTGAATAGATAGTGCTTTGTGAAAACAACAAATAGTTTGTTTTCTGCCTGCATAATGTGCTGAGAATGTCACAACTGGGGCAACTGTAACGGTGGAGGAATGTCTGCTTCAGGATGCAAAGAGATAAATGCAGCACAGATCCGCCTCTGCATCAGATGCCTCCTGCTAATACAGCAACATGCCCTGGAGCAGTAGCATTACAATTTTTGGGTACCTCCCCAGTGGAGAATATGTTGTACAGAGTGCGAGTCGACAGATCATAGTTGTAATGTTGCTTTTGTGTTACCACCTTTGGTTTCAGATTGACTTTGCATGTCCGTGCAACTCAAACAGGAATTTCATTCACTGCTACTGCTACATGATGCTGCCATCTCTCATCATAATCAGCCTGATTCTGTGGAACGACAAGCGCATTGGAAGGATCTTCAGATACGCCTGCTACCACTCTTCAATTAAAAAGGGAAGATGCTGCTCCAGGGGGAGATTCTGCTTTGAGTTCTTCATATACCTTCTCCAGGCTGCATCGTCTGGGTTTCTTTGGTGTGGGTCAGTGCTTGTTGATGGAGACTGGTATGTTTGCTGTGGGACTGGCAACTCTGAACTGATGGCCTTATCCTGTATGAAGGAGAGCGAGATCGGTCCAGACGAGAAGGTGACTAAAGTTAACCTGAAAAACCAATCAATGGTGAGTAAAGGCTCTCCTACCTCACAACACCTGTTTTAGAGGACACAGTAACAATAAAGCAAGCAGCACATGATGACAAGTGCTTTTACAACTCGTTCTGATATGCTTGGCAGGTCATTGGCTTGATCTGCATCCTGCTGACTGCTGTCTGCTCATTCATCTTGGTGCTGCCATGGAACAGGTGGTGCACAAGGAGGAATCACTTCAGGGCAGCGTTTGAAGAGGCCATACTGGAGCAGACGGAGATTATTTTGTGGGATGAGATGGGGAAAGCCGCTGCAGACTATGTGACAAAATCACTGGTCTCTCTGTCCACCACTACAACCACTACAACACCTTCAATTACAAAAGATCCTGAGAAGGTGGAAAAAACAGAGGAAAAGGAAAAAATACTTTTAAATATAAATGTCAACTGGGAAGACATAGCTTGTCTTGCTGATGCCCTGCTTGAACGTACTCCAAACAAAGTAGCTAATAATAAAAACAAGGCATGAATATTTCTGTTAAAGTTTCTGTAAAAAATTTCAGTGAAATGCAAGCTATTGGAAGAAAACTGAAGGAAAGAATATATGCCTCACATGTATGAAAATGACCTGAAGAGATATGCACAGACTCTGGCTATTTTCATACCACCTTAAAAACCTATGTTCACTGCTGCTTTTGAATGCATTCATTTAAATTCTCTTTTCGTTGCCTCTTATTCACAGTAAAGACACTGACAAATGTTGGCTAATGTTTTTGTTTTGATGAAGTTCAGCTGTGCTGTGCCTTATCTTTTGCTGTCATTAGTAAGTAGATCTAGCCAGCATTAGTTGATGTACATTCACTGAAGCCGCTTTAGGAGCAGAGAATCTAAACACTAAAGTCAATGAAATGCTTCAGTGTGAATGTGTCAATTACATCTATGTTGATTACTGTTTTTCTGTTTTCATTTCATGTTTCATTTACAATGTGTGCTGTCTTCTTTTATGTTTTTATTCACTTAAATTGATTTTAAAGGAGTGGTTTGACAGAGATATACTCTTGTGTTCTTGTGTTCAGAGAGATAGATAGAAGATTGTGACTGCTTTGGCTTCAGATTATTAATATTTAATAGAAATTGCAAACTTCATTTGAGCTATACTAATAATGACCATTTTGTTCATTTAAGCTGCCTCCTCCAAGTCCTCAAACTTTATGGAATTGCAGTGCTGAACTCTTGGAGTTTCCCTTAAACAAAGTTTTTATCAATGGGTCACACCAAACCAATTTTTTGCTCTGACAGTTCATAAGTTTACTGGTGACACAGAAGACATTTGGTTGGATAGACCCAAGAAAGTAGGTGAACTACGTGGCTTCAACTGAACATGATCGCATTTCCCAGTGGAGACAAGTTGTCAAGAAGACAGGCGATGAGAGAGATTTTATTGTCAACCATATGTGTACAGTGCAATGCAGTACATAGAGAAACAAAAATGGGTCACTCCTGGCCCCCAGGGCAAACATAAAGAACAAAAGATGTAATATTGAGTAGGACTGAAGCTGCCATTCAGACTGCACACAATAACAAAATGCAAAAATAAAATATGAAACAAGGAATAAATATGTAGTGCAATATGCAGGATGCTATTACAAGAGTATAAAAGAGTATATACAAGAGTATAGACAAATGATATGAAAATAAAAATAAATAAAAGATGAGTGTAAAAGGTGTATGGTGATGTGTATGGTGTGTCGGTCATGTGTACTGGATATCTGTTTTATAAGGTGCAGGCATACAGCCTACCAGTTAAGTGAGGTAGGGTGTGAATTGACAAGGTGCAGGTGTGTGTGTATGTGTGTGTGTCTCTGTGTGTGTGACCCAGCAACGTAAATCACTCAATTTTAGGGTTAAGACTTGGGTTAATGTTAGGGTTAGGCTAAGGTTAGGGTGGCTGAAGTTTGGGGCTGGGGGAGGGCTGGGGGCAGGCGAGTCGTGGTTTGATGGCTTAGATCTTGGACATGTCCTTAGAATGTCTGTACAATGTTTTAAGAGGACTTTCAGACACCAAACCATAGCAGTGACTTGCAGAAGTTCCACTCCCATGTTTGTTCCACACACTGTGCAAAGTGTCCGTACAACAAACAAAGAAATAATTCCCACTAATAGTATTCTTACTTCAAAGTTCATTAGAGAAGTCAGCACCTATCTAATCCTGCCAACTGACAATATATGTGTTATTACAACATGTAATTAGCTCATGAACACAGTGCATATTTGGTAGCACTGACATGCTTTTTATTTGATGGTTTCTTTTAAGGGGGTCAATACAGGAAAGTCTTTCAGTCAGTTAAGATTTAGATTTACAGAGGTGTCACTCTGGAACGTGGCATGAAAGCAATATTGTTTTCCTCAAAAAGGTCACCAGTTAGCACACAGGATCTAAAGTATATCAGGACGCATAACTCTCATGCAGCAATCTAATCATGAAAGCCAGACAAGATAAAACATAATCCACCTGCATGTGATCTGTAGGTGGATACCAGACATGTGAATGCAGCGCAACGTGACCTTCATGCATGATCTGGTTTCTGTGGCTGGTAAATTATGACACTGAATAGAAGGACAGAGAAAGGACATAACAGACGTGTTGAATGTGTTGACTTTTAAGTTGTGTGCAATATAAGGTTTTTTTCACAATTGATAAGACAGTTTTCTGTACTGACATGCATGAGAGCGTAAGAGTCAACATGTAAAATGCACTAATGTAACAAAAATGGACATAAGTCTCAGTTTGAGCTGTTGTGCCAGAAACTGACATGTGACTTAACAGAAACACTTTGTACGCCCACAACGGCCTAAAATCTATTTATTTATTTATTTAATTACCATAAACAAAGATTCCATTACAACAAAAGGGTCACTTTTTATTGCAGGATTGTGATTCTGATGACTGACAAATGCTCTTGCGCACGGATCACGTGCACTCCAGAAACTTACCATGTTAGCTCGAGATACGTAACTCATGCGCACGAGATATGTATCTCGAGCTAACATGATAAGTTTCTGGAGCGCATCAGTCATCATGGTGACCAGGAACTTTTTTTTTCTGCTTGTTTTCCTTTTTTTTTTTCTGTCTTTTTTTTTTCTTTTTCATGTCCCTTTAGAGGCTCCGTAGGGCTTTACTTGCATTACTGGGATTACTTTAGTTTCCTGTTGTGCTCTTGGAATTGCTCTCCATAAAAATGGCAGCAAAATAAACTTGACAGAAGCATATTACAGCATTTCTGATTCATTTCTGTAACATGGTACCAATGTTCTCATCGCTGAGAGTTGGAGAGAAAAAAAAGTGTATTTCCGAAAATGTCAGACTCTTCAGTTAACATCAGTTCATTCATTTTGGCATGTAAATATAGAAATACAGACCAGCACACAGCAGAAAAGCTCTGTACTTGTGATTTACAAAACCAATGAATGAACGCAGGTATAATTAAGACTGGTATCAAAGAGCAGTTAAAATTGAAACATCTCATTGAGTTTGGTATGGTGGGATCCTTCGCTCCTTGAGGCTGCAGGGCTTCAGTGAATATAAATAGACTAATGCTGGCTGGCATGTTTTCTTCCAATTACTTGCATTTAGTTTTCATTGAAATTTTTATTAACAGAAATATTCATACTGTGTTTTTATTATTAGCTGCTTTGTTTGAAATACGTTCAATCAGGGCATCAGCAAGACAAGCTACGTCTTCCCAGTTGACATTTATATTTAAAAGTATTTTTTCCTTTTCCTCTGTTTTTTCCACCTTCTCAGGATCTTTTGTAATTGAAGGTGTTGTAGTGGTTGCAGTGGTGGACAGAGAGACCAGTGAATTTGTCACATGGGCTTTCCCCATCTCATCCCACAAAATAATCTCCGTCTGCTCCAGTATGGCCTCTTCAAACGCTGCCCTGAAGTGATTCCTCCTTGTGCACCACCTGTTCCATGGCAGCACCAAGATGAATGAGCAGACAGCAGTCAGCAGGATGCAGATCAAGCCAATGACCTGCCAAGCATATCAGAACGAGTTGTAAAAGCACTTGTCATCATGTGCTGCTTGCTTTATTGTTACTGTGTCCTCTAAAACAGGTGTTGTGAGGTAGGAGAGCCTTTACTCACCATTGATTGGTTTTTCAGGTTAACTTTAGTCATCTTCTCGTCTGGACCGATCTCGCTCTCCTTCATACAGGATAAGGCCATCAGTTCGGAGTTGCCAGTCCCACAGCAAACATACCAGTCTCCATCAACAAGCACTGACCCACACCAAAGAAACCCAGACGATGCAGCCTGGAGAAGGTATATGAAGAACTCAAAGCAGAATCTCCTCCTGGAGCAGCATCTTCCCTTTTTAATTGAAGAGTGGTAGCAGGCGTATCTGAAGATCCTTCCAATGCGCTTGTCGTTCCACAGAATCAGGCTGATTATGATGAGAGATGGCAGTACCATGTAGCCGTAGCAGTGAATGAAATTCCTTTTTGAGTTGCACGGACATGCAAAGTCAGTCTGAAACCAAAGGTGGTAACACCAAAACAATATTAAAAGCCGGATCTGTCGACTCGCGCTCTGTGCAACATAGTCCGCACTGGGAACGGTAGTTCTGACTCCAAAGGAACTGCTCCAGGGCATGTCGCTGTATTAGCAGGAGGCATCTGATGCAGAGGCAGATCTGTGCTGCATTTATCTCTTTGCATCCTGAAGCAGACATTCCTCCACTGTTACATCTGCCCCTATTGCACCATTCACATTATGTAACCAGAAAGCAAAAAAAATTTGGTGTGAAGCCAGAGAGGAATCTGTTCAAGACATCTTCAAGGAGGCTGTCATCATAGGGGCACTGTATTAGATAGAAATTAATTTTCTCTGTCATATATGTAAATGTGGTGGACAAAACAGTAACAGTATCTTCCTGAGCCTTCCCAAGTTCCCAAAACACCACCACCACCAAGTACTGCCGCAAAACACACCACAGAATTAAGCCAACATGCAAAATTGTGTGAGCAAAAGTAGTCATATTTATTGCAGGGCTATGGTGGAAGATGACATAACATCACCATTCATCTGGGAGTCAGTGACAAAGGGTCAACTCCATGTACTGAGAAAGACAGTCTGATATGATCAGAAGCTGCAGAACAGCTTCTGAAAGGAGCTTATGGTGAGACTGTTAATAAATGGTTAAATAAATAAATAAAAACTTCCAATCTCAGGTTACACTACGGGATAGACCAGACATGCAAAAAGATTATTTCCCAGGTGAACTGCAAGAAGACATAAGGGACATGTGGATGAGCAACAAAATAAAGCCTATTGATGCATGTTGTAGCTTTTCTGATGAATTTCTGATATATGTATTGTAAGGTAGCCCAATGCATTCAGTGAAGCACCCTTCTTTTTCCATCCATCCATCCATCCATCCATTGTCCATACCTGACTATCCCTTTCGGGGTTGAGGGGGGCTGGAGCCTATCCCAGCTGTCAATGGGCGAAAGGCGGGGTACACCCTGAACCGGTCGCCAGTCGATTACAGGGTTGTAACAGAATATGTTTCTGCTAAATATATAAAAGATACTTCAAAGATAACAGTGATTCTTCTAGAAATGCTACCTGTTGTTAGTGTCGTTTCCTGTCATTATGTAATGAGTGACTGTCAGTGTTCATGTGAGAGCTGAACCTGAGATATGCATCAAGTGTTTTGGTTGTATCAGTGCATTTTAGTTGTTAACTGTTGTGCACATCTGCATGTTGGTGAAAGAAAATTGTATGAAGAGTTTTGAAACAGTGAACTTACAAAGAAACGTGTGTTATCAGTGATATGAACCAGTGTTTCCCAACCTTTTTAAGCCACGGCACATACTTTACATTAGAAAAATCACAAGGCACACCACCAAACAAAAATGTCACAAAAAGTATATTTTTTGAAATATAATGAAAAGTCTTTAGTCCCATTTTACTCAATTCACTTACTCAGTGTGAAA
The DNA here is from genome assembly GCA_037975065.1 of Chaetodon trifasciatus. Lineage (NCBI taxonomy): Eukaryota > Metazoa > Chordata > Actinopteri > Chaetodontiformes > Chaetodontidae > Chaetodon > Chaetodon trifasciatus. The sequence goes on along the minus strand of JBBMOE010000002.1, from coordinate 1,107,455 downwards.
CCTGGGCCTGTTTAGTTGAACATAAAGCTGATATTTTTGCAGGAATTGAAGAAAGAAACACAGGAAGATTTCACCTGACTGGTGCTCTAAGCCTTAGAGCACCAGTCAGGTGAAAATCTTCCACCGCACACCTGATGATTTCTTATGGCACACTTATGTGCCATGGCACAGTGGTCGGAAAACACTGATATAAACAAAAATTCAAATGAGCCCAACTTGCACTTGTTTTGCATCTGATTGCATGTGGCAAAGTACGACACACACTGAAATGACAGCTGACAGTGTGTGTGAATTGGATTTCTTTTTTTCTTTTTGCACTGTGCATACATTTGCTATGTAAATGTATGCACCTCGTTTAATCATACGAGCATCGAACAACAACATGGACAACATGTCACCCCTTGCGGCTATTTTGACATCTACACGGTTTCTTTCTTGACATATTTGCGGAGCTGTAGCGGCCGCAAGAGCCGCGCAATCCCTGTCTGAATACCCCCAGACTGTGTATCAAACGAGGGGACTATCAGTATGGCCACATCGTGTAGTTCATGTGTAACTCCTCTAGATGGCAGCATCTCCTTGTCTCTGCCTCAGTGCTCTCCTGCTAAATTTTCTGATTATGCTTTTATTCGCAGTGTGAAAACTCAGCTGCTTATGGCGTGTATTGTGTCACGCAGAGGTGTTTTTGCACGTGCGCTGCTTTGACAAATGAATGAATCATTCAAAATAAAGCCGTAATCTTACTAATCCACGGATCTGGTGAAGGAGCTACTCATGAGCAGCTGCCCAGACATGTTCACAAGCCTGTTCAGTGTCAGAGCCTCACATTTGTGTCTGACATTTGGAGGTCCTCATCTCTTATCACCAATACTGGCCAAAAAAAGAAAAGTCAGGTTACTCTGACATTGAGCTTGATTTGTAGAAGAACATAACCTCTGCTGCTTTTGACAAGGCCATATATGAAATCTGTGGAGCATTTTTTCAGTGCAAATCTTCCTTCAACATGAAGGATTATTTTCCAGGACAGAGGCAGCCTGAACATACTTTTGTGTTATAGCGATCAGTCATGCAAGATTATGCAGATGATGCAAATCTTGCAAAAATTGCCCATAATGCCATAATCACCACCACCTGACATTTATACCATGACTTGGCTGTTTTTCTGCAGCCCATCTGAGTGCACTGACTGCATTTTGGTGTCCGTTCCTCTCTTGTCCTGTTTATGGATACACTGTACTGTATCTGTGGAGTCATGAATGCATTGTGGTACACTGCTGCTCACTGTAAAAGACACACCTGGGATCAGTTTTGCTGTTCCAGTCTGTGTCTTATTTACAGGAAGCACAACCGCAGGGAGGTCACATAGATGTAAACAAGCAATTTGCCTGGGCAAAAAGCCCCCAGCTGACCATGCCAACCCTTTAGCCTCCCCACTACTCTTTGTCTCTCTGTTAACATTCCTCTACACTGCATTCTTGCCACCCTGTCTGTCTCTGTGTCAGCAGTGGGAACCAAGGCCCCATCATGAATGTGTGATATCCACTGAAATTCTTCCTCGCTGGTTTACAAGATGTTTGGTCTTTGCAAAACAAACAAACAAAAAAAAAGCATTATCTGGAATCAAAGATTTGCGGGTTACACCTTTTGAAAGAATCGCTTATCAAGAGGCAAAAAAGTGCACACATCAGCAGAAAGTCTAATATGTCTCTTCTTGCATTGATTACACAGGCCTTAACATAAAACCTCCTCAGAGCTTTTACTGTATGAACACCATGACACACTTTTTTGCCTCTCTTGTGGATTTGCTAACAAAGGGAAGGACTCTGAGAAGTTGATACACACACACACACACACACACACACACACACACACACACACACACACACACACAAAGAAAGAAAGAAACAGCAGTGTTCAGTGAACACCGTCCCTTCCCCCAGTCTCTGCTTGCTGTGACTTCGCATTCCTTTCAGTCCTAAACACAACCATAAACACACATTCATGCAGTCACACCCCTCCTCCAGACCCTCACTTTTACCTATTAGGTTTGCCTCATCTTGTCCCTCTTACCTTTGTCTCACTTTGCTTTTTCTGCTTTATCACTGAGAAACGAAAGGGGCGTGTGACACAAACTATGCTCACTGACATGTTCCTGACAAAAAAAAAGGTAAGGTCATTGTTTAGCGTGGCTGCAGCAAAACATTCCTCTTTTGCCTGAATGTGACCCCATTTCTGGAAAAACACTGATGAAGAAAGCACATCACACTGAAGTGTTCTATACTGTTCATTCCATTAATCCATTTTTTTTGGCTCTCTCCTGTGAGTCCGTACCACTTACTCTGATTACTGCAGCAACTTGAACCTTCCACACAACATCAGGTTTTCCATTTTACAACCACCGCTCGAGTGAAAACTGTGGTGTGCTTTACATTGGAATGTGTGTTTATAGAATGGGAACGTAGTCACTTAGTAAAGGCTTCACTGATCTATTTTTGGTTACAAAAGGGCAGAAGAGCCTCAAAGCAAGCTGACCTACCCCCACCAGCCTATCATTATTCCACACAGTTGCTGTAGCTAACGAGTGAGGAAACCGTTTCTTAAATAAGGATTTACATGAGAAAATAGATTCAACTCTGTCTGTCTTCTTGTCGTGTTGAGCTACGATAACCAGCTGAGGGCTGTAGCTTGTCAAGCAACAAATAAACACATTTCCAAAATGTGCATTTCTGACAACAAACTGTGTTCACTGATAATGGTTTTCTGTTCCTAAGCCCATGTATTAACATCCTTTATCCATTCATATGTTCACAAAGTGGTGAACCTCTCTCCATCCTCACTTGTGAATGACTGAACCTTTCCAGGATGCCCCTTTCATACCCAATCATGATACTATCACCTGTTACCAATCAACCTGTTAACCTGTGGCACGTTCCAAACTGGTGGTTTTGGAGCATTCCACATCTTTCCCAGTCTTTGTTGCTCCTGTCCCAACTTGTTTGGAACATGTTGCTGCATCACATTCAGAATAAGCAGGTATTTACAAAAATCAATGAAGCTGATGAGGAGAAACATTAAATAAATTGTCTTTGTACTGTTTTCAGTTGAGTAAATGTCAAAAAATGATTAGCAAATGATCACATTCTGTTTTATTTATGTTTTATACGGCATCCTAACTTTTGTGATCAGGACTGTATTGCAGGAAACACAGAATAACACTAGCATTAAGTTGGACTTGTGTTTTTGTTCAGCTGCATAAGGACAGTTTTCCACTTTGCCTCAGTCCTTGCTAAATGAGCTCAGGACCAGAGAGGGCGGCATCGTCTCTGGATCTGGTTTATGTCTTTGTATAGTAGTTTCAGCTTGCATTTGTGGATGCAGCGTGTTCTCAGACGATGGTTTCTGGAAGTGTTCCTGAGCTCGTGCAGTGATGTCCACTAAAGAGTCATATCTGTTTTCAGTGCAGTGACATCTGAGGGCCTGAAGATCACGGCTATCCATCACTGGTTTTCAGCCTTGTCTCTTGCATAATTATATACTGGAGACAATAAAATCCCCAAATTTGTTGCAATTTCACATAGAGAAACATTATTCTTAAACCAGTCTGTCACAGAGTGGTGCACTCCTCCCCAGCTTTACTTCAGAAAGACTCCGCCTCTCTGGGAGGATCTTTTTATACCCAATCATGTAGCAAACCTGTTGCCAGTTAACCTAATTCACTATGAGATGTTCCACCAGGTGTTTCAAAGTTTTTGTTGCCACTGTCCCAATTTTTTTGAGACGTGTTGCTGGCGTCAGAATCAAAATGAGGATGGAATGTACTCATGTGATGGATTTGGAAATGGGGTTTTACTATAAAAGTGCTTCATACTGTCCATCTACATCAGAAATCAAATGTTTTTTATAGTTATTCCAAACAGCTGCACTGAAGGTGGAGTGAAAAGCTGGCTGTCCTAGAGACTTGGGAAGAAAGTCCCAGAACTGGCCCATCATTGCAGAAACGGTGTGAATGTTGGATTAATCTAATGTTGAAAAGCTGTGAGAGAAAGTGGTTTGACCATCCACCAAGCAGTTCTGATGAGTATAATTAAATTTAAGTTTTCACCAGCTAGTTATTAACTTTGTCTTCAGTTGTGGATTTAGTGGATTTATCAAACCATTTTGCTCCAAATGGCTATGCGCTGCGGTCAAAGAGAGCAGTGAGGCTGAATGTGGTCAGTAAATCTATGTCTAAAACCAGAAAATCTAATTAAGGCTATCCTGCTGTGGTGGTTGCTGCTTGTTCATCTCACCTGCCTTCCACCCAGGCTTATTTCCCTTTGTCCTGATTAAGAGTTTAGACTTTAGTAGCTGCAAAGTTGCCAATCAACAGTCATCTTGAATCCAAGCTTCAAAACATCAGGGGCTGTCACAGACAGACGGGGGCTCTTGGCCTACTGTGGAGCTAATAACCAGTTTATCTTATCTTTAACAGTTTATCAGTTTATCTGATGTTATCTTTGGTGCAAAGTAACTGTGTATCATGGGTTTTGGATTTGTGAATGTCCTCACTGGGCAAAGTGCAAAGCAAACCGCTGATAAATTCTCCAAAGAGAGTGGTCTAGTTTGCATCAGTAGAAATGTTACATAATTATATCAACTTTTTCTACTTTACTTTGTTGCACAACCCTTTATCTGATCAACTGTTGACAGCATTGCACAGCCATGACACCACAAAAAGTAAAGAGCACAACTTACGCTGGTTAGAAAAGGAACTCAGCTGGCTGTATGTTCCCAAAAACAGCTAATTGAAGCAGGACTGTAAGTGTGAATCACATGGTTTATTACCTTAATTTTGTAAAGCAAAATTTGGTCGAAGCAGCAAACATTTAAAAAAGTGCACCACCTTATAAACGGTAGCCTTGCTGTGAGGCTGCAGAGCTTCCACACAGTCTCAGACAGCCCTCTGTGAAAGGACGCTGTCACCGTCGACTAAGGTGATCTTGTCGGTTGTGTGTGGGCAGCGCAGCTGGCTACAGCTTCACTCCGCCAGGCCAAGTCTGACTCATCGCTGCTCTCACTGCAGCATTCCACCGTCTCATTCGTCTCAGCATCCATTATCTCAATAAGCATTCCACACAAATCTGTGTTGACTGCCCCGCTGTGTATACGTCACTGCTGTCCTTATCTCAATGCAAACTCTCAGCTACAGGAAGAATATTCAAGTTTGTTGAGATATCAATGCTTGTCTGAGCAGAACAAACAGATTCTATTTGTTTCTTAGGGGTAAAAACAAGATCTAACTCCAAAGCACCACAAACAGCCACTTTATGCAGCAAAGTTCATTATACTCATTCAACAAATCAACACTGATGATGTAATGTAGATACACACTGAAATATTTCAGCAGCTATCAGATGAATTGCCATTAAATTTGGCGACAGATTGACCTGATCTTGCATGTTTAAAACCCTAACCTATCAGAAGGAACACAGTGTGTTTCCTAAATAATATCACTTCAGTTTCTTTATAACGTTAACTGCGGCATACCTCAGGGGTGTGGCCCTGCAAAATTGGAAACACTTAAGCACAGACGTGCCAGATTGTGCTGGGAACACTTAAAATGATGGCACACTCAGGTGTCACGTTGAAAATATTGACTCAGTGGTCAGGAATGCAAAGTGCATGAACTGCAGACATTGCAAACAAGTCTGCTCAGAGCACCTCTGGTTCTCCTACATCAGGCGCGTGAAATGGATGCACTCTCCAGGTATGTTATGAAACTGACAACTGAGGGCACGAACTGTGACCAAGTGAGCACAAGCCATGTTTGCAGAACATGTGAAATAAAGAGTGGACATAGGACATGCATACTTCTCAGTTGTCGAGGTGTTGGACCTGAGTGACAAAGATGTCTCTCCTAAAGTTACTTCAGGTAATATTTATTAAAACATTCTGCTGCTGAAATTCAGTCATACAGTCATATGTCACTGCACAGTGCCTTCAGATCACTTCAACCACTGTGTCCAACAGTGGTGGTCCAATAGGCACTTGGAGAAGCAGAAAAAAACAGCCTCTTTTGCTCTGTACAGGCTATGAATTGTATTCTTCTAGGTCATTGCAACATTGATGTGGAGCGTTGCAGTCTATTTGTTATGTTGTTGTGGGGCGTTTCAAGCTGGAGAGCAGGATCGGTTATGCACCTCATGCGGTAGATTTTATTTTGGGCACACCCAACGAAACCGGTTTAACTACATCTCTTTGTGCTTCATCTGATGCTCAGCCAAAGTTTTCATTGTGGCCGCACGGCTGAATGATTTGCAGTTTTGGAATAAACTAAAATACTCGCCTCAATGTGTCTGTAAAGGCAGGTGATCATGCTTAACTGACCAACTTAGAGGCCTGTTTTGAATTCTGATAAAACTATGATGTTTTAGAGACCTGAACTCACAGCTTATGTGTTATTTCTCTACCACATGTTAGTATGAAAAAGTCTTCTAACAGTTTAGCATGCAGCAGCTAGACTCTTTACTAAAATAAATACAGTGCACCAATTTCAACTTCACTTCAACTTGTCAATGGTTTCATCCCTTCATATCTGACTGATTTCATAATACCTTATATCCCATCCCATTAGATATAAGGCTCCACGCTCTACTACTGAGTTCCTGTCTGTGCCCTTTTCTCTGGTATAATGTCCCTGTTACTTACTGCTTATGCTTCGATACCCCAGTCCTTGTACCTGTTACCACAATCCTTCCAGCGGGTCAGTCTCTTAATTTTCATACTTTTAGGATCTGTTTGTCCTGCCAATGACTAATCAACAAACTGTAAACTTTCCTTTGCCCATTAACTTTCTCCAACCTTCTGTTGCTTCGCACAAGCTTGTACCCTTTCTCTTGTTTCTTATCTCTCTCCCTCTGCCTCTCTCTTGTCTCTCAGGTTTCTCTTTGCTGGACCATCAGCCGTCCCTCAGCCTCGCCGTCGTCCGCACCACATTTCATGACATTGTCATATTGTGTGTCATATTTACCATGAATATAGAAGAAAGCACACCGCTAGTTGTTTTCACTTTCATCTTTATTTGTGCAAAGCAGTAAATTTACAACAAAGATCATTTCTATGCTGCAGCAGTTCACACTAAACCTTTTAAATTACACTGTATATTTTTATGAGTACATATGCAATCAGTATAGCTGCATAGATCGCAGAGGTTATCACTGTGAGTCACACGATCGTGTAGTAGTGAGTGCTATCAAGAACAGAACATGTTCCTCAGTGTGTTACATCAACACATTCTTTATATTTGGATGATTTTTAGCATGACCCTATATATTTTCGTTAGTGAATATTACATATACTAAATTACAAGTATAAACAGAAGTAAGGGTGTTTGTTCTCTACTGGGGACAAATTACCGTTTTATCTAAAGAACCAAAGAGATCAAAATTTGAGTTCTTTTGGTCCAAAGTATATTTGATACTGGAGGTGAAGTAACAGTTATGGAATGTACTATAGTTACAGATCACATTTTCCATTTCTTCTGTAACAAATATGAGAAAGGACAACAAAATTAAGAGAGAAATTGCATGTAGTGAAAGGTCAGGGAAGATGATACATTTCAAAAATAAAAGATAACAAAATGAAAAGAAATTCAGGTTTGGTAGAAGAAAGAGCCATCGAAGTAATAAGAGGTGACAAGCAAGGACTATTGCCTTATGAGGGACACCAGTTAACACTTTTTATATCTGAACAGTCATCCAGTATAACCCACTGCACATTCCACTGGTGCAACCCTAGTTCCACTGTATCTCAAAATAAATTCAAAACTATACAGTGAGCACATTCAAAAGGATAACATGACAATGAAATATACAACAAAATACACTTGCATGTAAAATAAAACTAACAATTCAACAACTTAAAGAATCACAGTTCAACAACTCCCAAATGGTTAAACATGAAAATACTCAAGTACATATATTGTGGGTATTTTCTCTCAGTACAGATCAAAAGTGCCACAGCAGACATTCAAACACCTTTTGGTGGTTTGTGTACCAGTATCAGGTGACCGGTACACACTGGTACACATAAGAGTCACATATTCATTTTGGTGGCTTCCACGCAAAATCCCAGTGGCTCACAGGTAAACAGGGATGTATAAATCTGTGACAACTTAACAGGAATGAACATGGATACGCCTTTGTGGTGGTTGCACAGCTTTCATTTGTAGCAGCAGAATCACATAATACAGTGCAATGTGTTTTTAAGCTGCATTTCTTCTTGTATATTCCCACAGCAACTATGAATTCTACATTTTCTGGCAAACATGGATGACACAGTGTCTTTTGAATTGACCTTCACTAAACCCCTATCCCAGACCCAGTACATGTCCAAACATGGCTGAGCAACTGTAACGTGACGCAGCAGGCCCATCAAGCTTTGGGTTTTCTCCACATTGTGCATGGGATTGTAGTAAAAACGACACTCAATATTTTAATTTTGGAGAATCATCTTATTTCTTCTGACATTTCAAAGCCAGAAACACAAGAGCAGAAGTGTTAGGAATACATTAAAACATTGTTTGTTAGCATGTACAGCTAACTAGCTTAGTACGTAATTTACGCTCGTAACTGAGCCTCACTTCCAAGGCAAAAGAGATATTAGCTACTTCCCTACTGGGTGGAAGCAGGGCTTGGATGCTAGGCTAACATTAGCAGCTCTGTTCTTCTGCCAAACACATCAATTAAGCTTTTTCTTTTTTAACAACTAAAATATATTGTTTGAAAATATGAACAAGTATGTAGGCTAAGCAGCCAAACGAGGTACATTTGGGCTAACTAGCTCTACACTGCAATGCCATAATCTCATACGTGGACCATGAACTGGTGAGGATTGCTGACCTGGGACATGTAGCTTTAGCCACATTTTGTCATATTATATCATGTATGTAGCATACAAGTGCATATTTAAGATGCATTAAAATGAGTTACCTGGAAACATCAAATTATTAAGTCAGCCAGAGACAGACAATTTCAACAAACTCATGGTGCTTACATTGGCTTAATTAGCCAGCTTGCTACAGCTGATAAAATCTGCCAGGGACAAAAATCGATGGCTATGAAATGAGAAAGCTGCTTTTGTCTACCACTGTCTGAGGAAGAAAAATGAAAAAGAATTTCGAGTGGTAAATCAGCCATATTTTGCGAGATTCGAAAGCTTGACAGGCAATAGTGACTGAGGAGGGGGCTTAGTGAAAGGTCCGTTCTTCTTGACACGGCACCGCACCTTTCCAATATGGGAAATGTGAAAAAAAGTGTATTTAGAACATTTCTGTCATGGAACATTTTACTGTCTGTTAGCGTTTCCAATTAAATTCAATAGGCACCGCTTCTGTAAAGGTGAGCTGAGAGACTAGCTTTTGGCCACGCGTATCAGAGAGGAAAGAGGAATGCTAACCATGCCAAAAAGCTTCTTCTGATCAAAATGGGAGAGGTGCCGAGCACAGAAAAGAAACACTCAAAATATCATGGTCTCTTTTAAAGGCAGAGTGAAGGCTGTCTCAGCAGCAGATGATAAATCTGTGTATCTGTGCACATTGGCGCAGATCTTGAGTTTGGTGCGCTTACAATGATTTGATGGGGTGAGGTAGAACTGAGCTGGTCTCTGGATGTTTGGATGAGAGACAGCAGGACAAAGTAGTCATAGCAAACTCTCTCATTTTAAACAATTATATTACTGCACAGGAGAAAGCCTTACAGGAGAACCTGTGAGGTAAGCCTGATGCACACAGGGCACAGTGCTTCACTGCTCCAGTGCTGTATTCCTTTTCTAAACGTACATTGTCTAAGACTTTCACCATGCTGGAGCAGACAATGGCTATAATATGAGGCAGTGCATGTGACTGACACCAATGATTCAGCTCTAATGGGAGTGGTCTTGTTCACTGTTAGATTCAGCAAACGCCATATTTTACTAAATGCCCCTTTAACAGAGTTACTCTTTAGCTACAACTTAGATAATATTTGCAAAATTCAGCTGTGCAGTATGATGTGAATGCCTGTGTCATTATTCTGGATTATGGATACGCTGATGAGGCAACTTGGCAGTAGGCACTTGCACCAAAAAACCAGTGACACCACCAAAGAATCCATTACCACAATAAGGAAACATTGCTTTGAATACTGTGTGACATCTTCCTTAATGCGGTGATAATATATAAAAAGTAAAAAAGCAAAAACAGTCAGTTAGATCCCTAGTGTCTGATAGAGAGCTTTGCAACAATTCCCCAGGCTTATAACGCATGGCTGGAATGTCTTTTTGACTAAATCACAGTCCAAATATTAACACCCGACATGCAAACAAAAAAGAGATGGGACCTGTCACAGTGATCTAGAGTTAAAACCATAAACCCACCAAACCTCCGTCAGTAAGATATTAACAGTTTGAGCAAATTCACAGCTGACAAGTTTAACTACGTTATTAGTTAGGAAGCCGCAGAGAACCAGGCCTAACTGCAATGGATATGATTTCGATTTGGTGGACTTTAAGATGCTGTCCAGAAAAAGGAACTGTAACTATTCACATACTTGGAAATACAAGATAACTAGCTACCCTGGCCGGAGGAAAATGTAAAAAAAAAAAAGAAAGTGTTTAATATCTAGAAGTGTAGATATCGATCTGACCTGTAGATCAACTCGTGACTCTACCAGCCAACACATCAGCCCAGCAGTAACAGCTACAGTAGTGCCAGGGCACCGGCACATTGACTATGTTTACAGACAAGATTGCGTTTTTTGCCGTTTTTCCCTTAGTGTAAGCTGTTAACATGGCTAATGAAAATGACTATTCCACTAATATTCCTGTTTAGACGCAGCTGTGCATGCTCAGATTAACATAATGACATTCGTCCTGTTGTCCTTATGCTGCTTCTTTGAGTCAAAATAGGACTTTTTCAAAGGTTTCCACTGGCCGGACTTGCTTGACTGTGCGAACACAGCCTCCCTCTTTCATTTATTCAACCACATTCTTGAAAAAAGTAGGCTGTTTCTCCTTCCCACGAAATGTGGGTTATTTTGCGCATACCCCTCCCTTACCCTAGCCATGCAAACTGTTGGCCCATTGGTTTGTTTACAACACACACAGCTGACCATAAACAGGCAGGAGGCCATGTGTTGCAAACCCCAACTGACATGCATATTCCAAAAGCGCTGTATAAAAGAATGCTCCTGAAAACCAAATCATATCACTTGTCTCAATCGGACAATGCTACATTTGGAATAAGGCCAAATTCGGAACATCCAAACCCAATATGCTCTTTGCATGACCCAAATCCAATTTGGGAATACTGTCATATTCGGAATAATAGTGGAACTGTTGTGTGTGTGTATGTAAACGTAGTAAATGAAATCTATATATAATATACATAGTTAGCAACTGGTTGCTTCTGCAAGCAGGAATCTAACAAGAGAAGTTCATATTTTTCCAACACAGCATTTCCATAAGGGAATGATCAATACATAAACATTGATGCAATGTTAACTTTTCTAATCAAGCTGTAACCGAAATCCACTCTTCTCCTGCGCAAAACGTAACCCACGTGTTAGTGATATAGTCTGAATAAGGCAGAAGCAGTTCTGACCAGTGATGACAGTTAGTACAAGTAGATGGGGTTTTTTTTTTCTTATTTTTGCGTCTCATGGGGTTTCACGCCGTAAACTTTGAGCTGCAATGGACTTTGTACGTGAAGCACCGAGCTACATGATCAAGTTTTGGCTTTGAACACAACACCAACAGTAGCCGGCAAATCCTCTCCAGACAGGGAGTATAAGTAAAGCATGGATCGTGGAGTCGTTATCAGCTTGTGTGTCGTCCTCCTGCCATTTTGCTGAATGTGTTGTCAATCCATCCAATCATCTTGCTGCATTAGACAGCCCAGATCTTCTTCATCTGGAAGTAGGCATCAAACCTGGCCAGGGCATACTCCTACAATACAGTCAAGTATGTGTGTTAAACTCTCAAATAAAACACTGAGGGGGTGAAATTATGTATACCTTTGTGTCATTAATTAAGAACGGAGACATAGGTCACATGATTTGTACATATCTGTAATTTAGTTTTGATTCATGATGCAGCTCTCCAAACTTTTGAATCGAAGTATTTTGTATTTGAATGCTGTATTTTTCAAGTCTTAAAAGCTGCACTGCAGTTACTCTCTGAGCATATGTTGTGTAAGAATGTTCTATCCTCCCAAAAATGTTATGATTTCCAGGTTTTTTATCCAAAAATAGAATTTTTCAGCACAACCCAATTCTAAATATGATGAGGTAGGTTGTGTCATCCGAGAGCTGTGACAGAAACAACCTTCCTCTGTGTCTCTGTGTCTTATTTCTTGTCCCCCAACCTGTTCTTTATAGGCAATATGGACACGGTGCCAGCCTCCAAGACAATTCTCTCTGGTTTTAGTACATATTTTCTTTTCTCATTCAAACATAGATGCCACAAAAATTAAAAACATGCATGAAAGTGATAAAACCTTTACTAACCAGGTATCCAAACTTAATAGTGGAGAGCCGGGCCTGGATGATGGACCACAAGCCCCAAAAGAAGTGGGATGCCAGGGAGAACCTACATTGAAAAACACATGGTTGCAATGTTACGTGCTTGTTTCTACCTTTCTGTTGTACTGTTTCGTCCTCTGTCATTGAAACGTTCTGCTCACCTGTTGACCTCCACATACATCTCCTCCTTCACTTTCATTTGGTCCTCTTCACTCAGGTTGCCAAACCCTGGATCAGACTCACGCAGGTAGCTGTCGATGAAGAGGAGCTGCACAGAGACGTGACAAGTTCACACTCGTCAGCAGTCGAACAGTAAAACCAAATAAAAAGGTTTTAACGTATTATACGCACCTGCTGGGCCTTTGAAGGGTAGGCCTGAGGACTGACTTTGAAGAAAGGAAACTCATCACAGTTGTAGTCATAGATCCACTCACAGAAATGATTGCCAATATCGAACCCCCTGCACGGTTAACAGATGGGGAGGGACAGAGAAACGATTAGTGATGACTGATGCAGCCTTTACAACAGTATCTATTATTGTTTTTACTGCATAATTTGATGTCCTTGTAAGAGTAAAACTGCATGGTTTTCTGGGGGGCAAGCTATTGTGTCAACCAGACCAAGATGTACTCGTGTGTTTGTGCATGTGTTTCTCACCTAATTAGTTACGGCCTTTTTTTTAAGCCCTATATTGTCTCAACCTCTCTTGGTTTTGTTTGTTCAGGCGAACACGAGATCCTGTTTGTTGTCTCAGGGAGGATGACAGACTACTTTTCCAAACCAGTCCTGAAGCCTTTCATGCTGTTCAGTCAACTGCTCTGAAGCCCTGTGGTTTATGGGTTAAAGGTGCATAAACACAGCTGATGCTGGTTCGTTCTTTTCCATCTAACGTCCAGCAACTGAAGGAAATGGCTGCTGCCATGTGGCTTTAGTTGAAAAATGATAACAGTCTCCAATCAAGACTCACCTGACTACAAGAGTATTTAAGTACCAGCTCTCCTACCAGCGTTCATCAAACTGTCTGTTATGCAACATGGTAACCTTGAGCGTCAGTCTCAGTATTTGCTCTGCTTGCTTGCCTGCCAGGTTTACCTGCCAGCTGCTCCGGTGGATCAGTCATGAGAACCGTGTTTGCATTTCCATGACAACCTATAACAGAACCCCACTGTAAATCCTATTGCCTAATAAAAAACTAGATGACGACACTTTGGTATCTTGAAGTGGGAATTTGTCAGTTATTGTGACAATAACAAACTAAAGATTAATCCGTAAGTAAAACAACATCACCGACGGATTCATTGCTAATAAATGCTTCTCAACTGCAGCCCTATACCTAAGTATTGAGATGAATAAGGAAAGACAGGATTCAAATAATGACTAAATAATACAGATGGATGAAGTGTTGACTTTCCATTTGCAGCAAAAGGCAGGTAAATTAGAGTAAATTACAACAAATGGAAAAGGATAAGAAAACAGGGGCAAACCACCCAGGGTGATAAATCTCAAACTAACATAAAAATATATTCATACAGCAGGAGAATTAACACCTGCCTTTCATAAAGACCTGTTTCAATTACAAGCCTGTTCATATCTATCTTTGTATAAGGAACTATTTGAGCATTTGCAGTAACTACTCAATCAATCAGACCAGAGCAAATCTACTGGAAGTATATGTGCACCTGCCCCAAAGCACCACTTGCATGTTTTTTTCCAGGCTGTTATCAGGAGCTGTGAATCGCCTCTACCACAGAACCTCCCACTCGTCCCCTTCTGTTTCCACATGTAGCTAATGTCAGTCAATGGGGGTAAAAAAATCCACACTAAATGTGTGTGCGTGTCCATTTGTGGGTGTGTTCTTCCTGTACATGCATGATGGCCCCTTTCCTCACATGTTTGGTATGGTGTGCGCAGTGTGTCATTCGTGCGCAGTGTGTCACGTGTTTGCTGTGCAATATGAGGAGACTTAAAGGGGCCACACTGAGGGGAGCTGCGGGGGAGTGGGAGTGTTTCTATTTGTGTGTGTGGGAGACAGAGAAAGACTTGAGAGCTTCTGAGAACAACTGTGAGTCAAGGCCAGTGTGTTCTACACGGTTTCCCACAAACGGACCAGTTTGGAGTTCACACGCCCTGGACATTTGGCAACAGAAGTCACTCAAAGGTGCTGAAAATAAGTTATACAATCTCATTATTCTATTCTATTCTATTATCCATCCTTTGTGCATTACTGCAGTGGAAATCCACTGCACCAATATCTCCATTAGTAACACTGACAGGCCTGAATAAGGTATTTCCACTGCCTCCATCCTGTGCGTCCTCATTGGCTTGCAAAATTCTGGTTACATAAGCTGCAGTAAATATATAAAGAGAGGGAGGTGGTCATGAATGATGACTGCTAGAGGGAAATATTGATGGAACACAGATACAAGCCAGGCTGCATTCTTTTCCCTCTCTTTTTTTTGCTTTCTTTCTAGGCCAATGTCTGGGTTACTATTTCTCTTTGTCTGTCTCTCTCACTTTCGACTCTCAGCCTCCGCCCCTGCTCTCTGCTCATCTCTTTCGACTGCAGAGTCAAGGTTGATTGGGAGGCAAAGAACTGGCAAGAGGATGAGGGACAGTGATGCAGCAGTTGCAGCTAAGGGTGATTTATTAGAAATGCCTGTCAGTCTGGAGAGAGCGTTTGGATAACACAGTACTAGGTGGATCGAATTTGTTTAAACCATTTGACTCACTTGAAGTACAGAGCCCCAAATTGTTCAATATTAAATACTAGTGCTGTCAATCGATTAAAATATTTAATCATGATTAATCTCATGAATGTCAAAGCTAACTCGTGATTAATCGCAAATTAATCGCCCTTTTTTATCTATTCTGAATGTCCCATTAATTATCATTTTAATACTCTTATCAACATGGAAAAGTGGATAGGCTTGCTTTGTGCAAATATTTTTTATTGAAAACAACAACGTGTAGTGTTTTATTTCACACTGACATTCTCACTTCGAGCAGTCATTCACATTTTAAACAAAATCTCACACAATTTAACACTGTCAATAAACAGATGACAAAAAAATAAATACTTGGCTACAAAAAAGCCCCTTCAACAACCCTTTCTAAGGGATCAAAACAGGGTGATACAAGATAAAGGTACAAAGTGCACATCATTGTAAACTAGGACTCAGCCTATAGTGCAATTAAACCAGGCTTAAACTTCCATTTCTTAAGTTTCCTTTGAACAGACAAGCAGTCAGACTATACTGCTCTTCTATTTATTCACCAGAGGCTGATCAACCCAGCCTCTTATTTCTCTCCAGAGAGAATGAACATTACTTGGCTATGGCTGCAGTAAGCTTGTTCTTAGTTGCGGTATCCATATGCCTCTGTGGAAAGCCATCCATTGTCGCCTGGTTTTGACAAGGAGGCGGCGGAGAATTCGCATTAGCCGTGTGTTTGGCCATCAAGTGGTATTTCAGACTGGATGTGCTACGGTGATAATTCAGTTCACACCAACAATACACACAGATAACTTTGGTCTTGTCAGTCGACCCGTCTGGTAACTTTTTGAAACTTAACTTTCCATTCAGAATCTTGTTCGCATCCATTTTGGCGTTTCGCGCTTGACATCCACACAAACCGGTAGCCTACTCTTTACAGCTAGCGAGCAGGCAAGACCAAACACGTGCGTGAGGCGTGCCTATTGTTTTGTTTCCGGTTTACAATCGGATCCTGTAGTTTTTCTAACGTTACTAGCAGTGGCCACAGCTTATAAAAAACTACAAGTTCACTAGGTCACAAAGAGTGTTAATCTCGCGATAAAAAAATGAAGCCGTTAAAGTTGATTTGCCTTAATAACGCGATATTTTTGACAGCACTACTAAATAAATAAGTAAGTAACTGTAAAATAATCATTTCCAACAGTCTTCAAACATTTTTCAAAATAACACTTGTGTTTTGTGACACTTCCCATTTCCACATGATACCACATTTCAGATAATCATATGCATCCTGACCCCTCAGCGAGCAAGCTCAATAACTGCTATAGATAACAGCTGTTGAGACATACTGTACCTCATTGGCTGCTCCTGCGTGTCACCACTATGCATCTGCACATCCGCCATATTGGAGCAGACTGGCTTGCAAACAAATATAAGTAAAAGAGGGAACTGCATTTTTTCTAGATAAAAAGCACTTTAACATTTAAGTTTCTCAGCTGACTTGAATGAGTCTTTTTTATATTCAATATTTATTCAGAGTACATCTTTTTCCTTTCACTGCTGCAGTGCAGTATCTCACTATTTGATTTTGTTCCATTTTCAGCAATAATGACCAATTATTAGTACTTTTTTCCCCCCATCATTTCAAAGTGAATGAGCTGTGTCCTGACCAAGAAAAGCTAAAATGATGGGAACATATATGCAAAAACTAATTTCCACAATGTAAAAAACATTCTGCACATTTCATGTACATTAAATTCTATTACAGAGGGACATCTCCACAAATATTAACCAAGGAAAAAAAGAAAAATCTACTCTAGCAGTGACAAGACTTTTTTCTACTCCACGTCAATCATAAACCTTTGAAAAGAAAAATGATTCAAAGAAATCGGTTGAGAAATGTAAATGTTACAGTGCTTTTTACGCAGAAAAAACGCAGCTCCCCCATTTGCTTGTACTTGACTTGTATTTGATTACAGGCCAGTCTTGACCGCTCCAATATGGCAGCAACGTTGACTTACAATCCAGCAGCCAATGAGGAATCTATTACAACTGAAACTAAAACAACAGAAATTTGGGTGTCATGATTGATGACCAACTAACTTTTAAAGAGTATGTGGCCTCTGTTGCTCGGTCATGCCGATTTACGCTGTACGTCAGGAAGATCAGATCCTACCTGTCTGAGTATGCAACACAACTCCTAGTACAAGCGCTGGTACTATCACCAACTATTGTGAGTCCTTACTGGCAGGCCTCCCAGTATGCTCATTAAAACCCTTGCAGATGATCCAGAATGCAGTGGCTTGCCTGGTATTTAACCAGCCCAAAAGAGCACGTCAGTCCGCTGTTCATATCCTTCCACTGGCTCCCAGTTGCTGCCCGCATCGAGTATAAGTCCTTGATGCTTGCATTCAAAACTGCCACCAAAACCGCTCCGACCTACCTGAACTCCCTCATTCAGGTTTATGCTCCCTCCCGCTCACTACGCTCTGCCCAGGAATGGCGCCTGATGCTGTCGCCTCCAAAAAGCCCTAAGTCTGTAGCTAGACTCTTTTCTTCTGTGGCTCCCTGGTGGTGGAACTAGTTACCAAACTCCATTTGATCTGCAGAGTCCACCTCGATCTTTAGGAAAAGGCTAAAGACCAAGCTCTTTACTGATCACCTTCTTTCTTAAAAAAACAAACAAAAAAAAAACCTCTATTCACTCTACTCACTCTAAGCATTACCTTGTAGAACTGCCTCGTAGCACCTATGTCCAATTGGACCAGAAAGTTGTGTTAGGGCACTTACTCTTGTTGTTTTCTGCCATCTACAACCTTGCTTGTGATGTATGAAAATCTCATATGTACGTCGCTTTGGATAAAAGCGTCTGCCAAATGACAAATTGTAATTGTAACTGCCACCAAACAGTTAGTTCCTGTTCGCTAGAGTAACATAAGAAGCACATATGAAGGCACTTATTATACTATATCTTTGTATCTTCCATAGTTAAGCTTTAGGTGTTAGAGCTAGGCTTTCAGTTTCAGGCTGCTTGAAGCTGAAGTCCAAGGAATCCAAGAGATTTACGCTTATGTAAAATGTACAAACTAGAAGGGAAATACCAAGAGCAATACAAACGAACTACAACAAACAGGCAGCTGCTCAAAGCAGTTTCCCTTTGGGGAACACCAAAGTTAACTGTGAACTTCCTTCTTTTTGTCTCCTAGTTTCATTTCTCTATGTTGTCATGTGGCGGTTAACTCAACACAATGACCTGTTCAGAGGCCAGATATTATAAACTACAAGACCAATTTAAACATTTTCCAATTCTTCCATTTCTCTTTAGCCACTTGATCTCTAAATTCTGATGACCACCACGATACATCGGTTTACTTAAAATAATTCATGCTCACATGTTTTTCACTCAGTGCAGTTGGCAGAAATGATAAACAACTTGCAAACACAAAGCACGCTATTGTCACAGTTAGTGGTAGAGACACACTGATGATATGCCAATACAGTGTATGTAATGGGAAGATATGATTTACCTAAAAAGAGCAAGTTTGCAGGACGCAGCATTTGGGAGTGACGAACACAGACATCAGTCAGCATCAGTCCTCCCTGTCGTCCTTCCTCTGCTAATTTTATTGACTGCCTGCAGCCATCTCTGGCAAGGGGGGACTGCCATCTCAGCCAGTAGCTAAGTTTCCAAGAATTTTCAGCTACATACAGACAGCTTTTGTTTTAGCTTGTTCATAACAATTGCCAAAAACTGCTAGACCTACTAGCATGCTGTGGTTGTGTAAGACATACCACACAGCGGTGGATGGTAAAAAATCGCCAAAAAATTATTGCATTTACAGAAAAAAAAGCATAGTTGCACCTGGTTAACTGTGTACATCTGTCTGGTCTGCTGTCCAATGAAGTCCTGACCTGCCTTACTCTGGCTCTGACAGGCTACTTGTCATTGCTTTCGACGGTTGGGTTGGTTTGGTTCAGGCATGAGGAGTGTAAGTAAGGTAGTAAGGCAGGCCATGCCCTTGCTATCCTTCAAACGTTTCATGTCACAACAAATATGTTATACCTACTCACATGACTTGGATAAGATGTCACACCCCCACCCCCACCCCAAAACAACACACAATACTGATGAGAAGGATCAATTCACTGAAATCTGCCTTACAGTTGTTTCTAACTTACCTGTAATTGTAGCTGCTGTACTCAAAGTCAATGAGCATCAGCTTCGGTTTGTCTGAGCTCTGGTGACCCTTCAGCAGCAGGACGTTTCCTGAAAGCAACACAATCAAACGTCATTTCCTTATGAAAGAGACAAGCAAATGTGCAGCCTGTAGGAGCAACTGGCATCTGTGTATTTTACCTTCTTGACAGTCGTTGTGGCAGAACACGACAGGAGAATGGGTGGACTCCAGCAGAGACCTGAACATACACAAAGAATGGTCAATCAGCGGGGTTTAAAGGGCTCCTGGTTCAAGATAAACTGTGCACGTCTTCATATACTGACCACAATGATCCCTATATATGATTATGGAAGACACATGATATTCTGGGTATTACCAAGATGTTTCATTTCTGTGTTTCACTCCATCATTTAATCTATTGAAACCTTTGCGAAAAAGCAGCAGGTATTCCCAGGCAAAAACTCTGCGTAAAGTAAGTACGTAAATACAGAGTAAACACTTCCATCCTGAACAATTTCCTGGAATGCGAGCAAATGTTGTTTGAGACAACAGATAGCGGTTCCTTTGGATTAACGTCTTACAACAAAAAGAGCGGCTGAAGCAACAAGTGGTTTTATCACTTACCTGGCAGTTTGGTTAACTTTCACTAAGTACTGAATGGTTAGAATAACCGTAATACATACATTGTACATAAAGTGTGTTAATAGTGGTGGTGCTTAATAGTGCAACATCTGCTTGTCTAAATGCTCATATTTCTGCTTTTCAAAATTACGATCCACTGATAACTATTATGGAACAATTCTCCTCTTTATCTCTGTATCTTAAAAACACGAGCAGGTCTGAACGTTGTCATATGAAAGAAGCAGTGTTTGTTCTGCATGTAGTCTCTCAAAACATACTGCTTACAGGTTAATCTGAGGTTTTTCATCATAGGACTTACACATTCTGTACATTCTGTTTTGAAACTTTCCGAGAATGAGTCATGTGTTATCCATGTGCCGGTGTGTGTGTAGGAACATACTTGAGCATATCCATCTCCTGTGGGAGGTTGTAGCTGAGCAGGCGGTTAAAGCGACGCAGGTGGGACTCTCTGGTGAAGTTCAGCCTCATGACTTGACTCAAGTACCTGGTGAGAGTGTTACACACACATTTAGTTACTCCTGCCTTTCCCTCAAAAACATTTGTGTTTTTATCTGTGAAGGCAAAGTGACACAGGGTGAAGCGTGAGTGCTCTGTGAATACACTTTAATATCAGTCTTACTCACTGATAAGCATGATGCCACAGCTTGACAATCACTGTATGAGAATCAGAGGTCATGATGGCCTCATGCTACACCTCAACTAACGGCAAAGTCTTTGTGTCTTATAATACAAATTACAATGATTTATTACAGTCATTTTTGTTTACTGATGGTCAAAAATTAAAATGTTTTAGGATAACAACACAAAGGTACTGTATGACCATACAGCTGGAGGTGGAATTTGTCATGATGACATGATGAGGAGTAATTCACTATAGTCATCTCAGGGACAACAGGCAGCATTCAGGGGCCTCAGCGTGAATTACGTTCTATGTGGCTGCATCACCACTAACAAGGTTAAGAAAAACAATTCTCAGATATGTCAGTGCTCACAAGGTTTATGACACAGGCAGGCTGAACAAAAGACTGTTTCAGCGTTCCACAACTGTCCGTTTTCCATCCAAATGCAGCACAAACATTGACTGAATTTTCGAATTAATTGACAAAAGAAAATGCTTAGGGCGGCTAATGTTAGCGAATGTAACACGTTCTAGGCTGTGGGGACAAGCTCGCAGTGATGAAAAAGTTAAATGCTGACCTTCGTTACAGCTCTAAATGCTACTAGACAAGTTTTTACATTTTCCTGCTCTGCAAGAACAAAAGCTGCTGTGACATCTGAATATGCTGCTGAGTATGAAAACTCCTCCAGGCGTTTGACGAGAGGTTTGAGAACATGAAAAGTAAACAACGGGAACTGAACATATTTGCTCTGCTGTTTAAAGCGGAACTTACTTTCTGAACGTTTTATAACATTCTTCAGTCCTGATTACCTCCAATGATACATTTTTTATCAGTGGAACAGATATATCTGGGGGAAGTCTTTTCAGCGATAAAACTGATAATCTCTCTTTTAATTGAATGGCACTTTGTAAAGATAAAATCGTTCAACAGTCTGGGTCCACCTGCTGCTGGCTTACTGAACTTCAAGGCCAAATCATCAGAGGGATACAAAGCACTCTTATCTGAGCAATTTAACACACCCACAATGCAAATCCTGCTCTGATTTGGCTGCCAAGGTTTAGTTTCTGTTCCAATTCTCTGACACGTCTAAAAAACATTAACGTGACCTCTATTTATTAGATAAAACTGCTTTACTAAACAAAATATCACGCAGTCAAGATTACTGGGAATCCTGTTTCATCAAATAATCTTTTGTGAGTTGTGTTGACAAAGTAAAGTCCAGCTCCTGATAAACTAATATTACACATTATGTTGCTGATTTCTGAATCCTTAATCTTGATGAGTAATATTTTCAATACATAATCCAGGAAGTGATAAACCAGAACAGATGACGACTAAAGCAGGACAATGGACTTTATCACCACACGCTGACAAACATTGCGCAATGTAAACTAGTAAACACCCAACAAATAATCATAAGTGGAAGAGTACAGTGATAAGCCACCTGCCGCTTCATCCGCAATAAGATAAGTAATCAGTGTCAGACTCGCTTATTTTAGATTCAGTAACTTCCCCAAAGGTGAGACGGGACACAAGCTGGAGCAGGACAGGACGGGGCAGGATGAGACAAAACTTAAAAGACTCACTTGTCCATGGTACCAAACAGCCACTTGGGTTCCTTGTTGAAAGGCATCCTCATTCCATGAAACTTGGCCATCTTCTCAGCCAACTCTGCTGAGATACTGGGGTCACTCAACTCACAGGTGTCCAGTTTGCGGCTCTGTCAAAAGAGTACCATAATTTGAAGTTGCGCTAAACGTTTTTATTAGAATGATTTCCAAAGTAAAATAATCAAAAATAAAAGAACACCATTATCAGATTTGGTTTAATGCAACCAAGACCAGCCTAGTGAGTAAATATGACTCAGCTATGTGCAGTTTACTGATGTTATCAAATCCAATGCAATATTCCAGTATTAAAGTTTTACAGTAACCTCTCACCACCAAATGTCTACTGCAGTTTAGAGACACCCTGGACATCAGTGTGGATGTAAGAACACAGGTCGTTCACGTTTATACAGCACACCATGTTCAAACATGATAACATGAATCTCTGTGGATGACTTGTGGCTGGTCTTTCACAGCCACGTGAAGTCAGCTGAGGTCATGATTTTCTGATGATGTGTAAAATGAAGTGTAAACACAGCACTGTTTAGCTACAGAAGAGCAGATGTTTTATGGTTTATTAATTCTCTCTGAGCATCAATCCACGATGCATCATTGAAGAGTACACCAACACCATCACGCTGCATCATTTATTCCACAGCTGTCAATGTTCAACTTTAGCTCTTGCCACTAGATGCCAGACCCTATTCCCAATCCAAATGATACTGGAAAACCATGTTTTTATAATGAAGATAAGCCAACATGTCTTCTCAACACATAATCAGATCATATATAAAGGAAAAAATAACTTGGACTTTATTATTTGCTATATATTATTGTTATTGCTATATTTTTAAGACTGGGAGCAAGTGAAATTTTGATACCAAATGATACATTTTAAAACATCTTTGATATTCTACTTTCCATTTAACAAAATAAGCAAATGGTGACTCACAGGAACGTACTGCTCCAGTCGGCCCTGAGGGAAAATACCGTAGAGTTTAGGTCCCAGCTCTCTCTCCGCCAAGATGGCAAACATCACACTCTCCAACACCATGGCCTCTGCCCCCTGAGAACACACAGCAGAGAGAAGAGACTCAACAACTCAACATTTAAAGTTTAGGAGCAGTCCACACCACCACCATTGGGGTTCGATGCTGTAAAACGCAGGAAGAACAGAATTAGAAATGAGATAAAGAGCTTTCTGTGGTCACCACGCCTGAAAACATGAACGTTAGAGTGGATTGAGAGTCACTGTCATTGCAAACTACTGTACAGAAATGTGCAGAGGCTACAATGCCAGCTCTAAAGAGTATCAAAATTCTTAAGTCTTATAACTTCAGCTCCTATTTTACACACATCCAAGGGAGATTTTTGTAATTTGTTGCCATATAACATACAAAATAATAGGAAAATCCCAGTTTATTCCGACACTAATTTCATCAATTTGTTTTCCTTTTAGTAGGTTTAGCAATCTCATCCATGGAATTTCATCGCTAAGGTGGTTTACTAAACAGTTTAATGTCCTTGTGCATAGGAAATGATATTTACGCCTTTATGCTAATAGTAAATACATGTGTATATTCAGATATTTGAGGGGTGGAAGTAACAAAAATGAACTGGTAAAAATGGAGGTGATGGAAATGCATGTGCATTACCTCCATTTTTGTTCATGTTTTCTTACTTCCAGCCATCATAATTTTAAGTATAACACTGGACATGCTCTATAACGTGACTGCTCTGCGTTCACATTTGAACTGTGCACGAGAGTCACGCAAGTTCTGAGGTTTCTAAGTAGGCAGACTGACTTGAAAATGTAAGTGCATGTCTGAAAGGAGCTGAGTTTAAATCAGGGGAGAAAGGCTTAAATGAGGAAATCAGGGGGTGGTGGAGAAGGATGGAGGAGTCTGAATGAGGAAAAATGCTGTGGTTAGGGTTAGTTGAGTTTGCCTGTCAGAGCGGTGAGGAGAACACAAGAGGTAGATTAAATGTTCCTGGAAGAGCTGGCCTGCTCAGAGCACCGGTCACTGTTGAAGCTGCTGAAGCAGACAGGACAGCCTTGTCTTTCTCCCTTTATCTTAGAGACACACAAAACTCGCACACCAACACACATAGCCTGGAGCCCAACAGGGGCTCAAGGTTAACTGGGAGACCTTCTCTGATACCAACACAAACAGAAGTCCTGGAGCCTGAAAGACTAAAAGCTGTGTGCTGGCTTCTCATGCACTTGATTCTGCTCCAGTCTACCGTGTGGAGAAGACAGAATTCAGGCTTCACACCAAATAGGCAGGAGGCCATTAGCTAGCAGAGGAGGTAGATCTCTTAAAACAAGACAACAACAAAATGAACGGGTCATTCCACATGTGTTTTATTACGTGGGAAACTGAAACTACCATTAGTCAAGCTGTATGTCTCATAGCATTTCTTGCAGCGAAGACAGAAATATGAGTCACGGTTTTTGAGCAAAGTAACACACAATGAAGTAACACTTAGTTAAATTCAAAGTTCTTTCCCCTTTATCTTTCTGTTCATGTTTGACTCCAGTTTTTTATAGGAAAAAAAGACTACTCAAAACGTTCTCCAGAGAACTGGTTCTCCTCGGTTTAACTCAAACAATGGAAAGATACTTGCTTCCAAACAAACTCTGCCTTCATGAAATGCAACTATCTGCAAACAAACTCATTCTAATTGCTTTATGTGAACCTCAATAGACTCATTCGGGGCCAAGGACACGTCTCCATGAGGATAACTTTCTTGTATCATGGAAATGTGAAATGACATGAATCTCGTGCCAAATGTGAGGGTTCCTGCTAAAGGGACGCTCCACAAATGTTAAGCAAAAAAGTCTCATCAAAAACACTTATGTAACATCTTTTATTGCTCTGGAGCTTGAAAAACCGGTGATGTTCTCAGGCTTTATTGAGATAACATACTTCATTGCTGGATCAGCCCTTTAATACACGTAATCCAACTGAATTGTCACACAATGGTAATTAATAAAGTGAGGATTACATGAAATAAGAATCACTGTGTTTTGGTCACCTTAGAAAGAGCTCTTTACATCTAAAGAGGGAGCCAGTTCTCTGCATGTTGCACCGCCATGTTTCCACTGACTCCAGAGAGCACCTTTTACAGTCACAGTAGCTTCTGATACCCACTTGGAAGTGGACGGGTTAGGTGGGCGCTATTCAGTTGGTTGTGATCTGCCACCTGGCCGCTAGATGCAACTAAATCCTAAACCATAGTCCTTTAACTATCAGTGGTCAACCATCATGAGATTTTGTCAACCTATGCCAATGTTTGTGCTTTCACGGTGTGTGTAGGTGCTTTTGTAGGTACAGCCACAGCGAAATGACATTTCCATTAAGGTTTTAAGTTCACCAGATAATGCTGCATATGCTGCGTTTCAATTTAACCCCATATAGCTGCAATAGAAATCAGTATAACTAATTTTCTTCTTAACCCTCTTAAGTGAATGACTTTCAGATGAATTGCTGCAGCAAAAAGAGGTTTTGGATCTGAACGCTGGGGTCTTTGGCTGCTTGCCAAGGAATGTGTTTCAAACTGACAGTGCAGCAGGAAGCCAGCTCAAAAGGAACAACATCGCCTGCTTTGTGGTCTCCTAGAAGACGTTACACATTATTTTCAACCAAGGCAGCATCTAAAAATTGCCTGACAAAACGTCAGAAATCCGAAGATATTCAGCTTACTATCATTTAAGACAAATAAAAGCTACAAAGCAGGACTTTTTTTTTTTCTAAAAAGGACTAATAATTACTAGATCATCAAAAAGTTGCCAGTGAATTTTCTGCCTATCCAATAATGTTTCTGCTCTGAGAATGGAGTTCCTTTCGTCTGCAAACTTGCCTATTCTATCACATATATGTCAGCTCATTAAGGGGAGGAATTCTTGGCATTTTCCAGCCTGGTGAGTCCAAGACCACTGGAAAGTACAGCATCAGAATCTGGACACTTTATTCATCTCATTTCAGCTGGATCAAGTCCCATTTGGTCTTTACATTTCACATGACGACATCTTGAGCAAACAAAGAGTAGTAGCAGCAGCAGCAGCAGCAGCAGCAGCAGCACACACTGTACATACTGCTTCACTCCGTTTGTTCAGAGAATAGCTCGTCGTTATGTAATGCCTTATCTGCAGAATGCTGATCACATGCCGTTTCAAATCCCCAGCGTGAATTATCCACATTACTGTAATCATCTTGACACACATAGTACCAGACAACAAGCCAGATGGCAGCGTGTGCGTGATGCAGAGCGAAGACTCAAACTCCTACAGGGTCAGATTATAGGATGTATCGCTCCTCTGAAAATATTCCAGTGACTCAGCGAGTATATCATCTTGGTTACAGCTGTACTGACCCAGATCTGCAGCTTCCGGCCCTCGTATGGACTGTTGCCATATATGCAGACCTTGAGTTGGCTTCTTCTAACCTACATTTGCAATGTGGCAAGATGAGAGTCAGAGTTCAGATCAAAGCATTCAGCTGATGTGTGATCTTGATAAGTGATAGCTTTCACAAACCTGCTTTAATCTTCATTCATTTGCAGGACTTTATAAAACATACTGCTGCTGCTGATGATAATTAAGTTAATTAAAGTGATGACGTGAGAAACAACCATACTAGAAGTAGGATAAAGTATTGTTCTGAATACTTTCAATTGACTGCCATTTGCAGGAAATCCTAACAGCGTCCCACACAGTGACCCCTGTGGTCTCTTATTGACTGTTGACAGCCCTGCAGTCCTCAATCAACTGCTGTTGATGACCTATTTTAAATGCCAGTGTTTGTTTTAGCAGTTTGTTTGAATGGCTCACTCTCCCAGACAAGCCTTCGCCTGGTCAAAAGTTGATATTTAACAAGTCAGAGTCGTCAGTGCAGCTCACCATTCAGACAAAGCAGAATTCCTAACAAGCACCTCCCTCCTTCCATTTCCTGTTCCTCGTCCAGGAAAGAGGACCTTCCAATAGTGAATACAAATAATCTTCTTGAATGATTAGGAGGTCACTTTAACCTCCAGTTAACATTCGGTCGTACAGCTGATGTCGGCTCTGGGATCATGTTTTCTGGTATTCTTTGGATATATTTTATTACATTTAAATCTAAATTGTGGTGGTCACTGGTCCCCATATCAGTGCTGCTACACGGCTCTGAGATACTGAGCGGCTGGCCTTGGAGTAATGCAGCAGGTGCTCTGCGCACTGCTGACAGCTGCTGCTTTAACCTCAATACTTATCTGTTCTGTGTGTCAGTAAACCAGTAAGGGGACAGATTATAAAGTGCGTTATCCTGAATTTATCACGACAAGTGTTGACAGTGGAAAATTACAAATTTGGCAGGTCTCTTATATAGGCTTGTTTCAATTAAAGGCGTGATTCTCTCTGCAGCTGAGGCCATTATTTGAACGCTTACAATACTTATATCTGTATATTTTTGTAGTTACATGTATAATAAGTGCATCAAGTCATGACTGTCATTTGTACACTGTCCCCTGTGTTTTTTATTTATATCTCCAGCGCATCTGACGTGTGCTACTACATTGCTTTGACATGTGAAATGGTGCCATCCTGTCTAATCCAAACAGGATTTACCTTGACCAGACAGCACTGTTAGAGACGGGGGATCACGGCGATGTGATCCTAAGACACTGACATAAGGTCAGTTCTGCATTAGCATCACTGCTAACCAAAGGCTGGATTAGGGAAGCTGCTAAGGATGAGTAACATTCTTGATGGGAAGGTGCCAGACTGGTAACAACAGCTATCTTTGTTGATGATCTCACTTTGATCACATGACGGACAGCTGTGATTCAGCCTGTTGATGTGAGGGTAAAGGATCGTGATCACATGATGTAGGATAAAGGAATTTCAAGGCCAGTGGGTGTGAGGTTTGGCAGTGCATCAGGCTGCCAGCAGTGACTCTCTGAACATACTGTATTAATGTTGCTTCAGATTTAAATCTTTTTGAATTTTTGCTATGGTACGTATAGAAATAGACTTTTCTCAGGTGAGTTTTGCAGTTAAATTCAAGGATGATGAACTCAGTAACTGTTGAATTTCCCAACTCAGTTTGTACAGTCATGCTGTGCCAGGGGTTAGTGGGGGGGAGGGGTTAAATCACAGGGTTATGAAGGTTAAGCCTTCTCTGAGATTTCCCGAAACAACTGTTGCCTCAGGAGTTCAGAGGACTCAGGTAGATCAAAATGAAACCCATTAGTGAGAAGAGAATTTATGGAAACAAACAAACATTTTCAGACATCTGGGGATGAGACAGTGAGTGCTGGTTACTGGTCGGACACTGGGTGACACTCAGGGAAACATGCTGTATGGTGGCACCATCATCAGTTACTTACTTGGAAATGGTTTTCTTTGTTTGACTGTCGGGAATCCCCTTTATTACAGGACATCTATCAACAAAAGAAAAAGGAAAGAACTATCCATAAATACATGTGAAGCCATCCATGAGCGTCAACATCAAAACCTAGCCATGCCGTCAGTGCAGACAGTACAGTATGAGCTCAAATACAGCTGGAGCTAAATATATACCAATCTATTTGGTGAATCTACTCATCATCCAACGTGCTATCCACATAGCTTCATTGCTGAGAAACTCCGTCTTAAGTGCAGTTAAACTTTGTTTAATCATTAGTAGCTGTGCACTCGGACAATGACATTTGAGTTCCTTAATCATATTAGCTTTTTGATTAGACATCAGTAATTCCTGAGAGGCTGTTCTGTCCTGACGGAGATGGCCGCAGTTACCTTGGTGAGGGACAAAGTGGATTTGCTCTCTCAGACATCCCTAACAATAAAAGCTAACCGCTTGTACAGCCATTAGCAATTACGCAGACTTTAGTTAATACTTAATGCAGGTCCCATCAGGCCTGTGGCTAATGCGCACGTGGAAATTAATCATTTAATGGCTGCAGTCGACAGATTTTAAGGCTGAGAAAGCAGCAAGAAAGCAGTCCATATCGCTGCATCTTCATTTTGGCTCGGCCTTTTATCTATCACAGCAGGCTGGAACAAACAGCATGTGCAAGAGCAACTCCTCAACGATGACATGCCAGCACAAGATTGGAATATGCTGTTTTCAGAAATCTTATGCAAATGTTTTGAGGTCCTTGAACTCTTGCCACTCCAAGACTTGCAAGTGAAATCAATCTGCTGCTGCATGTGATGGTGACTCAACAGTTATCTTTGGGGTAGGCTGTTACTCTTCGCAATACTGCAGAATGTGTCCGCTGTAGGGCAGCTGGTATCATGAACTCTGGACACACCAGCCACATCATGCTAGGAGATAAAAAGGTTCGATGTCTCTGTGTTAATTGCAACCACTGTGGAGCTGCAAAAATACGTTATCTGTCTGCTTGTGTGTAAACTGCAAAGCAACAACAAGCCAAATTGCACACCGGCTAATGACCTTTCTTCTTGCTGTTTTGTTTTTTCAGCTGAGCGAGCTGCAGAAGTGCAGATTCATTCTCAGGCTCCGCTGTTTGTCCACTAGTTTGAAAAAAATCAGCTGACTTCCTCACAATTAAGACCCACAAGGCAGAGATTTAGAGAGGAAAAGAGACAGACAGGAGTGGGGTTTCAGCACTTTTTCCCTCCACACTGTATCTTCCCAGCTTTGTCAGCCAGGGTTGTGCTACATGAGTGTGTGTTACATCTTTGTATTAGGCTGAGATTTCAGAGATCTCATACTGTACCGTGTTTTTTGGTGGGTTCACCTGGGAACAAGAGTGCCCAAGGCACGCTCCTTTGGGAAGCCTACGGCAAAGAACACATGCATGTACAGCCATGGGGGTACATCACCATGTACAACAATGGCTAACACGCGCACACACACACAAACATACGTACACACACATACACGCGTGAAGGCAGAACTGCACATGCATGCATACGCTAACATACCTAAGCATATGACCTGGAGACGCACGCACAACCACCTTTGGTGGTGGCACTGTCACATCACACAGTTGTATGTATTATCATTTTTCTTCATTGTCCAACTCAAGCTATAAAGTAACCTCTGACCCCAGTTACACGAGTCATCTCTGTGATAAAGGCAGACAAGTCAGATATTTTTCATACGTTTAGTCAAAGACAATCAGTGTATGACTTGTGTGTGCTGTAAGCAGCTAAACTTTAACAATTACCGACTAATAACTACACACAACTGAGGGAAACTACAAACGACAAAACACATCCTTGTGGAGAGTTTGGCTTACTTGTAACGCTCTGTCTGTACAGTAACACACAAGCGTTTAGCTGTTTGTCAAAAATAAGTGATGAAAGATGAGGCTCCCACCTGCAGGATGGCCCCATAGAGGCGCAGCAGGATGGTCCTTGGCTCGTCCCCAACAGTGTCCAGGCTGTCAGGGAGGCTGCACAGGAAGAGCTTGTTGCTCAGGCCACCCCTGGAGAACAGATGTTCAGACAGCCAGTGAATAGGATAATTATTACATGTTGTGACCTTACCTATCAAGCCTCCCATTTTTCCTGTATTTCCCCCTTCTTTCCTGCTGTTCTCCCATTTAAATATTTCCCCAAAAATCTGTGGTAAGTGCAACTGGAAAGGGTTAACACTGTATATTTTCCTGCTCTGCAAAAACAAAAGACTGTTATGACCTCTGAATATGTCAGTGAGTGTGAAAACTCCTTCAGGCATTAGGTGAGAGGTTTCAGGACATGAAAAATCAACAAAGGGAACTGAACATATTTGCTCTGCTGTTTGATGTAGAACCAGCTGATGTGCCTGACAACCTACAGTATGAAATCATTGAGCTGCAAAGCAACAACCTGCTACTGAGAGCACCTCTTTTCAAAACTGACTCTTATGACTCAGTTCTGTTCAAGACTGACTGACCTAAACCTGGAAAACCGGCTGCGAGTAGCATCATCATCATCATCACTACCATTAGTCATCAGACACCTCACCAAAGAGAAGTAGTTCCAGCAATTACAGAGGTTAGTTTGATACATGTGTTAAATGATTGAATACGGCCAGAGGTGCTACCAAGGGGGGGCAAAGTCATCCTGATGCAATTGCTGCCCCCCAAGCAAGGTGTATAGGGGGTATATGGATATATGCACAGTCTTGGAAAATTTCCTGTATTTTTAAATTCCAATGTTGACATTTACAGTAGACACTGTCATGAACAGGCCTCTGTTTTCTCATTCTCAACATTTTGTTGGAGGTTTCTGCTCAATAATATTTTTCTTCAAACTGACTTCAAAAAGGTCTCTGGCAATCTCAGCGTAACTCTTGTATCTCTCTTAGTTCTATTTTTTAAGATAAGAATCCAAAAACCATAATGCTTAGTCAAATGAAGAACTACAGTCTCACCTTGCTTTGCTCAACTAATGTCTGTAAATCCTTACTTAAACCGTATAGAACCCTCTCAGTTATACGTTGTGCTGTTTCACGGATACAATGGAGAATGTCATAAGAATTAAAACAGCAGTTTTTACAGAACATGAGCTGAAGAAGTTTTTAAAACTTAAATAGCTGCTAAAGCGAATAAAATAGTAATTTGTCACCGTTATTGGCCTCTAACTAACAGTGACACAGTCAATAACATTCACACTGGCAGTAAATTAAGCTCTTGAAAATGATTTAGGGACATAAAATGACATTTATATCAACAGTGATACTCCAGTCTAACAGTCAGAGCAGCTCTGGGGTTTGTCTGGTACTGACGTCACCGCCACGGCCTTTTCATCTTAAGTAAAATTAAACGGAAATCAGCTTTTTGTTTCAGCCGTCTCGACACTCCATAGAGCCTAGCCCAGCAGCTTTACATGAAGCTGCGTGATATGAAGGAAATGTCCATCATGTTTCCATCAAACAAGCAAAGGAACACAGCGTACCGTATGATGGTGATATGGAAGTCCCCCTCGGACAGGCTTTTCCAGGCTCCATGGAGGAACTCTCTGCACCACAGATAAGCCTTGCGCCGGGTGTCCAGGTCGGGCTGGTCGAGGCAGACCAGCTCCTTACAGTCCTCCTCGGTGTCGGGCTGGACCTGCAGGGCGTTTTCGGTCACCAGTAGACCCAGTGACATGGAGGGGGAAGAAACCCCGTTGATAAATTTGGTTTTCATTTTGGTTTTCAAAAAGAAGAACGAGAAATAAATAAACGTTATTTGCTGAACACCCCCCTGAGCGCTGATGTATTTACTCTGTTGTGACGCAGGAAGATTTATTTCAGTTATGCGGAAAAAAATAAAAAAAAACTTCTTTTCTCTTGGCAAATTTATGGAGAACAGTGTGTTGTAGTTTGTCTCTTTTTCTTTAATATCCGTTGGTAGAATGCAAAGTGTCGTTCTAGCTATGGTGAGGAGTCAGATAGCGGAGACAAGAGACTTAGAAGCCGTCACAAGCAAGATATGACTGAGGTACGAGGGACGCGCCGATTTACAGGGAAGCTGAGGTCACGTGACACGTCCTCGCCTCTTCTCTTCGCTCATTGGTTGCCTCGGACACAACCCCACAGGACCAAAACAAACTGGACGGTGCCTTTGGAACTGTCGGACAGACGAAATCTGATGTCGCAGCACGTTAGCTATAGAACAAAAATATACAGCCTCGTATGTATTGTTATTTTTTCTTCCTAAATTGTATTCAGTTTTTTTAACGAGATAGAGTGTGGAAAAAAGAGAAAAAAATCAAAATACCGTAAATACTTTTTATATTTTTTAAAACGGTTATCATTATGGTAATTCTAGGTATTTAACTATAATTCTCAATATGTTCTCAGCACATTTGTTGTGTCGTATGATGCATAATTGCTTTGCACCTGACCCTGCAAATACATTCAATTGTTTTCTAACACTAGCATTGTATATTGCTCCAGATAAGAGAATCTTCCAAATGCTGTTACTGCACCGTCAGTACTGCTCACCAGCAGCAGTAGCCCAGACATAGTTTTCACATTTATTAACGATAATGCTGCACAGCATGGTAGATGTTGTGAAGCTGTACCTACAAGCAATATTAACAGCAATATTTTGTTTTTAAATGTGGAATTAATGTGGAATATACATTTCATTGTTGAGTTTTCATTGTTACCCAAACGTATTGAACTTACAATTACAATGAATGGATTCCCTGCCTCACAAAACCTGTTTAAAGTATTTGGAAACCCACCGCGCCCACTTTATTACAGATCAGTATCATCATCTGAGCTATGTCTGTGAACACCCCACAGGGCTCGTGGTGTGACGTGAGTCCACGTGCACGTGCCGGTGGAACAAAGGGCTGGAACCTCTCGTCAAAACATTGCTCCATGGGGTGTGAGACGTGAAATGTCAAAGCTGAACTGTCCTAGGAGTCCGGGAAAGGAACATGTCAAGTAGCCACAAGATCTGTTCTCTTCTATCCTCTCAAAAAGCTGGCTCATGCCAGCCATTGCACATCCACTATTTCAGGGTATTATAAAGATCCAGGCTGTTAATAATCCCCTGTCATAAAAGGGCCCCTCTTACTGTCAACTCCCTGGCTGCAGAAAGAAAAGCAGAGTGTGGAAAGAAGCTGCAGGAAGGGAGACTTTGACTTTACATACCTGACTGAGGTAATATGTCATAACTCATACACTGACCCTGCGTCTTCCTCAGTTCCTCCTCTTATAATGTGTTGCATCAGAAAGAAAATAATCTTCATCTATCAGACACGTCTACATTGCATATTTTTAATTTAGATCTGAAAATGAAACACTGCATTTAATCCATCACCGATCAAATACTAAGATGTGTTCAGTCAGCACGTATTGCTTTGCTTGTTCTTTGAAAATGTTGTTCTGGACTGGACATTTCATTGGAAACGGTCTGTGCCACAGAGGATTAAGACACTCGGTGGGGTGGAAAAGGACGCCAGAGGAGGATGCCACTTCAAGGCAGTCAGCCAGCATCACCAAGCCCAGAGAGTACAGAGTGCCATCTACTGGTGAAAAATGACTCCACCAAAATTGGAATATTCCAAAAATTCACGGCTCAAAAGCATATCAAGCGCATAGAAAGTATTTAGAATGATGAAAAATAGAAATAACAGTGCTTGCAAAGGGCAGCTGTACACTCTCTTTACAACTAGTTTCACACGCAACCAACACACAGAATTAGAATCAGCTTGATTAGCCAACTGCACTCATACAAAAAACTGCCTTGGACTGGAATTGTTTGGACAAACCTCATTAAGTGTTTTTTTCCTCCACTTTTGTTATTTTCTACATTGTACATTAGTAGTAGACATCAAAACTATATGAAATAACACACATGGAAAAGAAAAAGAGACACTAATATATGAAGGTGAATTTGGAAAATTTCAAGAACTTTGAATGTATCTTCCAGTGCAGTCCAACAAACCATCAAACACTGTGATGAAACTGGCTCTCATGAGGACTGCCTCAGGAAATGAAGACCAAGACTTAACCTCTGCTGCAGAAGATGCGTTCATCACAGTTAGCGGCCTCAAACATCTGCAAAACAGACCTCCAGGCTATGTAAGAGCTATTTGACCAAGAAGGACAGTGATGGAGTGCTGCTTCAGATGACCTGATCTCCACAATCACCTGACCTAAACCCACCTGAGATGGTTTGGGGTGAGGTGGACTGCAGAGTGAAGTAAAAACAGCCAAAAAGTGCTCAGCATATATGAAAACTCCTTCAAGACTATTGGAAAAGCATTCCAGGTGACAACCTCATGAAGCTGGATGAGAGTTTTTAGATTTTTTATGATACTTTTTCCTCACTATATAATTCTATGTGTCATTTTATACAAAGTAATAAATAAAACATAGAAAATAACAAATACAAAGAAAAAACACTGAATGACAAGGTGTGTCCAGACATCTGACTGGTACTATAACGTCTATCTATCTATCTATCTATCTATCTATCTATCTATCTATCTATCTATCTATCTATCTATCTATCACCATGTGATCGATGTTGACTGTTCACCACAGAAATGACCTTTGCAAAGAAACACGTCTTGCGGACGCTTGTCCTTTCATACCTAAATCCAATGAACATCTATAAACACTGCATTCAAATACCGTCTTCGTCTCTTTGGTGTCATGTTTTTTATAATTCGCACAATTCTCGAATTGTGCAAAGCTGTTGGCACTGAAATGAGAACAATTATTCTTCTCAAACCTGCCTTTTTCAATAGTAACCTCCGCCCGACGGCGCAACGCCGCAGAACAAAACGTGCAGCCAAACGCATGTTGATGACGTCATCACCAATGAGCCACAACAAAAACAACAGCTCAGCTGTTGGGAAGCAAACTAGCCGGCCTAGTTACTGAATATTGTACAGTTTTTTAAGTTTTGGATTTGTATAAGTGGCTTTACAGTTACAAATACGTGCATATATAAAACTTATTCAATAAAATTATCAACAATGCGCAGTAATTAGGTTTATTTTAAACTCCTTTGTCTCCTGCTAACTTCTAGCAAGTGTAGGTTAGCTTTCACAGTGAGGACGGGAGGGAGCCTGTTCGACTGAAAGGTAACGACACCGCTTTTTTTCTCGATAATGGTACTACTTCAGTCACATTATCTCCTCTGTAGTCTTTATGTGTAGTCGCTTGAAGTCTTGAATGTGCCCCTGTTATTTTGACACGAAGCTGAAAGGCAACCAACAGCGAAAGAAAGCAGATAACGAAGCTGCTAAAGACCTGGAGTCATGTTTCAACCCGACGTTTCATTTCGCTGTAATTCAGTACGGCACAAAGGTGACCACGTGACTCACATTACGTGTAACTTTCTTTTTAATAAGGAATGACCACTAATGTTACATCAACTGCTGTGGAAATTGGCTCTAAGGTCAACTATCCAGTTAATTGTAAAACCAGAGAGGATGGCCAAAACTTTAAACTGTAATCAGGATTGTAAGGGGAAAATCAGCGAATTAAAGAATTCACATCCGGTATAACATTATCCACAGCCTCTAATTGAGTGTTTGAGATCTTGCACCTGAGATGAAAACCTCTTAACTGGAACCATCTGACCCCAAGTTGAGTTTAGAAAGTTTGAAGTTCAAACTGAACCACAGTTTGGTGTAAGATCTTAAAATACGACCAATCAAGTCAACACATTAGTCTCCAGACCAGGACTGTATTTTCCATCTTAATGAAACTGTACTTTTACGGTTCATATCTTTAAGATTAGGTTGTTGATTTTCTATTTTTTGTGGTCCAAACTCCCAAACATGAAGTGAGCTGCTGATATTATCCTTCCACGGCTTTCAGCCTTGTTGCGTTGCCTGTGTAGAACAGACCACCCAGTGAACAAGGGCAGTTGTTATATTTATATTTTCAGCCTGAAAAAAAGTCACCCTTGTACTTTTTGTCCGTTCTCTTTATTTATCTTTAAGACTTCACCGGGCCACAGGTATTTATGACAAAACCAGACCACAAGACTGCCCGGTGGAGACTCTGACCTCCACCAATGACCACCAGTATTATATCCTCATCTGTCATCATGTCACCACGGAAACGACCCCTGGTCCCTGTAAGCAGCCGGCGGAAAACCGTGGACGACTACTTTCCTTTCAACTTCCTGCCGGTGGAGTGCCAGCTGCACATCTTTTCCTTTCTGAACGAGGTGGATAAATGCAACTGTGCTTTGGTTTGCTTGAGCTGGAGCTGCATCATCCGCTCCTGGAAGCTGTGGCGGGTGGCGGACTATTCCCGTCGTGGCGTCTTCCACCTGGGCCAGGAGGGCCTGCTTGTTTCCAACCGTGAGTTCGAGAGGTGGAAATCCTGGGTCCACCATTACACCCACCACCTCATCTCCCGCAGAGCCAGCCTGCTCACGCTGAAGGCCAGCTTCGACCTGGGGGATCATTGCAACAAGTGGGGCGAGCTGCTGAGTCACCTGCTGGATAATGTCCACTGCAGGGACCTCAGCCACCTGGACCTTAACTGGACATTTACTCTGCTTGAGCCGCTGGACCTCAGGGTTCACTCCAGCTCCAGTTCGCACCAGGACAGCATTACCAAGATGGATCAGGTGACTTTACTGTTGTTATTTGGAATGAAAGCTCCAACAGGCGCTAACTCAATCTGAGCTGACTAGAATCTGTAGTTTCATTCTTATTGTAAATACACCTGATCAAACAGAAATATATTTACATGAAATCAACCTGGTGCATCTGTAAGTCTTGCGATATTTTACCTGATCAGTCTACTGTCAATATACTGGGTATCCAAAGGGGGTGGACAAAATAAAAGTGACAGCTGAACAATACAATGGCACGTAATGCTGAAACAAAACAGTCTATTAATTAATCATCAGAAAATCAATAACTATTTTTTTGTTATTAGTTAATCATTTGCAGTCAGTTCAGGAAAAGATCCCAAATACTCTTTTTTCCCAGCTTTTCAAACGTGTTCTCTGCTGTACATCATTGCGACATTTTATAGACCAAAACAGTGAACTGAAAATAGACCTTAGTTGTAGTCTTAATATAATATGATCAATAGCCTTGCAATCAATCCAGTATTTGTGGGGCTTTTAATGTCCAGTTTCAGTCGACATGTGTCAGATAGGTGCTGACTTTAACTGCATGGTAACTTTTGTGGCCTTAATTTTGCAGCTTTCAGCTTATTGTAAACAGGGTTTCTGCTGTGTTCGCCAAATTAAATGTAAGACTTTTGAAAACCACATAGAATACAACTTAATACCCTTTTCACTTCGATTTCACAGCTGACCAGTTTCCAGGAGCTGCTGACCAAACTCACCCACAGCTGCCCGCGCATCTCCAAGATGCGGTTACACTTCGACTGGTCGGATGTCTCTGTGTCGCTGCTCACCCAGTTCCAGCAGCTCAGAGTCCTCGAGCTCAAATATTTCTGGGTCTTTAAAGGAGTGACTCCCTCAACTCTGCAAACCCTAACCAAATCCCTGCCTAACCTGAAGTCTCTGACTTTACACATCCTGGTGCCAATGAGGAACCTGGGCATCTCATACACTCTGGAGTCCCAATCACTGGAGTTCCTGGACGTGTCGCCCAGCCGCGGCTTGGTCTTCTCCTGCCTTAAACTTCCTGCCCTGCGCGAGCTTCAAGCCAAGAAGATCGTCCGCAGCATTACACTGGACCGAAGGACCAGGCTGAGGATCCAGAGCCGGTGGCCCTGCCTGTACCACGTCCTCCGGGAGGGGACGCCGAAGCTCCAGGCTCTCAACAATGAGAGGCTGCTCCCCACGTGGAGAGAGGAGAGCTATGGGGAGCTGTCTGCCATCCTCGAACAGTCCTGTTACTGTGTTCAGCATCTAGACAGCTGGCTGTGGTAGCCAACTGTGTGACATTAAAGCAAGCACGTTCAACAGCTCGTCATTGGTCGGTAGAAAGTAATGTACTGTTTGTACACCCGTCATTTCTGTCCCAGTTTGAATGAATGTACTCAGAGGGGCACATATTTGCAGAAAAAAATAGGGCTTGAAGTGAAATCAAAGCACTGCGAGTTGTTTCCAGTTCTTTAATAGGAAGCTGCAGTTACAGCTGGAAACACTTTCCCAACACAAAGATACACTGTTTTATGATCAACCAACTAGAACTGTTTTATTTTGTTTGTCCATTATCTCCAGTAAGCAAAAGTGCATTTTGCTGATTGCACTGTGTTGTGCTGGCTTCGATTCATTTCCGTTAGAGCTCTGTGCCGGAAAGACAAACATACAGCTGTACCTGAGCCAAGTGTGCACGGCCCATTGATGGTCAACAGAGGACTCGATGACGGAGGGCAATGGCTACTTAGTAGTACAGGGGCCACAGGAGCCGTAACTTGGAAATGAGAAAAAGAATGACGCGTCAAGAATAAAATCCAGAATGTCTTTTAAGAAAATTGTTCAATTTCAAGAAAAAGTCTTAACATCACGAGTCACCCCAGTCAGCTAAAATCTGAAAAATATTCTGATGTTAGCTAAAGAAATATTATGGTTTTATTGTCAAAATATTTAACCTTTATTCTCGGTATCACATTGCCAAGATAATTGCTTTGTCAGTTGTAGAAAACTGACATTTACTGTACTGTAAGCTATTGTTCTTATTTTGGTTATTGATTGAATTCAGTTGTATTTATCCTCAGACACAGTTTGATGGGCGAGACTGTAGAGGAAGTGAGCCCTTGGTGAGACAGACGAGGTTGTGCACATGTGGTAAAGATTTCAAACTGAATTTGAACTGATAATACGCTCGTAGAATACAGTAATTGATTGTTTTCTAAGCACATTTGAATGGTGGATATTTTAGTCAACTGATCTGTGAGTGAAGACACATTACAGGAAAAGTTTCTCAATATTTGATGGGTACTGACCCTGGGTCAGTAGGACCAAGTCCTGTAGACAGTCTCCTTTTAAATTAGCTAAAAACCCAAGCTGGTTCTGTATGGCCTCTCTGACTTGGCAGAATACAAGGTGCAATCAGATTGGCCATATTATGAGCGTGTAATTCTAATCACAGCCGGTCAGGAATGCAGCACATCTGAAGGAGGGTTCATTCCAGCGCTGGACCAGATTGTGCCCAACTTTTTGTTTTCTTGAGTGCTCCTTTTGTTTTATTGTTATTGTTGTATCAAGTGTTTTTCATTGTGTGAGTTTCTCCCAAAGCAGAGGGAGAGCTAATCTAACAATTTTACGACCCTGATTCCAAAAAAGTTGGGACACTGTGTAAAACATGATTAAAAACAGAACACAATCATTTGTTGATGAACTGTGTTTACTGGCAGCAGTTTTCCAAATTTTCCTCAGTCCATGTAGTAACATCCTTTATCCAATCATGTGTTCACAAAGTGGTGAACCTCTCTCCATCCTCGCTTGTGAACCACTGAGCCTTTCCAGGATGCCCCTTTCATAGCCAATCATGATGCTATCACCTGTTACCAATCAACCTGTTTACCTGTGGAATGATCCAAACAGGTGTTTTTGGAGCGTTCCACATCTTTCCCAGTCTTTAGTTGCTCCTGAACTGATTTGTTTGAAACACATTGCTGCATGAAATTCAGAATAAGCAGATATTTACAAAAAAATCATTGAAGCTGATGAGGTCGAGCATTAAATATATTGTCTTTGTGCTGTTTCAGTGTTAAAAAGGACACAACTTTTTTGGAATTTGGGTTTTAAACCATTTAATCTGTTTGTCTTAAAACGAAGGACTTCCTCAACTCGTGATATTTAGAAACTTTTGCACATTTCTGTTGCTGTCATGGAAGGTTATTGTTGCTCAAATCACTGTCGCAAGCAAGTGAGCAAATTCCAGCTGTTTCATATGTGGAAAAAGCGTTCCATTTATTTCACATGTATGTCAAGTTTTCTTCTCATTCCTTTGTACTGTGAGCCTCAAACAGAGGAATTGAATCAGTGCTTTTGCAGTTATTCTCCTGATCAGCAGAGGTCCCCATTCTCAAAGCTTTGGCCATGAAGATTTCTCTCCCAAAGTCTTACTCCATAAACCTGCGTTTACAAATGCACTAATGTAACACCATTTCACCCCAGTGCTTGTGCTCATGTGTTGTACGCGTGGCAGATGTGTGCTTGAAGGTATTTATGCTCTTCAGAATATATCAATGTATGTGTGAGATGTGGATGTTGAGTGTAGAATATTTTACAAGATTCTTCATAAAGAATTGTACTCAATCCTAACTGTTTGTCGGCTTGCGTGTTTGCGTGTGTGTGTAAAATTGTCCCTGCTGTGTGTACAGGCATCAGCTCGAAGTTTTACAGAGGAACATGAATGATCTAACAGATGTGTGGTCCAATCCCAGAATTTACCCCCTGCTTTCTGAGGAATGACTCCTCCCTGAACGCAACACGCTCGGGCCCTGACATTCAGACAGATGTTATAGCATCTGGTCTATTACCGCTTTTTTCACATAAAAAAATGCAGTTTTTGCCCAATGGAACATTTTTGTAAGCGTGCAGCAGGGAATTGTTTCTGGGGGGTTTTATTTGCTTTGTTACACTTGTTACCTCCGCGACTAAATCAATGGAATTTAGTTTCTTTCAAAGGCAAGAAACCAAAAAGTGCTCTGACAAGTGTCATAAACATCACTGTGTCCCCAACGGCTCATTAACCAGACATCATGTCTGGTGTGAAACAGGAATGCGGCCTCGCTTGGCCTCACGTCCACCTGGCTGTGATCTCTCTGCGGTGCTGATCTGTCTTCATTCTTGCGTCATCACAGTGTTACTATATGGTCGGGTCGGTTTGATCTCCTTGACACTGCAACAGGAACATCTGTTCTCAGTACAAATAACCGCCGCCCCACCCAGCTCAGGCCCTTCTGCCCTTCACTGTTCCCATTTTGCGTATTTGTCTCCCGGTGTTTCCTCTCCTGAGGTGAGAAATGTGAGTGTATATGTGTGTGTGTATTGTGGTTGTGATTCCCTGAGGTTGGGACTTTCCAGGCAATTCAGTGATTTCCCAAATCACTCTGTTCTCTATTCTCCTGCTCGTTTTTTCTCCTCTCTTATCCAGCCCACTCAGCACTCCTCCCCTCATATGCTTCTCATTTGTCCGGAGTTTGTCAATCGCACAGGATCGGCGCTGACATGAGTCTTTGGAGGCCATCATCTGACCCCCTGCGCTGAGGTTTTACCTGGCTGTGGATGGGGGAAATGTAACTGCGGACACTTTCGCGTACAATCAGAAGCGATGACGCTGATGCTCTCCTGAAGGATTTTCTTCACCGGCAGCTCTTATGTCCAGTGAGGCATGTGATTATGTTGGTTTGGGCAGTGCATGCTTTGTTCATTGAAAGGAAATGTGAGGGAGTGTGTGTGTGTGTGTGATGTGTTGATGCAGCGTGAGGATAAAGTGTTCCTCGAGGTTTACCTAACTCCCGCATTAGTGGTAAGACCACAGTAACCACCTCCAGATGTTTGAGAGCACAATTTGATTATTTATTTATACAACAAGGCCAATGAACATCACCCCCTTCACACTATAACTTACTTTTTGCTCTTTCTGCAATGGCCAAGTTAATGCTTAATAGTCCAGACCCTTAATTGCTAAGGCCAAGCCCTGTTTATGGGAGGGAGGTTACTTTCATGCGAACAGATCAGTCTTTGCAGACCAGAGGCATACAAGCTCAGGGACTCTTCTGAGTCCACCAGTCAAGCAACGAGACCTTCAGGCTTGACCACAGGAAGCAGCCAACATGCCCCAAGTGTCCTTCACATCCAAGGCCATCACCTTCGCCTTTGTCATTCTGACCGTCTCTGCCATCGCCGCTGTTATTGTCACCATGATCATTCTGTACACGACTGAGATCTCTACAGTGAACCCGACGCCAACCGTCATGTCCACCACCCCAGGACCACCACCTGTCATGCGGCTGCCAAAGAATCTCATTCCTCACAGCTACAAGGTCATCCTGCAGCCTCACCTCTACACCCGAATCATTGAGGTGCTAAATGACACCAGTCCCAACCAGACAAACCTCTTCACTGGAAACTCTACTGTTAACTTCCACTGTGTCGAGAGGACTAAAACCATCTACCTCAACAGCAAGGACCTGAGGGCTTTTGATCCAGTGGTGATGAACACGAAACACAATGAGATGATAGGTGTTTCTGAAATGAACCACGAAAAACAAAACAACATCCTCGAGATTCGGTTGAATGAGACATTGGAGGCAGGGGGAAACTACAGCTTGTTTCTGGCTTTTAAGGGAGAAGTATCAGATTCTGATGGGCTGTATGTAAGCACATACCATGAAGGTAAACCAGCTTATGAAGGTGATACAAATACAAAGAGGTAAGTGAAAAAGCATTTCTAAATTATATGTTTCTATGTGATTATAGCATCTTTAAAAGTGTTCTGAAGGCGTACATTTGTGTTTGTGGAACAATTAAACTGTCCTGTCAGGATTTCCTGTATGAACCGTCAGAGTGCACCAAATTAGAAAGTTCTCCAATTTTACACTTGATGGCTTCATGACAAGAAAAATGAGATGAAAAGGTTCGAACTGTTCTATAGATTAATCTACTTGTAGCAGTGGAGTCAGGATGAGACAGTGTCATTGAAAGTGAAAGAGCTTATTGACTGCAAATCAGAAAAAATACCTTATCTTTATCCAGCTATAGTTCGCAGACTTAATTTGAGCAATCAACAAACTTACAATCCAGGATTTTTGCTTTGAAATCAGCAGTGTTGGGTCAGTACCTTAAAAGCTTTGATTGGTTACTTATTACACTTACTGATAA
This sequence comes from Chaetodon trifasciatus, assembly GCA_037975065.1. Lineage (NCBI taxonomy): Eukaryota > Metazoa > Chordata > Actinopteri > Chaetodontiformes > Chaetodontidae > Chaetodon > Chaetodon trifasciatus. The sequence continues at coordinate 1,063,936 of JBBMOE010000002.1, read as the reverse complement.
GGTAATGCCATTTCTTTCTCTAAGTATTCATTAGCACAAGTGAACAGTTACATTACTTGTTACCTTACTTTCAATACATTTAAACAACTCCCAAGCCTCCACACTCACAAGTCATATTCTGTAGATAATGCATGCAGAAATCCAGGCATTTAGACACTGTAGTTTAAGAAGCAGCGAGCATACTACTTCCACTGTGAAGCTACGAGGTCACACATCCCAACTCTGAGAAAGCAAATGTACTGTATTCATGTGCTGTGCTCAAAATAAAACTAATCCAATCATCTAAATATATTACTTTCTATGAAGTAATGACTCTTTTTCTGTTTTGAGAAAACAAACAAACTTGGCCAACTCACGAGTTTTTGTGATACTAAAACAGAACAGCACCAGACCAAAGCCAGTCAACACATAAACACATCTGGATTGGAGTCAGTAAGTTGTTAATAAAACATCATGTGCATCAGATGTCTTTGTGGTTTAAGAAAGCACAGAGGGCTGTTGTTTAGGAGCTGGTTGTGTATTTATCTCCCTGTAGAGTCAGGAATCATACAATATCATGGTTTGGGCCAATGTCTAATGTCCAACTGTAACTGATCTCTTCATCATGATGGGCTCATGGGGTCAAAAGATGTCCACTTTTCCTTCATTATACCTGATAATGAAAGGCTTTTTTTAAAATCTGTGTTCATAGATTTCTTGCTGCTACCAATGTCGAACCAACAGATGCCAGTCGAGTGTTTCCTTGTTTCGATGAGCCAGAGATGAAGGCTGTGTTTAATGTCACCATCATCCACCGACGAAACACAATAGCTCTAGGAAATGGGGAAAAGTCAGGTGAAAAACAAACTACACTGTAGCTACTGTTTCTTAGAAATGTACTCTCAGGCATGTGTGTTTATCGGTTCTTGGACATAGCAATATAACAGAATAAAGCATATCCTTCCTTTTGTTTCCACTCTCTCAGGCTCCAGTATTATAGACGATGACTGGCAATACACTACTTTTCACCCGACGCCAAAGATGTCAACATACTTGTTTGCCTTCACGGTTTCAGAGTTCACATCAACCCCCTCCACACATGAGCGTGTGGACATTAAAGTATGTGTACTGCTGTAGATAATTTTGTCATTTTGGCAGGTTTACCATTCAGCACCATGAACAATAACTTTATGCAAGAGGTGTTTAACCTTCCGTATGTCACTCCCACTCTATTCAGTTAAGTTTAAGTTAAGAAAATGTACAAGTACAAAACAACTCTGTCTTTCGCTCATGCAGACGTTCGCTCGGCCTGATGCCACTGCAGCAGGACTCACTCAATATGCGGCTAACATCACAGGAGAGGTTCTCAAATTCTACGAGAGTTATTTTGGAATTGATTACCAACAGGAAACGCTGGGTAAGGCTTTGTCTAGATATGGCTGACAGACGGAAGTAAAACAAACTGTTTCCTTTCTCAGCAGGCGAGCTAACAGGCTCACCGTAGCTAGTTTGATAAGTATACGCTGGTCAAGTATGGCTAGACCATGCACTCTGTGTCCCGTTCCTATATGATTTTATATTATCATAGTGCACATGCAATATAATAGTTTTTTAGTACCATTTTATATCAACAGACCTGATTCCTGTAGTTTTACACTCAATACGTTTAAGAAAAACTTACCTCCAGGCTAGCTGCTGACTCACTAACATTAGCTTTTTTGCTAATGTTTTTCCTCTGTTCCTATTGTCTGTATTTGGAGTTTACTCTCCATATTCTAAGATCAGTTACTATTATTATATTCCATTCAAATTTGAAAAAGCCAAAACAAAGCTAAAAGTGCTGCATGTAAGAACTGGCCACCTGCTGAATACATACTCCACACAAACAAATTGGGTGCAGCTTATCTATTTTAAGTAACAGTGAAATGGGAAATGCACAGTCCCTCCCATAGGTCTACATCAGGGGTGGAGAACCTTGTTCTCGCCAAAGCCATTTTAATTTTTCTAGCATTCTTTGAGGGCCATACTCAATGGCGCCTCGATAAATTTATTCATCGGGGCAGCACGCATGAGGGATGTCTCTTGTGATTGGGCAGCACCTCAGAGGTTTATTCTACCTTCGTGAAGGGGGGCGGGGATGCTCACTTGGAGGTGTCAGCAACAGTAGTGGTTTACTATTTTATGTTATTTTCTTTATTGCGAAAAGATAGTAATTGCTTTTTTGGTATTTATGAATTGCCTCACTGGTGCTTTTTGTCATTTTAACATACACGCTACATTCAAATTGCTGTTTTGATTAGCCTTTTGAGACACACTCATTTTTTAATACACAAACTGTGTCATTTTAGTTGGCAGATACCAGTACTTGGCTTGATTACATGGGTTTCTGCCAGCCAGATTAATCCTACCTCCAGAGCGGCCCTGCTCTTCTGAGAAAAACCCCCCGGTTTTGTATTGAGATATCAATCATAATACCAAAAGAAGCACATCATTGTACAAACATGTGCCTGTCCACTCACACAAACTTTTCAAATAAAACAAATAGAATAAAAATAAAAGGAAAATAATAATACTAAGAATAATAATAATAAGAAGAAAAAGAAGATGTTAGTAAATAAAAAATGTAAGAAATTAAATAAATTAATAATAAATAAAATAAATTAGTTATGAGTAATTCAATTCATAATTAAAATAAAAGGCAGAATCTACATTCATATATGTTAACTGAATATGTATTTTCTTTTCAGTCTGTAATACAAGTTTCATTTTCTAAGAAGGACATAAATGAGTTCCAAATACATCATCCTCTCCAGCCCAAGACATGTCAATGACACTCGAAGTGATATGATCTGACATAATGAAACGATTCTTCTGAGTGGAAGAAGTCCGACATTTCTTCCTGTCTTCGTCTTTTCTTTCTTTCTTTCGTTCTGTTTTTTTTTTTTTTTTTTTTTTGGCTATGTTGTTCTTAAAAAAGTCCTCGGGGTATATTCCAAGTGCACATGATTTTACCCTCAACAGAATGTTACTTTTTTATTATCTGTGATAAACATTTAACAGCATCTCCCTAAAAAAGTTAGGGGAAATATGGTGAAGTTTATTGTTATATATATATTCTCATCAGCCACTTACACTGAAGTAGTTTTAACCTTGCATGAATTGACAGTTTTTGTGCCATTCCCCAGTTTTACTCAGCCATATTTTCTGTGTGTCCTCCAAGCATTTAATCTATTTGATGTTGACTCTGTTGAGTGTGTTGCCAGCAGGTCATAAAGTCTAAATATGTGGTCCTTACCATCCAAATTAGTAGGGCCAAGTATAATTTTCTCAATAACTGATTTTTGGGTTTGCACATAGTAATTTAATCCATCTGAGAAAGGTTTCACCCAATCCATATCTGGGAAGCACATGAAAAAGGTAACTCACATCCCAATGAAACTAATAGTCCTTAAAGATCAGTTGGTGGGAGGTTTGCCTGGTTTTAAGAAAAACCTACTGGATACTCTTGGATAGTGTAACATCCTACTGGTGAAGCAATTCCATGTATGTAATTTGCTAATTTTGTCCATATCTATGTGATTCCTCCAGATCAAATTGCACTACCACACTTAAATCCTGCAGCAATGGAAAACTGGGGACTGATCACATACCAGGAGTCAGTCCTGCTATATGAGGAAGGAGTGTCCTCTCTGTTGCAAAAGCAAGTGGTCGCCACTCTGGTTACGCATGAGCTGGCACACCAGGTTAGAGGGGAAAAACTCTTTGTGTGTTACCCTTAATAAAAACAACTAAATGGTATGCGATGAATTTGAATTATGGATCAAGGCACCAACTGTTCTCCATAGTCATTTTGGATGAGAGCATGAACTAAATGATGCTGATATTAATCCTGCTCATCCCACAACATTTTATAAAACTGTCACATGACATTGCTGCTTCAACCATTCGCATCTTCTCTTTTATGTTGACAGTGGTTTGGAAATCTGGTGACAATGAAGTGGTGGAACGAAATCTGGCTGAATGAGGGTTTTGCCACCTACATGTCTTACTTTGCAGTGGACCACGTCGAGCCTACGTTTAAAATGGTAAGTCTAGTCCGAGCGTTCACCGTAATTGCCGGATCCCTCTGTTTCATGAGGATTCAGCTTTGAAGAATTACATTTTTTTTCTGTTGCAAAGCTTTAAAACTTGTGACAATCACGGCCATTGAAAAACACACATGAACAGCAAGCTTGAAGCAAACAGACAAGGAAAAGCGTCGCCTGAGTCATGCCACATGTGCTCTTGTCTCTTTTTTCCTCAGCAAGACATATTTGTCATGAGCGACCTCCATACAGCATTTGAGGAGGATGTTCTGGCCTCATCCCATCCCCTCATACCCCCGCAGGAAAATGTCCAGACGACTTTTGAGATCATTCAGTTGTTTGATGCTATAACCTACAGTAAGGTAGAGAGTTGAATGAGTCCAGCAATGAATACACATCATGCCTCATGACCATGGAATCAGTATCTTAGAGTTCAGATTTTACACTAAACGTACATTTAGATTTTGTTTGAGGTTACCCATATCAGTGTACTATGACCACTGACATACACGTGTTTTGTGCTAACTATGTAGGGGGCAATTGTGCTGAGAATGCTGGCAGCCACTGTGGGAGAAAGGGTTTTCCACGAAGGGATCAAAGTAAGTAATAATATTTAACCTCATTCAGATGTGCTTTAATTCTCAGGAATGCCTCTAGCAGGGACTACAGACTGTCCCTGAGACTCAAGAGTAAAGGTAACTCCTGAAACCCGGTTAACCTCAAATCATAAGGTGATTTGTGTCATAGTTCTTTAGTTTAGACTCAAGATTAAGGGCCCAGACCAAATGCAGTGCCTTGTCAAAGTTGGGGTTTTTGGACAAGATGCATCCGTGATAATTTCATGTCTCATCATATGACATGACTCACAGCATGGGTGGGGAATCAAGCTGCCACAGCAAAGTTTCCATATTCAATGCCTTAACTGGGGGTATGAAAAAAAAAAGACTGCTTCAACATCTTATAAACTCCTCATAATGTTGTGTGTGCCTGGTTGACCAAAGATTTACTGAATGCAACAAAAAAAGAAAAGCCATTTGCGTTCAACCAGCAAAATAAAGGCTTGCAGAATTCTCATGCATTACAAAACTGTCAGTGCCACATGATTTCTTTTCTTTTCTTCAGATGCATGAAAAGGAGCTGATTTGGTTGGCCATAAGTGGCGCTCAGATATTGGCACACACAATATTGTGCAGCCACAGCTTTTTCAGAACATGTGGTATTATGAGTCTATGGTGAGCACAGTGAATTATATTGATTGGTTCAGAGAATTCTGAGGGTTATTGAACGTAGATCAAGCAACGGTTCTTTGGGATTGTTTTTCACCCTGGAAAGAACATTTTCTCAGCATTGGTGCATTGTATTCATGTTTGTTTTCTTGTATTTTATCCAACCCACCATCTGATTATTTTATTAGGTACACCTAGCCACAAATGATGGAGTCTAAAACAACAGATGTGCAAGAAATCCTACCATCATGACAGTTATAATGTTCAGTTTTTGTTAAAATTGTTGTAAGGTTCAGTCACAACAGCATTTGAAACAATGAAAGAGAGGTCAGTTTATTTCAATGAGTTCGCTGGGATTGGTGGATTCACTTACGGGGGCGAAGAAAATCCCCACAAATTCTCTTTGTCAGGTTCAACTTTGAGCTTTGAGACAAGACATTGCCCAGAGGTAAGCCATCTTTAAAGCGCTGACTTTTCAGGGAATGCAGAATCCAAAATTCACCAACCACTTTTATCCTCCTTTTAGTCTCCAAGGATACTCAGGCCAAGAGATTACGCTGAACTTCACCTTAGATCCAACAAACAGACTGATTGTCTCCTGTTAGAACCTCACCTGATTGAGTATAACATGACTCAGGTCAGGTTAGGTGTCCTGAACCTTCGTTAGGCTTGATTTGACCAGCTTAAGATTTCTTTCACAAATTGGCGTCACAAATAGGATTTCAAGATAATGACTGATAAGTTCAAAGTTTCTTTTATTTTGCCCTATGATGTCTATGTTTGACAGGATCATAAAGGAACTGCACATTTTCTGCAATTCAGCGATGAACGTCTAAAGTCGGGGTTCAGTGTCAGGGGACGATGTCCTGTCTGACCCAATGAGCACGTTCCTCAAAATGAATGGATAGACGTTGAAATCAATATGTTTTAATCAAAATTAATAACATGATAGCGATAAGTGAGCCAAGTGTGGCCTTACTTAGTGTGTTTTGATCTCTCTTGTATAAATTAGATGTACTATCTTAAATGCGTGGTCAGTGGTTGATCTGCAGATTTCAGGGAAAAGACTGGGGTGTGTGTTTTTTAACTCCCATAGCACCACAATGGTGTTTTTTTTTTTTCTTCCAGGGCAGCTTTGGGCTGTGCCTGACACAGATAATACCCACAGTGAGGTTAAACCCATGGGAAGATGTTCTGGGTTAGGCTGAAATAGGCTTATTTCAGTTAATCAAGACCTGTGGTGAATCAGGGATACTGGGAGGTTCTGTTATGCTTGTTGGCTTCAGGGGCCTAGGCGATTGGTAGATTGCATCCATGAAGTCTCAAATTGCCAACAAATGATAGATAAGCTAAATGTGAAAAACTAGTTATTTTGGTTATTAAAAGGAAGTCCAATTGCGATAAAGTGCCATAGTAGCCAGATGTATCCTGTTGGATACAACCAGAAATTCATCTTTTATGTAGAAATCAAAGTGTTAAGTTAAACCCCTCAGAAGATTTTCTTGGTAATATGTCATGTGTCAGGCTTAACAAGGTTGAACATAACTTCTCAATGCCTGTAAGCAATGTTCAATGTGCATGGGCTACAGAAACAGCCGGAGACAGAGACATGTATGGTGTCCATTTATAACCGTACTATTCAAACATCTGATTTTTAGTGTTGTCAGTGCAGAAAAGTCGTGTGTTTGGAGTGTTCATGGTTACATTTATTTTAACATGGGTAAATGCAGTTTTCATCACATATGCAAATCTGATCTGTTGACAGTAACACTGTCACTGCTGCTCTGAAGTCTGACATTCCAACATCTAGTTTATGTCCAATTGGAAAGGACGATGAGAAACAGGTTCAAAATCCACAATTTTTGTCCACCTGGCATTTCCACTGCCTCAAGTAAAATCAGTAAGGGTGTCAAGTCTTCCCATTGGATTGGAGCAGACAGATTACTAAAGGATAATATTGTTGCAGGTGAGACTGGTCAGGAACTCTAAGTGAGCAGGCAGGTGATGGATTGAGAAGCACTCCCCTCCAGACACCTGGGGCCAAATGTATAAACCATGCGTCCAGACGAAAAGTCTACTTTTTCCACACAGGGCTCTGAATGTATAAAAATCCAAGGTCAATAATGTGCATACTGGTACACATCTTTTGCATCATGTGTACCGTATACACAGTGTTTTGAGTCCAATTGGCATGATGTTGCGAGTTGGCAAAAAAAGGATAAAGAGAGTGTGAATTACTAGTAGTGATGTGGGCATGTTAACAACTTTTTTGGAAGCTTTAATTTTGCTCTGTCAGGTTGAGCAACCATTATCTCAAGTTTACTGTTGGTAAAATTACACTTCCCTATTTTCTTCAATTGCTTCTTAGATGCTTCTTCCATTTCTCTTCAAAACTAAACTAAATGCTGGCCTTTTTTATGTAAACCAGGCAGTTGGGGGTGTGTTTGAAGCCATTTATTATAAATTGTGGGAATGGTCAGAAGGTATATGCACACAAGTTCAGGATGATTGAGATGTATGAGAGAAAAACACGTGGGAAAAGACGTACATCGGATTTTATTAGTCTGACAAGAAGCTTGTGTACGCATGTTTCCAGTTTTGTGTGTGTACAGATTCCAACAAATAAATAAGCACAGAGTTTTATACATTTGACCCGGTCTGCAGTTAGAAGCGCGACTAGCCAGAATGACAGAAAACCTGTTTTTAGCCATTTATTTCACCATTACTGGCTCCAGCATTGGCAGCTGTGTTTGGATATTATATCCAGCTAAAATCAATTTTGAATGCAAATTTTCCTCCTGGAAAGATTTATTCTGAAAAAAGGATGAAGCTGTGTCAATAATAAACTTTCTCTTGCTCGCTCTGTTTTTTGTGTTTTAGATGTACCTGTCGAACTTCAGGTATAAAAACACTGACGGGAATGACCTCTGGCAATATATACAAAAGGTAAAGTCTTATATTTGAGTTTTGTAAATTAGTTTAATCTTGACGATAACTATGACAATAGCAATGTCATTGTCTGAATAATCATTAATCAGATTGTGGTATTTATATCATAAAATAATAACTGACTTCTGCCATGTTTCCAGGCTGTAGATGAGAATAATGGTCACACCAAGGTTGCTGTGATGATGGAGACCTGGACCAGTCAAACTGGCTATCCTGTCATCACCATCAACACTACCAACGGAGAAATCTACCAGAAGCACTTCAATGACTCGTCTGAATCTAGGTCTGCGCGAAATGGACATTGATCCAGTGCGCATGGTTTTAGAGCTGAGGACAGTAATGATAATGATCATAACACTCAAGTTATAGTGCTTCTTAAAGCTGCATGAATCAATATTTTCATTCATCAGGTGGACAGAAACTCCAAATTCAGCTAAAGAATTGCTACACATATGATGAATGTGCTAATATGTTTGCAAAATTACTTTATATGGTTGTACTATGCAAAATTATGCCAAAAAAGTAGATTAACGATGCTATAATTGAATAATGAAAAGTAATGTTCTCTCATTATTGATAATGAAATGTAATGTAAGCCCATTATTCCCCCAGATCAGCAGTAGTTTGTCTACACGAGACACCAGAGTGAAGGATTGTGTTCAAATTCACCATCCATTTCTCAACAGTTCAGATGGCACTGTCCCTCACTGGCATGCATACTTGAAGTTTTGTCTAATAAAAAGCCTGGGTGGAACATGTGAGCAAATGCAGTATAACAAGAAACCTCTGGTCTAAAGCTGGTTCCAAAGTCATGATTTCTTCATTCAGTATTCATTGGAATCTAGATCCTACGGAGGCCAAGAGAGCTCAACGCACTGCAGCTTAAGCAAAAACACATGTAATTAGACACAGGCAATTAAGAAAGCATGCTGCAAATACACAGACACCATGTAAAACAAACAACACAACCAAATGCAGAAGCACATTGCAGGACCTTGAAGTCCAAACAAGTGGGACCCTATCCATTCTGTCATTTGAGGTTTATGACAGATATGAAACTTTATTATCTTACCACTGGTGTTGAATTATGTGTGTGAATGTACGACATGTAAGGTCATCGCTTCACAATGAGAATAGTTGTAAACAAATGATTGAGGAGTCACTTTCTTGTGTCACTTCAGTTATTAAAATGCAGTTATCGCATCTCTGCCGCCTTGTTAACCAAGTGTTTCTCTGCCAGCCTTGCGTGAGGTCACTGCAGCTAATGACAGCAGATTATGCTTTTGGCCAAGTGAAGTGTTTTGAAACAATGTTTTGTAACTATGTGCTCCATAACGCTGTCATGCTTAGTTACACAATAATTTAGCCTGACAAGTTGTTTTCAGATCTTATCCAGATATCCAGCTCATATCAGCGCTGGACTCGGAGCTGTTACGCTTCGTCCCTCATTGTACAGAAACTAATCATCATTTCTTGGATCAGAAGCATCTTGGCCATATCACGACCTGTACTTATTACACTTGGTTGTTTATTTCTTCTTTTTTTCTGTCTGTTTTAGTCTTTGGTGGTACATCCCAATCAGAGTCATGTCGAATACATCTCAGTCATCTTTCTTGTTGACAACCAGCAGCACAGGTAACAGAATATGTAACACAGAGCTGTGAAATAAACACCTTGTTTCTCAGCTTTGTTTTCATATTGGACACTCATTTTTCTTTCTACAGTGTCATTGATTTATGATTCGCTGCCTTACGTACCTTTGACCAATATTTCCTTTAAAGAAAAGAAAAATGAATTAATCTCTAAGAGTGGAGAGTGGATCCTGGCAAACATCAACTGCACGGGATACTACAGGGTCAACTATGACCCAGAGAACTGGCAACGCCTTCTGACTCAGCTTGAGACAAACCCACATGTGAGTACTGAGCCAAACAATATTCATCTATATATCGTACATTCGCCTGAATAAGGAAAGACATTTTACAAGCCCCTTCTTACTAGAACGTAAAATTAGAAAACCCATGAAGGCTTCGCCCTGAAGTTGTTGGAGCTTGGCAGATTGATTTGAGCTCGTTTATCAAATCTGAACTGTCAAACAGAAAATCAGTTGTTGCTGTAGATAATTCTTTGGTTTCAATGCCCAATGACGCTCTAAATCATCATTTCCTGCTTTCATGTTGATTTTGCTGTTGGCAGAATGAGTATAGTTGCAAATGTCTTTATGTTTGGGATCTTTCTAAACGGACCTGTCAGTTGTCCCTCATCTTCCTCTTGTCTTTTAGCGGATCCCACTGATGAACAGAGGGCAGCTTATTGATGATGCATTTACCTTTGCAAGGTAATGACTTGGATTCCGTTGATCCAGACTTCTCCAAATTATTTTCTGTGTTGTGATTCTGCAATTGTAATGTGTTACTCATGAATATTAAAAACAACTGAAACAAGGTCATGCTAGTGGTTTATTTGTCACCCTGATCTTACAAAATCCAATCTCTGTTTTCTTCAGGGCCAAACTTGTTGACGTGACTCTGGCCCTGAATTCAACCCGCTTTCTTCGGCATGAGATGGCGTTCATTCCCTGGGAATCAGCAGACAGGAACCTTGAGTACTTCATCCTCATGTTTGACCGCTCCGAGGTGTATGGACCCATGCAGGCATGTGCTATTAAAATATCCTTTTTAACTTGTGATATTCAAAATCCAGCTTTTTTGCATTACTGAGTGATCTGACCTGTAGTGGGTGGAGAAGATGGATTTAAAAGACTAAATATGATTTCTTGCTGGTGTTAATGATCACCCCTCATCAGAACATAAACAGATGAGCAGTAAATATATTGTATTGCTGTGTGTATCCCTGAAACTCTTCTGAAAAGTGGTCTCTTCCTGCAGGTGTACCTCCGGGAACAGGTTAAGGGTCTGTACAACTTCTTCCGCAACTACACACACAATTCAGAAGTCCCAGAGGAACACGCCTTACAGTAAGGAAGGATATATTTTACTGTTCCCTTCGGGGTAATATCATTCTTATTTTTTGAAAGAATTTTCCTCAGTTAACAGATTTATGCATGTTTTCAGACTCACAGTCCAGTCCAAGATTGCAAATGCAGAACAGATGTGCGAGTTTGCATTGTTGGCTTACAAACCAGGACTCATAGACATTCTAGTGGCAGATGTGTAGTGTGGACTCGTGTCTGTGTGGAGTGTGGAATCACTGTCTATCGCAGGCTAACTTAAACCAATCAGATCAATGAACCATATGATGTAATAGGACTTTTGCCAAAGCCAGTTGGGAGAAGAGTAGAAGCATATTTTCCACCAAGAAAAGCCTTGAGTGCTGTTCTTTGCTCATCTTTCAATGAAGAAATACTCTCCAAGTGATGTTATCGCAGCATCTGTGCTAACCTTTTTAGGAGCTTCCATTGTTTTCGAATGAACAGTCACTTCTCTTGCTCTTCTGAAAACCTAGATCATGCCTATAGCTGCCAGTAGGTCTTCATAGGATTCTGATTGTGGATTGGCCACAAGTGCGTTAATCTTGGAAACAGTCATTTGACAAAATAACCTTAAATCAAGGTGCACTTGCTAGATTTCTTCAGAGCTTTCAACAGCATTCATCACTCTTCTTCAAAATGCTTTACATTCATTACGTGTCATTTAATAACTGCAATTTTTATATAAAATCAAATTGTTATGGCTTCATTCCAAGGCACGCCCAAATCCTCGCCATTGAGGTGGCATGTTCCAATGGACTCCCAGAATGCTTAGCCATGGCTTCAAAGATGTTTACCAACTGGATGAACAACAACACTAACAAGTATGTACACTGCTTCATAGGTATATGTATTTATATAATACATATAATACCTCTGAAATTCTCCTAAACTTGAACATGATGGTTTCTAAAAATGGCCTCACTGTAATGGCTTTTATTATATTCTGAAGCTTGACTCTCCAGCAATGGTTTGGTAAAGGTAGGTGTCATTTAATCACTTTTTTGTGCTAATTGTTCGTGGATGTTGTTATCACGTTGTGGTTCTTATCTTTAAAGCTGCACTTGGTGGGATTTGTAACTTTTAATGCACTCTAATCCTAAATCACTACGTAGGGCAACCACGGAGAACATGATGCTATTCATACTAAATGAGAAGGTGTTGTGGCAAAACGAAACTTCAGTGCCTTTACAGACACGTTTTAACTGTTTGGAATCAGTAATGTGCAAAGTTTCCAAGTGCAACTTTAAAGTAGAGAGACAGCGACTCCTCATTAGATGTGTATACTGTATGTGCTCAGTACTGTACATGCATGGAAGTGTGTTGATGCATTTGCATTTACCACCATTTGCACGTGGATGTGTATAATGCACAGAATGTAAAGTCCCTTCAGGCAAAGTGATTTGTGATATTGGGCTGTGTGTGGACCATGATGAAGATGAAGACCATGACCATTTTTTCAAATGCAAAAATGTTGAGGATGGAGTTTTGTGTTGATAGAGACATTCTGTAGTGCCAAAAGTGCACATCCATAACCTTAATAAGGCCATACATCAATATCTCAGCGGTGTAATACCTAAAAATACCTGAAAGTAAACCAGATGGAGAAAATCTTACATATGTCTCTAAATATGCTGATGGGCAGGGAAACGTCCAGTCAACATTCCAAAACAACCAAGAAAACCTGAAAATGAGACAGTCCTGATGTAGGGAAAATAACTGTGTGTGTGTGTGTGTGTGTGTGTGTGTGTGTGTGTGTGTGTGTGTGTGTGTGTGTGTGTGTGTGTGTGATTCAGCATCCACCCCAACCTGCGGTCCATAATCTACTGCCAAGCTGTGGCTGCTGGCGGGAAGAGAGAGTGGGATTTTATCTGGAACAAGTTTCAGAGCTCCAGCGACACCTCTGAGAAAGACCAGCTCCGTGAAGCTCTGTCCTGCACCAAGAAGATTTGGCTGCTCAACAGGTGAAGTCAACAAACGGATCCAGACTCAGGATTAAACAACAAGTCCTGATGTGTCATATGCATAACTATTTTAGTGTGTGTACATAATAACTTCTTTCATTACAGTCACTCCTGTGATAGATCCCAAACATTTGTTTCAGTGGAGAGCTTGTCAGTGCCTTCCTTATCTTGCAGATACCTGCAGTACACGTTGAATCCTAAGAAGATACGCCCGATGGATGCTGCCTCCACCATCAGCTATGTAAACAAGAACGTGGTGGGGCAGGCACTGGTCTGGAACTTTATCAGAGCAAACTGGGAACATATCAGGCGGGGGTAGGTTGCTATTTGGACTCTGCTGCTTGTCATTGGTTTTTACAGATTGCATCTTGTTTTCTGAGTCATGAACAAGTATTTGAAATTGTGCAGTTGGGTTTGACCAATATAGACTTAAAAAGGAAGACGCGATGCTAGTATATTTGGTTTGAGGTTGATGATAGGCAGTATTTTGCACCAGTGCTAAACATTTAATTTTAGCCATTTTTATTCCAGCAGATTTACAAGACGATCACAAGTATTCATGGTTTACCCCATAACATACTGTATGTTTATCAGGGTGGAGTAGCCATGCCAAACACAGCGGATAGATTGTGAGAACTCTAAGCTAACAGACATGAAATTCCTTTGATGGTGCACAGCTCTTTAAAGCTCTGTCTAAAAACAGAACTCTTCAACTGGCTAAAAGTCACACACATTTGTCATATGACTCTGTGACATTGTTATGGCTAACACGTTAGCAAACTGTTTCCTGTTTACACATCCAGCATACACTGAGCAACACTAACATTCAATTTGGTGTCATATTTGTGTCCACCTGGTGAAAGTAACTCCTATATTCTCTATTCTTTTTGCTCTGTTTTTGGTCCCCACCAGCTCCCGATGAACATATCTGGCTCTTTAGCTGCTAAATGCTCTATGCTAGTCGCTAACTTTGTCTCTCTGTTGTTTGGTGCTTGACAAACAATGAGTTGTTGACCTGTTCTACCGTCTGCCGTGGATGGACATGGGGTTAAGTCCAGTGTGGATGTGTTTGATGTGCTAACAACCAGCTCCTTTGTTTGTTCCATGTTCACCTGCTGGTAGTTATAAGTGCACCATTGTGTGAAATGAGAAATGGAGTTTTGGTTGGCTGTAACAGATTATTTGGTGTATGTGGTGCCGGTCCAGTCATTGATGTAGAGGCACTGAGAACATTACCCTGATGGTCTCCAGTGTTGGTGATGACAGTAGATGATAATACTGTGCCCATTCCAGCAGCTTGTGGTCCGTTGCCGAGGAGGCTGTGAATCTAGTGGATGAGGTGTGGAGGGATGTTGAGGTGGCGAAGTTTCTGAATCATCTCATGGTGTTGAATTGTACTCAAAGCTGAGCTGAAGTCACAAAGAGGATTGTGGTGAAGTTGCCTGGTGATTCCAGATGTTGGAGGAGGGAGTGGAGGAAAGTGGAAATGCAAATGTCCTCAGACTATTCGGTGGTGGTTCCAGATGTTGGAGGAGGGAGCGGAGGAAAGTGGAAATGCAAATGTCCTTTGACTATTCAGTGGCACAATGGGTTTGAGGCTTTGTATGCTTCAGTTTCGGTTTGTAGGGTGGGAGCAGGAAAACATCAGTGTGAGCAAATCCAAATGCAAGATGTTCCCGAGTGTTGAATGCATTGGTAATGTTTCCATTACATAATATACATTACCTTTCCTTGTGGCAGCCACAACAACAGCAGGGCTTTGTGTTATTGAGCTAGCATGGAGCTAATGCCCTCAGCTACGAGCTACATCCAGTCTTCTGCTGCTACCTTAGTGTTAGCGCTGGGTGGGATGTGAACACCCCTGATGACCAAAGTGGGGAATGCAATGGGTGTACAATTTTTATAAAGGCAATGTTCAGTTTTTGTTTGAAAATATTTCCGAGAGGAGTCCATTCAAATTTGTGCTCATTTTAGAGGCTGCAGTTTGTGGAACTGTTGAACTGCATTGTGTTATACTGAAAACCACTTCTAATATTTTGTCCACCCTGCCTCGCCTTTCTCTGCTGCCAGGGATGCAGTGTCTATGCTGATCGAGGGAGTGACCCGCAGGTTCTCGACACAGTTTGAACTGGAGGAGGTAATTTATGACCCCAAATAAACCCCAAATGTCTTTAACTATGCCATTTCCTATTTACAGTTTAAAGCAGGGTGGTTATAGATTTTCTGACTATGAATAAATCCTGTGAAAAGATGAAAACTGTCAAAGTATGTCCCACTTTATATCTGTAAACCTTATAGTTGGATACAAATTAATTACATAGATTTTTGAGACAACCTCAAAAGTTTGATGTTGAGGTCTTAAGGGGTTGTACGTGTGAACTGAACCAAGCCCTTAATAAGTGTTGCTGTGGATGTCAAGCTTTCTATGCTCACATGGTACATGCCCATAGAGCCTATTCACTTACTATCCCCAGAGCTTCACACTCTAATTGGTTTTAGTCTTTTCATGGGATTTGTTGACAAGAAAAATAAATTGGAGACCTTATGTAAGAATTATGACCTCATATCTCATAATTATGAGGTCAGGCCTCCATTTTTTGTCTTTGTGGAATGCAATACGCTTCAGTAGCAATACGCTTACATCGCTGTCTGCTCTGTGTGTGTGTACAGCTGAAACGCTTTGCAAAGGACCACGATCTGGGTGCTGGTACCACGGCGGTGAACCAGGCCATACAGCAAACCCAAGTCAACATCCAGTGGGTCAGCGAGCACAAAGATATCATGCTAGAGTGGTTTGAAAGAGAAACAGCTTCATAGAGGGGAAAAAAACACTCTTTCATTGTCTTAGAGCGTCACAGATCAGCAGTGCCAGCCGTTTTCAATTCTGCAGCTGGATACTCTTAAGACTCTCCTACTCCACCTAATCCACTTCAACAACAAGAACCGGTGAAGAGTGGATGAGACTTTGCCAGGAAAATGGAGCGGAGAGATAATCATGAAACAAGAGGTTCAATTTCCCACCAAACAATTAGCAAAGTGAACCGTGATAGTGCCGCACATAAGACTGACACATAGTACAGTAGTGATTATTTATGAGAGAAATGTAGCACTTGTATGCAGTATATTCAATGCGAGCAGTCAAAATAACATTTTGACTCAGCTGTTTGTGATTTTTGCACATGATGCTGTGGCAGCATCAATCATCTGTATAGTATAGTTGTATGTTTGGAAATGTTTTATGTTTGGCAAAAAAATAAACATATTTACTTTTCAGGATCACTTTTTTCATGTTGCTGTTGCTCAAAATGATTTTAGAATCAAAACCTTGTGTTCATTTTTTCATGGTGGACAATGGATGAAGCTTCCATTGGTTATATTCATCTCCAAGCAAACATGTATTTAAGTTAATTGCATTTTGATGCTGGCCATTTCCAGACCAGCTTCTTCTCAACATTTGCACAAGTCAGAAGCAAAGGACAGAATCTCCTCTGTTATATGGAACATGTCTATATGTGTATTATACAGTATATGTTGTAATCAAGGAACCAAATTATTCTTGAATGTTGCTGAAAGTGTTATTTTTAATAAAACAAAACACTGATATTGTGTTAAATATGAGTCCTTTAATCCAGTCCATGGAATTTCTGTTTTACCTGGGGAAAATAA
This sequence comes from Chaetodon trifasciatus, assembly GCA_037975065.1. Taxonomy (NCBI): domain Eukaryota; kingdom Metazoa; phylum Chordata; class Actinopteri; order Chaetodontiformes; family Chaetodontidae; genus Chaetodon; species Chaetodon trifasciatus. Next base: position 1,047,078 of record JBBMOE010000002.1, on the reverse strand, counting down.
TGCTACTGGAATACCTTTGAGGTGTGTTTAGAGACACATTTATGTACAGACATAAAAACCAGTGGGTTGTTTTGATGTTTATTGTCCAATCACATGTCCACTGACTGAGAAGATGAAGGGTGTATGTACATACATGTACTAAGTCATCATCACCAGGAGCAAGAGAATTATAGCAACTGCTGTTCTGTAATACCAGAAATTCAAATTGTGTCACTAATGTCCCTCCATCTTACTGATTAACTCCACCTGTATCTAATCTGTGTCTGTTTGCTTCCATTTAAATCTTTCTATACACTTTGTACACATTCCTAAAATTGCCTCAAAGTTTTGCTTTCCATTGTATTGAGTATTACTGTTGAGTGAACATATAATGAATAACAAGCACCAATTGGCGAGACACAGTGACACAGTCGCACATTTAAGAGAGAAATGCTTTTAATGCAACAGTTGATAACAAGCTGGGGAAATTTGTATTTTCACTGTGGAGAGGGAAGTCCACTGCTGGTTACAAGATGGCTTAAGCAACTGTAGAGCACTAAACGACTCTTTGATCAAAGCTAAAAAACCCACTAAGTCCCTACTAATGTGTGGGAAAAAGGCTGTGAATACAGATAGAGGCAGAGTTTGAAAAAAGACCAGGCCAGGGTGTAATATACACTAATACTACTGAAGATGATTTTTTAAACATTGATTAATGTTGATTTAGTCAAAAATACTTCATATTTGAAGAAAGGTTTTCCAGCAGTATAACTGTCGCAAAGTACTTTGTTAAATCAGAGTAAATATTTTTTTTACATATTTGCATTATGGATATACTGTCTGAAGTCTAACAAGGAGGAGTGTCTTAACATTTTTTTTTCCACACATGTACTTGGATATGAAGAAGCAAGAGTGGGAGAATAAACCAAGAAAGATCAGAAATGTAGAGCTCCAGTTCGAGTCATGTAAACATACTGATCGAAAGCATCCAACAGGAGGGAGAAGTTTCACAGTCTGCATCACAGCTAACAGCCAGATACACTGTGGAGCTGGAAGAGTCTAGTCCCATACTGTATGACGCAAGGTTTCCAGCCCCAAGGCCACACATGTTAGAGTTTCAGTACCCCCGTGAAACATCCAGGCTAAAGACAGAGAGACAGGAACGAAGCCAGGATGAAGTAGTTCAGCCTGGAGACTGGAGCTGGGCCAACACCTCAGGGTGGTGGGAGAGACGGTTTCCTCAATCATCCTGAGAGGGAAGCAAAGAGGGAGAAGTGAGCCCTCTCTGCTTTCTGGTTGTCCAAGACATCACCTGCTGTGTACATGTTCTGAACAACAGATGCAGCCACAGAGAGACTGACTGTCCACTTCCTGTTATGTCAAATCATAGCCACTAGTTTGTTTTACATTCAAGAGGGTCATGAAAAAAAGAGGCTGACTTTGTTTACTCAAATGCAAAGCAGCCTATTTCTTTTATTCTCTTGTCTTCTTCTGATGTTTTGCGTACATGAAGAATAAATTAGAGGCACTTTTTTTTAATCAAACACTCCTGTCTGGAGTTCAAAGGCACTGAGTGAGTCATGAAAAAGATTTGCAAATGTCCACCCAGTCTTCATCAAGGGTATCAAGTGAGGTAGGTGTATGTAAGCTTGGGTTCGGTTCAGAAGGTGTCCTCACCCATTCGTCCTCCTCTGCTCCCTCTCCGTCTCCTCCGGGCCTCTGAGCGCTGACTGCGTCCGCCTTGTTGGACATGATCTTGTCTGTCCACGACGCTCCGGCCTTTTCATCCCCAGCAAAGTTACACTTGGTCACCGTGCCGCCGTCCACTTTGGCTAAGGAGACTGGAGGCACAACAGTAAAGAAGAAAGTAAGTGTATTTATCTTGCACCTTTTAGAAGCGGATGGCAATGAGCCTCCTCTCAGGGGCTTCAAAGTGGCCATCACGTCATAATGAATCTTGGCTGAGATGTGTAAAAGCAGAGTCTGCGAACAACCCAAAGCACTCCACTCCACTCCAAACTGACGATAGAATATCAAAGGGCTGGATGACTCTTCTGAACACAAGAGAGGTCAAACTTTGTTCATTTCCCTTGAGGTTGCTTATGAAACTGCGAAATAGATAGATAGGAATCAGAAAAGTTCAAGTTTAATTTCATTCACTCCCCACTGCTATGGAGGTCAGCGCTAGGACGAGCTCGACCAGCGCAAGCAGAGTATTCTTTCCTTTTTAGACTTAATATGATGTAAGGAGATACTGAATGCTCTACATGTACTGGTTTATGTTTTCAGTCCAGACTCACATATGAAAGGACCGTTTCCTTTGGTCTTCAGTCGGACGTCCTGTCCTGTTTCCAGCTCTGTTTTGTCCATCTCTGCCTCTGGGTACCAGAAGGCGCAGGTCCCGCTGGGTCGATGCTTGTCAGTTATCTTCACCAGCTCGGCTTTGTTCACTATCGCTGACAGCTGCTCCTCAGACAGGCGGTCTGACTCCCCTTTAGCTTCCACCTCTGTATGGACAGAAAGCACACATCTAAGCTCATGAAGTTAGAAAGAATTCAGTGTTAAAGAGTTCCAGTGGCCCTGAGAACTCAACACACGGAAGAAACACAGCAAACACGGAAAACACAACATGCTGCAAAAACATGTCCACAGTTGAGGAGATGAGTGTCCAAGCAGGTTTAAGCAGCAGGGGAGGACCACAGGACACTGTACTCCCACCTTTCCTCTTCAACCTGTGTACCTCACACTTCCAATCCAACATGGAGTCCTCTGATCTGCAGAGATGTGCAGATGACTCTGCAGTTGGGGGGGTGTGCTGGTGGTGGACAGGAGACTGTGTACAGGGAACAACCACCTCCTCTTAAATGTGACCAAAATGAAGGAGACGGTTGTGGATTTCAGGAGGACCAGGACTAAGATGAACTCTATTTCCAACATGGGACAATAGGTGGAGGTGATGGAGGACTACACATACCTGGGCCTTCACCTGGAACACAGACTGGACTCGAAATGTGACACTAAGGCTATCTATGTTTCATAAGCAAGCCTTTTCATATCTCCCCATTCTGTGTATGGGTTTGATCCTGGATGAATTCATCTTTGAACTGAGTGATCTTTGGAATCATTGCCATCGTTAGAAAATCTGTGTGTGTGTGAAATCTTCAGCTTCTGCAAAACATTAACTGTAACATCCCCATCCTTCAGCAGCCCTGCACAAATCGGGCTTTTTGTATTAAAGCCCCGTTGCTTGTATGATTTCAGGGTGCAGCTGCAGTCCAAAACATTCTTCCATCTGAAGTGGGACTCAAACACACCGTCAGGGGAGAGTGTGACCTCACCACAAGTTTAACGACCGCTCGGCTGACCGCTCTGACATCGCACAGCTGACAGACAGATTGAAAGTGAATCTTACGTGGAAAGCAAAACATGGCAAGCAGAATGAAGTTTTGCAAGGAAAACAAAAACGCAAACATTAACTCAAATGTCGGACGTTATCCACTCACTGTAGGAGGACATGAGGAATCCAGTGTTGACCTTTTTGGTGTCACTGAAGTTTGGCTCAATCTCCTTCCCGCTGGCATCGAACTTCCTCTGATGGATGCGGCTGGGTTTGATGTACAGCACATAGAAACGGACCTGCAGGAAAGAAGCAACAAACACAAAGTGTTGTTTGTCTTTTGTCTTTGTTTATGTTTCGTCTGTCCAAAATGCAAACACGGAGGATTTGAGCAATATTTGGAAGTTCTGTTTCTGTCAATGGCAGATAGGGAAAGACATCTTTATGCTGTTCAGTCAAAGATGAAGACAGGGTAAAAACTCTGAAAGGCCTGGAGAGGCCCAACCAGAGTCTGGACCTGAGTCCAACAGAGCATCTCTGGAGAGACGTGAAACTGGCTGTGCACCGAGCTTCCCCATCCAACCTGGCCTAGTGTGAACGATTCTGCCAAGAAGAACGGGAGAAGCTTCCAAAGAGCGGTGTGTCAGCCTGTAGGATCGTTTCCATGAAGACTTGAGGCTGTCATTGCTGCCAAAGGTGCTTTAACCACGTACTAAGCTAATGAGATATTTCAGTCTTTTCTTTTTAATACATTTACAAAACACTCCAGAAGCCTGTTTTTACTTTGTCATTGTGGAGTAATGTTTTTTTGATTGATAGAATAAATTCATTTTGAGAAGAGTCTGAAACATGGCAAAATGTGGAAACGTTGAAACAGGCTTAAAACTTTGTGGACGCACTGTATTATTTACTTTGATGTGCTGACCTGTAAAAATCAGCCACTGACTTCATCTTGTACAGCGGTTCTCAACAATTTTTACTTATCCCCAAAATCAAAGGGATGGCAATACACACTGACAGCATTTTGCCAACTGTACCTTTTGATTTCTGTCGTCACTGATTACATGTCTGGAAACATCCAGCAGCTTTCCTTCTACAAGAACCCCCTGGCCACTGTGGGGAAGACAAGTATCAAATAATGAAAGCATGCTATTCCCACTTGGAATTATGCAATCTGTTACTTACAGGAGAACAATGTGCAACAACTTTAATTTTCTGTATAATAGAGACCTACAAACCAAACTCCATTCAAGAAATGGACAGATATGGCTCGCTGAAGAGCATTCGGCTTTAGCAGTTTCAATGACATTAAGAGCTGGCTGGGGATTCAAATGAATGCCGAACATACAATTATTACTTATTTCTTACATAAAAATGCGTGTGTGGGGTGGAAATAAATCTATCTGCTCTAAATCTTGGGAGAGGAAAACTGTCAGACTTTTCAGTGGAGTTTGGTGTTGCGAACAGAATGTTTTCATCAAGCTACTGGACTCGTCTCAATACTTTAACTCTTTACTCTTCACTTCCAGCCAACAAACAAAAGTATCTAAGCTCGTACCTTTCGTACACAGAGGGACACCACCCGCTGTCAAATTTCTCATTGTGCACTGGTTTGTTCTGTAAAGACGTGTTGTGATAAATTCGGCTCATCTTTCATGAACTGAACTGCCACCTTTCCCTTCTCCGAGATTCCTGTTTCCTGACTTCCTCTTCCTACATGTCGCTGCGTGACAGAGGTGCGCTCGGTTTTCTGACAGCACGTGCCGCCGGGTGACAGCTGTACCGCAGATGAGCGCCAGATGTTGGGATTTCGCGAATCCAGCTGCTTCACAATGTAGATCTAAAGACTAAAGCCTGTAAATAAATAAAGAATAATAAAGAAATCAAAAATGTCACATAAAGTAAAAACTATGCTATGCTGGGCATTACGTCATCAAACTACAAGGACCAATAACAATGAGAAACGAGCAATTTGTTTTAGCTTTAGTTTAGTATCTCAAAGTTTTGACTTGCCAGGAGTATTTTTAAATGATTTCATTCCTAACTTTCCTATAGTTTCTTTTTCCCGCCAGAAACTGAGGTCCATGTCATGAGGAGGATTGCGCTTTGATGCAGCCACAAATATGTTTCATGCTTTTTACCAGGAGCCATGCTAGCTGTTTCCCTTGATCTCCTCTTTATGCTAAGCTAAGTTAGCAGGCAGCTGATTCATATTTACCATTCAGACACAAGAGTGTTATTAATTAAAACAGAATAAACATGTTTTCCAAAATATCAAGCGATTCTTTTAAGCTGCTCAGTGACATTGAAAACCACGGACCAAGTGATTCAAAATACAAACCTTAACAATGGCGGGAATGATTGGAAGTCACCAAACTCTACGCACCAATAAGAATGATAAAGGTGTGATTTGTCCAAAGATAGCATGAGAATGATGGAGATGTGGATGAAGCCACCAGTCCTGAGAATAATTAAGTGATACTTCTTATGTTGTCGTGTAGAATTCATTTATTCATATATCCCTCTCAAAAATGTCTGTACACTTCATAACATAAATACAGTACCCAACTTGAGGTGGATACAGCTTCCACTTCATCTACACAAACAGTTCCTCCTGAGGGCTGGTGCAGCACACGACGCCTGTGTCTACATCAGTGATTAAACTCATGTCCTTCTGACTCGTTTGGCACTCCTCTGCGTTTCCTCCTAGTCCGGCTTCTCTCCGCAAGGCTCCGCAGATAGAGAGGTTTTGGATATCAGAGCTTGTTTTGTGTTTGGGGACTGTGGTGGTCTGGTGGGAGGTCCGGAGTCCAGATCACTGGCGTGGGCTGCAGAGCTACATCCTGTTCCAGAGATCTTGCTGCTTGGGGAGCTTCCTCCTTGGCTTGGATCACAAGGTTTAATTTGTTCTCTAGAAGAGCCTATTAACAGTGGAATGTTCACATTGCAGGTGCTGCACGAGGCCGGGTCCAGTCCACAATTGTAAGGCTGGATCTGAAAAAAAAAAAAAGTAGCGAAGAGTAAAAACTGAGCATTAATGTCAACAGATATTTACAACAGAACAACTGTGGTTAAAGATGTTTTGGTTAATATTCACACTACGCTCTAATGATTTTATTCTACCAATGATGTTTCAGCTACACTTTTATGAGTCAGATTTAGCTCATACTAACATCACTCCTTTCAAGTCAGTACTTCAGATGAACCTTTTGCAGCAGTTACAGCCTCGAGTGTGCATGGACAGGTCTCCATCACTCTGCACACTGGAATTGCCCCCATTCTTCTCTGTAAAACTGCTCCAGCGCCGTCAGGCTGTGAGGATATCATGAGTGAACGGCCCCTTTTCAAGCCCAGGCGCAGATTCTCAATTGGTTTGCGACCTGACTCAGTTAGTTCACATTGCTGCTCTTTAGCCATTCCTGCACAGCTTCAGCTTTATGTTTGGGGTCATTGTCTTGTTGGAAAACAAATATTCCCCCATGTCACAGATGCTGCTGACTGCTTCAGGTTTTCTGCCAGGAGTTCCCTGAATCTTGCTGCATTCCTTTGTTCCTCTAGCCTTCCAGGACGTGCTGGAAAGAAGCCTCCCCACAGCGTGATGTTGCCACCGCTGGGCCTCACTGTGGGGATTTGTTGTGTTTGGCTGATGCTAAACATTTTATTTGACGGCCACAAAGTTCAAATGTAGTGTCGGGTCGTAACGCCTTACAAGTGTGTCACAACTTTTTCGTTTCTTGACAATCAGTTTTAAGGCTGTAGCCTCCTCTTTTATCTACGACCTCCTCGTTTTGTCCTTCTCCTGTTCAGAATTACTCTGCTTTGTGTCACGTTCAGTCGCCTCCAATCGATTTCACTGTACTCTAAGTGACATTCAGTGACTTTGACATTTATTTCTATCCACCCCCGGCTGGTGCTTTGCAATCACCATCACGGACTTGCTTGGAATGGTCTCGAGTCTTCTTGGTGTACGTTTTGCCACATTACTGACTAACCAGAAGTTTGACCATCCAGGTGCATTTATTCTACAACCAACTGAAACACCTTGACTTCATTCAGGTGATGTAATCAGTGTTTTGGAGAGATTCTTTCAACGTCAGCAGAGGAAAATTGAGATTCTCACCTTCTGAGAAGAGTCACCTCCTCCGTTCCTCTGGGTTCCTCCTGATGTTGGACTACTCTCCTCATTAATATCTAGAAATACATGAGTCAAATGAGGCTGCGGAAAAGAGAGGGGTACACTTAAATGTAGGAAAGCTTAAAAAACAACTGAATTCCTGGGAAACTTTTTAGCTTTGCAGCGTGTGTGAAATGATCCGTGAATTTTTATCACGCATCTAAAACACATAAAAGCTAAACACGTCATCTGTACCGAAGGAGTAGCGGCCCAGCTGGATGCTGAGCCAGATGTTTCTTCGTTGAGTCCAGCCCCCTGGAGCCTCCACCTCATACAGACGCTCCCGATGTTCCTCGTGCTGCTGCAGGAACCTCCTGCACACTGATTACACAAGTTCGGGAATTGAGATTAAAATGCAACAAACTGCTTGATTTTAGGTGTTCAATCAGCTGTGACGCATAAATACTTCATCAGTGAGTGCGTGCAGGTATGAACATTTTCAGCTCATTCTGTTGAATATTCCCATACGACAGCCAGTGACTGGAAATGTGCATTCTTCTGCCAAATATGGCAAATCATCTGACAAAATTCTCCTCCAGATAAGGAAAAATTGAAAAAGGAAGGAAGTGGATGAGAATGTAAATAAACAAATAAATGGGCCGTGTGTGTGTGTGGGGGTGGGTGGGGGTTGAGGGAAGATAAAGGAGAACCTCAGCTGACCTGCCACCATGCTGGGTGATAATGGAGAGCTGACTCCCAGATAGTTTTCAGAGGAGAACGAGGAGCAGAAATCCTCCAGCATCTGAAGGCCAAAGCCTCTCCTCCTCCAGCTCTTCCTCACCAGCACTGTGTCCAGGACGGGGAGCAGGTAGCCGTGACCGCTCCAGCTGTCACACAGGCTGCCTGGAACACAAGCAGAAGACAAGTTACCGGTTTAAAGAAAGCAATCCATCACCGTCAGAAACCCAGTCCACTGTAGAATACAGCTTCTTAGAGAGGATCCTGAGAGAGGTCATGAACACAAACCCTGTTTTTGCTAATATTTATAATCTGTTTGTTCCACAGTAAAGCACAAGACCCTGAAACCACATCACTGATGTTTTGCTTTGCTATGGATTTGCGAGAAATGAGCACCCACCCGCTCTCACTCTCATCTTCCTACCTTTGTGTTTGACGGTGTAGAAGCCGATCACCTGGCCGTCTCTCCACAGCAGCTTGCAGCTCTCTGTGCGGGGGTGCGGGGAGAACAACACCTCCTCCTCTGAGGACCTCTCCACTACCCGACTGAGCAGGAACACAAGCACCCTCTCCATGATCGACTGCACCTGGAGAATATACGCTGACTCAGGATGCTCGTCTGCACAGGTGAACACAGCACAGTGACTGGATAAAATGAACTGAGCTGTGCTTTTAGGAGCTTGATTTTTTAATCATCTAGTTGTGTAAAATTAATCAGTATTAAGCAAGAGTGTGGATTAGCACATGGCCATGGTCGCTGTGGTAATGCCCACATTCATTAAGCTTCTTCTGTCCTTTCCATCCAGACAGATCACTGTACTTCTGTCCACACTGCTCAGACCTGTGTAAGGACACCTGACCTGTTAGTCTCTACGTTGCAGTGACGCTGACATACAAGCACACTTACCGACATCAAGCCACTTCTGGATTCGCTGGACGTTCGCAGGACGTCATCCACACACCACCACCGCTCGTGCAGGTATACAGCCACCACTGAAAGGTAGAGCAGAAAGCATTGGTCTTTACCATCCGTGTGTGTGTGTCTGATAAGGGCAGCAGTGTATTCAGTTCCAGACCTTGCGTCGGATCATCATGAGGGTGAAGCGCCAGCAGCGTGCAGTCAGGTTTGTCATCTTCAAACAGCTGCAGCCGCCTTATGTTGTTTTCTGTTATCAGCACCTGAGCAGACAGGAAGACGTCTTCACACACTTCATCTTACACTCCCTGACCTGAGACAACAACAAACACTGCAACTCTTCTCTAAGGCATACTCGTCTTTCTCAACAAAACGGCCATAACATGATTAACCTCCAACAAAACCAGTGTCAAGAATTTTGTACAGATATTTGCAAACTTGCCTCCACCATGCTCCCATTTGTTAACATTAATTCAATTAAGAGGTAATAAAGAGGTGATTATCGTGGAGATAAGGCACAATGAGGAGAAAAAGCGGAGACGTTCCAGGTGTTATGGTACCTCTGACGTCTGTGATGACTGAAACACTTTATTAGCAGGAGATCTGGACTCCAGAGAGGAGAGGTACTGCTCAGATGCTGATGTCAGGTCTGTGTCATCCACAGCTGGAAGGTCTACAGGGTACATGGCCTCTCAGATACAGCTGTTTCACATTACACATTACAGCGTTTAGAAACACCAGCAACGAACACGTCCCTTGACTTCAAGGATGTGATGACACCAGCAGTGCAAAGACAAACGATCATGCCTCACTGCCGGTACAATGTCCAGTTTGCTCGTTCAAACTTCTGGTTGTTTAAAGCTGCCTTTCATGCGCGAACACACAAAGTAGATGATTGATCTTTGATAGGATGTTAAAACAGTAACGTAGCCGAGCTAACATGAGCTGATTTAAAGGTCAAACCTTTTTCAGGTTATGGAAATGAAAACCACTTGATATTAAACTTACTATGGGTGATTCGGGAAATGTGTTGAACGTTGTTACTGGAAAAAGTTCTGTGTGGCTGATAAAGATGCTGCTACAGCTGTGAGCTGCTAACTCAGAGTGCTAACAAACGCGACATGTTAGCGAAACACTCACGAAGACTTCTCGGACAGCGTCACGAGGACTTCACTTCCCTCACGACTTAAAGGAATCACAGACGGTTAGAGGAGAAGCTTTCAGCTCCACCTGAAACTTCCGTAAATTTCACTTTGAACCCACCTTGACAACTTTTTCTTTGACGTGCAGCTCCACCCTCTGACAGGTGAGGGGCACTGCTCCAGTTCGACCTTCTTCAAACTGCGTCAAGCCCGCTCACATTCCCTACGACACGACCGGAAGCACGTGACACGCATTTCATAATAAAAGTGGTACTTTGCCAAAAAAATTCAACTTCGGAGTATAGAGATATCCAAATCTAATTATGACAGAATTGATGTCAAATTATTGTCACAAACATAATTCACTTTAACCGCATTATGTGTGGCAATGCACTGTGATTAGATGAACTCAAAGTCCTACGAGATCTCAGCTCTCTCAACCACCTTCAGTCAATGTGCGTTACTGGGACTTGGGGACTTTTAATTCATACTTGTAGTGTATATACTTATATTTAACTGGGATTTAAGGTGAACGTAGGGTAAAAGTCAAGCAAGTCCTAAAAGTCAATCCGACCACTAAAATTGGAGCCAAAGCACTGATCTGAGAACTGGTGCGATATTTCTCATGCCTCAGTCAGAACTTATTACTTACTTACTAAATGCATGTACCATGTTTTCACAATCTGGCTGCATCAATCAAATTAACCATCTCAACAAATAACATGAAATAGTACAATAAAACAAGTGTAATTTTAAAATAAATGTAATTATGCGTGCTTTTTTAAAAGTAATTTTCTTTTATTCTGAAAATAATTTACCGGAAGTCGTACCCATGGCTTTGGCTCATGTTTAGCACTCGGTGCAGTAGTTATACGGATTGTAAACAATGTTACTTGGCGTGACACGGAGCGGACAGCTGCTGTCTCACCGGCGCTGCCTCCTGCAGTGTCGCAAGATTAAATCAGGAAACGCCTCCAGAGTAAGTGTTTGTTTAAGATAGTTCCGCTTTATCTTTTCATTTCAGTGCTGCGTTACGAGAGGTCACGTGGTGAGCAAAACGTAAGATCCAAACGCAGCAGCACCTGGTCGAAGGTGGGAGTCTCACTCTTGTTTCTCCCTGTAACTGCGGACAGTGTTAGTTAAGACAATAACAAAATAACAACCCTTTAACAACTATTATTGACAACCTGCTGTACGAACACAGAGGGACGTGTGTGGAGACTCCAACAGCGTGCTCCACCCTAAAACAACACCACATACTGCACTGTATGAAAAGCACCCCAGCAAGTTATTAGCACCTGTGACAGAGGGGAGTGAGGCAACCAGTGTGCCAGTTATCATGCCTGTGAACAGTCCTTCACCCTCCTCCACCTGTCAGACCCTGGCTACACCTCTGCATCAAGACTTTATTGAGACAGTAGTCCAAAGCATCATGGAGAAGCAGGAGCAGCAACAGCCAGGACAAAAGGAGACAGACTAAAACTTGTCAGATGTGAAGGTCTGAGCATCCCCCAGAAAAGGCCCTTTAAAGGCTTTGCAGGGACAGAGTTTTGGATGCCACAAAGAAAAAGGTGGAGGAGAGAGGAGAGCTAAAATTTCTGTAAAATGGGACTGAAGCAAAGCTCAGACAGTTCTCATGTTCACACAGGCCTCCCCAGAGTCGTAAGGAAGTACGTTTAATGCCCAGCTAGTCTTTTTCCTGAGCAGACATCCGGACATGCAGGAGGAGGTGACCTGGAAAGAGTTCCAGGAGTCTGCTTTTCATTGAAAAGAGAAGATGAGAGAGAGAGAGAGGAAGGGAGAGTGAATTACAACTATCCATGGCTGGCCCGATGAGCCACTACTGCTATGAGGATGGGACGGCCCAACTTAGCTTACCCTGATATTCTTACCCTTAACTCTTAACTTAACCAACCATCACTCCTCATGCGTAAACCCAACCAGCCCAACCAATGCAGGCATTGAGTACTCACCAATCAGAGGCATCCCTTTGCCGTAGTAGGATTTGTAATTTTGCCCCCTGAGCTGGCAGGTGAGAATTGAACCACTAGTCCTGAGTCTCTAATTTGTAGGCTGCAGATGTGTTTACTGTCAGAATTTTTAGCAAGTACCAGCATGATATTGTTTTTTTCCCATAGTTTTCTGACAGATAATCAACAACATGTTCATCTTACTGCAGTTTAAAAGGGTAAAATTATTAGTGTGTGATGATGGGTTTGCAAGTGATGCACTACCAATTGTACATTCATTCATTCATCTTCTATACCCCTGACTATCCCTTTTGGGGTTGGGGGGGGGGCTGGTCAATGGATGAGAGGCGGGGTACACCCTGAGCCAGTTGCCAGCCGACTGCAGGGCAACATACATACAACCATTCACTCTCACATTCACACCTAGGGACAATTTAGAGTCACCAATCAACCTAATGAGCATGTTTTGCACAGAAAGGCCCCGCCCGACCCGGGGATCAAACCGGCGACCTTCTTGCTGTGAGGCATGCGCACTACCTGCTGCGCCACCGTGCCGCCACTAATTGTACAATTCAAGGAATTAACATTAGAATGAGAAGCAAATGACCCGCAGCAGTGATGTCAATGGTTAACTATCATGGTTAACTATTGAAAATGTTTTGCACACACACACACACACACACTCCGCTGACAGCAGTCTGTAAGTAGCAGTCTGGGGTAAAAATGAAGCATGCTAAGTTAAATGTGGAGTGACACCAGACATCCAAGTCAAACATGAATTATGTCGTTACTCTTTAGCAGGACTAGCACTATGCTGATGAACCCTAATGAATAATTGGACCACCACTTAAGCTAATCAGCTTCAGCTGGGTAACTTTGTGTTTTGTACTAATTAGCAAAATTTTGTACGCTAACATGCTAAACTAAAATGCTGAACCTGGTGAACATTACACCTGCTGAACGTCAGCATGTTAGCATTGTCGCTGTGAACGTCTTAGCATTCTAATGTTAGCATTTTAGCTCAAAAATACTGAGCCCAAACTGCTCCTGATGGCTGTGACTGTGGCGTAAAGTGCCTCAAGTGGTCTTTCGACCACAAAAGTGCCGTATAAATGGTGTCCCTTTAGCTGCTAGCATGACTGTAGACTTTGTCTTGTTTCTTTATGGTTTTAATGATAGCAAATATTGAGATATTGATTTTCATATTCATGCCAAAGTCAGTAGTCTGACAGTACTGTTGTGTATGTTTAAGTGAGCTGTTCTCGTGGTGTTTAATTTGGAAAGTCTTTGAAATAATTGTTGGTGCGTTTGTTGATGAGCAGGGAAACATTAAATTGAGGCTAACACACTGATGTCTGTACATGAGAGAGAAAACATGACCTACCAAGGCCACTTTTAAGTGCACTCTTCAATCCGAGTGTACCTTTTCCTCCCACTCCCTTGTGATGACTCACTCCTTCATTGTGTGTGTGTGTGTGTTGTGTGTGTACACAGAGTGCTGCTCTGGACAGCGTCCTCTCTGCGTTCAGGTCTATTTGTGGTGAGGATGGCGTCTCATTGGGCGAAGCTGTCAGAGAGCAACACGGCAGAGATGAGTCTGTACACAGGTCAGTGTCTCTCACCCTGTCACACACACACACACACACACACACACACTCATCACATTGCATAGTCATGCTGTTTTCAAAACAATGCGTCCCATGCAGTGCAAACACTCTCATTTCAATCTCTGCAGCTGTCTACGCCGTCAGCACAGATTATGACTGATTCACCCCACAGTCAGAGAAGTAAATGCTGGACCCATTTTTCACAAGCTACGTGTCTCCTGAACACTCTGACACTAAAATGGCATTTTTCAGAGGGACAAAGCAGGAAAAAATGGACTTGGTTTGACATCCGTCTCTGTCTCACACACGCTCTCGCAAGACCTGGAGCGAGCATGTTAAACTGGCAGATAAAAACCAGCGGAAAAAACAGAGCAAACATTACATTTGTACTGTGTCCAATGTTGCATTGTTAGCAAGCAACAGTCAATCAGTGATGTGTTATAGTGAAAATGCCCAATGGGAATCAGGGGGGAGAGACGAACACGCCCACTTAGGACTATATACGTATATACCATTTAATACCGTTGGTGCACCTTGAAATGGGTAATCTTGTCCTTCTAGAGCATCTTCAGTTGGAGCTATAGTTATGGCCCGTATTACCCATGATGCCGTGCTGGTCTAAGTAGTTTGTAAAGTTGCTGTTTTATATTCCAAAATGCAAATGTCGCTTTGTAACATTAGTGTTGGTGTATAATAGTGTCTGTAATGTGTCAGTTCAGAACATGTTGGATTATGTTGGTAATTGTCGTTTTTGTGCTGGTTTACAGTTTTAACATGTTACTTTGGTCATGCAGGCAGCTTAAGTCCAATATTCACTCTCTTTTTAGCTCAGTCTTAAGACTCCACTGATATATTTCACATTGTTCCGCTGTGTTCATCAGCTAATTGCTAACTTTGTCTGCTGGTTGGCACTGAGCAGGAACAGTACGGTGGCTATATCAGAGCTTTTTTGCTGAAAGCAGCTGCCTGCTGCAGCTGGAAATGAGGTTAATGAGAACTGAGATGTGGGCTGGAAAACCAAAGGCATGACTTGACAGAGGCTCCAGTGTGCTATCGTAGAGTTGGGTGATAATTCGTCTCTGTTAGTGACCTCTGTCACGTTACACATTTGGTCCGTTGTTTATTTAAAATACTGATAAGAGCAGCTTTTCAGATACAGCTTGGCCAATCAGCAGAACTGAAAGGGTTAATCCATGTAAGCTTTTTAAGGTGGACCTGATTTAATCCCAATCTCATTCTACTCTGCCTGTAACAGAGTTTTTTCCTACATGTGATAATAACAAAAGCTGCTGTTTAGTGGAGATGTATAGAGAACAGTGAATGAGAGCGTTGCATTGCTGCCGTCCAGATGTTGTCCTCCAGATGTGGTGCTGTTCCCTCGTTGTGTGGAGGAGGTCAGCGCCCTGGCGAAGGTCTGCCACAGCCACCACCTTCCCATCATCCCCTTTGGCACTGGCACTGGCCTGGAGGGAGGGGTCGGCGCAGTGAAGGTGAGAGAGGAAGCCCCTGAATGTGTGAGCAGTAATCATAGTGATGTATTGTACAGTGTTACGTGCACTTGTGGTTTTGGCTTGAAAGTGAGATGAGCTGAAATCATTAGAGGCTCGAGCCACATCATCATGCTTTTGCTGAGTCGAACAAAATGTCAACCTGTAAAACTGCTGCTGCAACAGCTTTACGGCCACTTGGGAGCAATGGAGACAAGTTGATATGGCAGACTTGTTAGCAAACAGTTGCTTATTTCATATCATCAGTGACTGACCTGCAATGGGTAAAGAAGAGCTTTTCTTTGAAAATTAGAAATTTAAAATGGGAAATGTGATATATGACATATGCTATAAGCTTTAAAAATACAGAAGAATACATTTGTGGTTCTTTTTGTATGTCTACATGTTTCTTTCTTCTGCCCTTTAGGGTGGCGTGTGCTTCAGCCTGAGGAAGATGGACCAGGTTCTGGATCTCCACCAGGAGGACTTTGACGTGACGGTGGAGCCTGGTGTGACTCGGAAGGCCCTCAACGCCTACCTGCGAGACACCGGCCTGTGGTTTCCTGTTGGTCAGTCACACTGTTTCTCAGTTTTCGCTGTATTATCCAGTAGCTCTGTGGGTAGAACAGGAAAAGACTGGACACAGCAGCGTTTTATACATTTTAATAAGTAATTCATATGTCCAGCAGGTGGTGATATTGGATAAAAAAAAAATCTTAACCCTCCAAAGTGATTTTGAGGATTAAATGATAAAAACCTAAAGACAGTAGGTGGTGAATGGTATATTTTAAGTTTTTAGTTTTAAGTCAAGCGTTGCCAGAAGACCACACAAATGTAGGTGTGACAGGATTATAGAAGATTTACATTTTATGTCTTTTTTCTTTTAAGTTTTAACAATCGTGGAGAAAACATCGGTGATGTGCTTTTATGGTCTCAGATCCTGGCGCCGATGCGTCTCTGTGCGGCATGGCTGCCACCAGCGCGTCAGGTACCAATGCAGTGCGCTATGGAACTATGAGGGAAAACGTTTTAAACCTGGAGGTGGTGCTGGCTGACGGGACCGTCATACACACGGCTGGGAAGGGTCGACGTCCCAGGTACACTCTAGCCATGTGCACACACAAATATGCAACAGTCCCTCTTGTAGCTTTTATGTCTTTTCTGTCTTCAGGAAGACGTCAGCAGGCTACAACCTGACAAACCTGTTTGTGGGGTCAGAGGGCACCCTGGGGGTCATCACCAAGACTACGTTGCGCCTGTACGGCATCCCAGAGGCCATGGTGTCGGCCGTCTGCTCTTTTCCCTCAGTCCAGGCTGCTGTGGACAGCACAGTGCAGATCCTACAAGCGGGAGTGCCCATCGCTCGCATCGGTGAGGAGACAATGCCTTCCATCCATACAATAGATAACTGCACTGCAGTATATTTCAGTACATTTCACTGAGTGTTAACTGTCGGTTGCTAACCTTGCTGACAAATGACACTGCACCATTTGCAGCTGCTTCACAATAAAGGACTTGAGTGGTTTGCCTGCGTTAAGCTTTGAATGTGAAGCAGCAGCATCACGAATCAGATCAGAAAACACTGTGGGTCTGTTCCAGTATCTGCACTACGCAGTGTTTACAAGTAGTTAAGTGCCTTGACCACAAGCTTGTGGACTTTTTTCATGGCCACGCTGGATCATGCTTGGTTCATGACACTGTCCCGTGATTAACACAAAAACAAAGTTCAAATAGCTCATTAAAAGGTTTATACCACAGAGCTGAGGAGGAAAAGTTGGCGTATCCATAAAAAGAGAATATTACAAAATAGAGTAGAGATGACGCACATGAAGCATGTGATTTCCATGTGAAGAGATGGACACATCAGATCTGTGTGGAGCGCTTTAACGACATCATTTCATTACGCTGTCCTCTGCTGTAATGTTTAACGGCACCTGACTGGAGAATTACCCCACCGTCTGTTTATCTCAATCTGCTCAACTCCCGTTATTCATATCATTAAACAAACGTCCTTTTATTTGCATTTTGGGTTGATTTTCCAAAAGTTAGTTTCAAATGAATAATGTCTGGCTAATATGTCTGAGTAATGTCGGATACACAGTACTGTTCTTAGCAGTCTCATCAAGAAGAACAGATTTCATAAAAGTGTGAAGACGTCTCATTTATGTCTGATGATTATTGTGAGCTGTAAAACTCGCTTATTAGCGCCAGTAACTGGACTGGTGTTGCACCGTAGACCGTCATGGGAGTTAAATGAACTGTGCGCATGCATTTTTCAGATGTTGGACACAATATATAGGAGCTGGATGTAGCTTTTAAAAATGTCACCTGCATGAGCCATCATGTTGAGCCAATCAGCTCACAGAGACTGAGGCGAAATCATCCATGAATTAGCCCCACGTCCATACAGTAGCATGGCCAGATCAGTTATCCCCTGCTGGGTGAGTGCAGTGAGATGCATGCGATCACAGCTCAGCACGTCATGCATGACTAAAGCGTTCTGCTCAGGTTAGGGGTAATGAGGCTTAAATAATCAATCGTCACGCCAAGAGGAACACTTCCTCATTGGCCACATCTGACTCCAGTCTAAACAAGGCTCAAGATGTCTGGTGCAATTAATTTACTCTGACTGACGTCCTGTGTCATCTTTGAAAACTTGGGCAGAATTTTTATCACACTCTGTAAATAAGGGATCGGCCTTTGATGACATCTGATTTGACGGCTTCCTCCTTAAGCGTATTTAAGATTGGCACATGTCAGAAATGATGTTGTTAAAATTTACCTTGAAAGTCTCAGAAACTGAAAACTCCCAGTCCACCGTCTGCTGACTTGGACGAAGTTTGCTCCATCTGAGATGCACAAAGAGAATTTTAATAATGAAGTCAAACTTTCAAGCGCTTAAAGAGGACAACATCTCTTCAGATCATGTCTTTGATAGTCTGCCTCTTTCCTCACAGTATGGGGCCGAGACTGAAGACGCAATTAAAACCGAATGAACTGTAGCGATAGCTCTGGGCTACTCAGGCTAGTCTGGCCCACATATAAAGGCCGACACTGGAGGGGATCTAAATGTGTGTGTGCCATGTTAATGTAATCATGTAGCCAGAAGCTAACGTCGTGAGGTTTAATGAAAGATAAAACAGCCGCTGAGAGATGGAGGAAAGATCAATGAGGTTTGGGAGAACTGGGTTTAAAAAACACAACAAGGAAGAAATGAAACTTTATTGATCCCCTAGAGAAAATGGGTGCCTGCTGTTGGAGGATAATAGAATACAGGAGGGAGGGATGTATAAGAAAATTAGCTGTGAAAATAGGATCAATATCACTTTTTTGGCAGCTGGAAGTATGTATTTGATCATTAAGTAGAAGTCAGAAGAATGACCTATTTTTCTAACTTTATCTGCATCACGCAGACGGACATTTGTCTCTCTGTTCTTTGTGTTCTGACTCTGTGTGTGTGTGTGTTTTCCAGAGTTTCTGGATGATGTGATGATTGATGCGTGCAACAGGTTCAGCTCTCTGTCCTACCCCGTGACCCCGACTCTGTTCCTGGAGTTCCACGGCTCTGAGCGAAGCCTCGAGGAACAGGTCAACACAACCGGTGCGTGAGTGCACAGCGATTTCTCACAGCTTGAGTCACGTGATGTTGGATAAAAGCTTCATGCATAGAAAATTATGGATGGAGTGTTATGACAAGTGGATACTGTACTCCAAAATGGACCCGTTCCAATGAAAGTTGCAAGTTGCATGAAAATCCTCCATGTATGAAAATGATATGTTACAACTAGTGCTGTCAATCGATTAAAATATTTAATCGCGATTAATCTCATGAATGTCATAGTTAACTCGCGATTAATCGCAAATTAATCGTACATTTTTGTCTATTCTAAATGTCCCTTGAATTATCATTTTAATACTCTTATCAACATGGAAAAGTGGATAGGCTTGCTGTGTGCAAATGTTTTTTTTATTGAAAACAACAACGTGTAGTGTTTTATTTCACACTAACATTCTCACTTTGAGCAGTCATTCACATTTCAACGAATCAAATCTCACACAATTTAACACTGTCAATAAACAGATGACAAAAAAATAAATACTTGGTTACAAAAAAGCCGCTTCAACAACCCTTTCTAAGGGATCAAAACAGGGTGATACAAGATAAAGTTACAAAGTGCACATCATTGTAAACTAGGACTCAGCCTATAGTGCAGTTAAACCATGGCTTAAACTTTCCTTTCTTAAGTTTCCTTTGAACATACAAGCAGTCAGACTGTACTGCTCTTCTATTTATTCACCAGAGACTCATCAACCCAGCCTCTTATTTCTCTCCACAAAGAATGAACATTACTTGGCTATGGCTGCAGTAAGCTTGTTTTTAGTTGCAGTATCCATATGCCTCTGTGGAAAGCCATCCATTGTCGCCTGGTTTTGACAAGGAGGCGGCGGAGAATTCGCATTAGCCGTGTGTTTGGCCATCAAGTGGTATTTTAGACTGGATGTGCTACAGTGATAACTCAGTTCACACCAACAATACACACAGATAACTTTGGTCTTGTCAGTCAACCCATCTGGTAACTTTTTGAAACTAAACTTTCCATTCAGAATCTTGTTCGCATCCATTTCAACGTTTCGTGCTTGACACCCACACAAACCGGTAGCCTACTCTTTACAGCTAGCGAGCAGGCAAGACCAAACACATGCGTGGGGCGTGCCTATTGTTTTATTTCCGGTTTACAATCAGATCCTGTAGTTTTTCTTACGTTACTAGCAGTGGCCACAGCTTATAAAAAACTACAAGTTGACTAGATCAGAAAGAACATTGATCTTGCGATTAAAAAAAATGACGCAGTTAAAATTGATTTGCGTTAACGCGTTAATAACGCAATGTTTTTGACAGCACTAGTTACAACAAAAAATCCTTTTGGTGTGTGTGTATTTCTACAGAGGGCATCACTCAGAGTAATGGGGGCTCAGATTTTCAGTGGGCTCGAGATGCAGAGACAAGGGAGCGGCTGTGGAAAGCGCGTCATGACGCCTGGTACGCTGCACAAGCTCTCAGACCTGGCTGCAAGGTGAAGAAAGTGACCAGAAACACCTGAAAACCACTTTACCTCATAGCTATATGAAAATGCCTCTGTGTTACTCTACACCACAGATTGATAAAAGGCAGTGTAAGAGGATCCTCAGCTCAGGTGGATGTAATACATTTCATTTAAACTATAACGATATAGTGATAAAACATTGTTCAGCTGGCAGCATCATGTTATCATCACTTTATCACTCTGCTGTGTGGAAATCTCTACCATTAGAGCTCACTGTAGAGGCTTACACTGCTTAAATGTGTCGCCTCGTAACGGTGAACAACAGGCTGGTTAATTACTGCTGTGGTTGAAAGGCTTTGATGATAGCTCTGCGCTACAGCAACACCATAACCATTGTGAGGAAGTTTTATGTCTCACTTAATTAAAGTTTTAAATCCAAGTGATTGTAAAAGACAAACATTTGATGCAATTCCAATACCGTGACCTTATCTTCTGTGTGTGCGTTTGTCTCACAGGCCTATGCTACAGATGTGTGTGTCCCCCTGTCTCGACTGCCTCAAATAGTGGTGGAGACAAAGGAGGACCTGATTGAGAACAGGCTTACAGGTGAGAACACTGAAGAGAACAATGTTAATGGTGCTTATATGAAGTAGACTCAGTGTTAATGATGTTCATAATGCTTGATGAGATTCACTGCGAGTATTAAGCCTCTAGGTGCATTATAGGGATCCAGTGAATGCGTCATAATTATTACAATTAGAGTGTTTGCACTAAGTGCGGAAATTAAAAACAGCCCTGCAGGACACCTCACATGACTATAAAACAGGTATTAAACTGCGCTCTGTGTGACATTAAAAAGAGTCATGAAGTAAAGTTTTCCAGACGAATGAGTGTAAACGCTTTCTGCTGTCCCTTCAGGTCCCATAGCGGGTCATGTGGGCGATGGTAACTTCCACTGTCTGATGGTGTTGGACCCCAGTGACCCAGAGGAGCTGCACAGGGTCCACCTGTTCACTGAGAGACTGGCCAGGTAAAGTTTCTCTGAAGCTCCCAGCGCTCCTGTCCTCTGACTCTTAATGAACTAATGCTCAACCTTTGTGAACCGCTGCAGTTAAGTTGGGATCCACTTCAAGAATATGGCCGTCCTTACTTGACACATTTACGGTTCAGTCTTAGTGGTTAACACTGATGTGGAATTCGACCTTGCAGGAAAGGTTTGGTGAAAGTCCAAATCAGTCTGTGCAATAATCACAGAATCATCCCTGTGACACAGCTTTGCAGTGTGTGTGTGTGTGTGTGAGACAGTCTGAAGTGCTGCTAAAGCTCCGGAGATCGTTTTCATTTTAAGATGAAAACACTTTAGCGTGGACGTAGCCGGAGCTGCTTGAGTGAGGTGAGAGTTTGTGTTGTTGTTTGTGTGTGAGGTGAATCGATGCTATGCTGCTTGGCGGTCGTGGTCTATCATGTGCTTTCAATCACCAGTTCCCAGAATTCTTAAGAAACAGTGGGAATTGATATTGGAAGCTGTGCCTCCTAATGCGTGAAAGTCTATCAAGGCAGGAGGTCTGTCCACAATTAATATCATCATAACTCACAGTTTTCAAGCAGTTTGCTTTGTTATGAATGTCAAACATGTATTTATTATACATGATACTTGGATAAATTACAAATGCTGTTTTTTATGTCTTATGGAGATAGTGTGCTTGTAACCAGTGACTTAAATCTGTAGCAGTCAGCTGAAGAACAAAGAAACCTTTTGGATTGTAGTTTTTAGTTGTTACACAGCTTCCCATAGAGAATAAAAACACTTTATAGATTTAAATTTTATGATCAGTATGAGTTTAATATAAATGATACTGTATTTATGATGATTTAGGGAGATTGGTCCTGCACATTTGAAGCATAATATATGGATGTTTTGTATAAGAAGAGCTGTAATGTATTTTGTGTCCTGTGCTCCAAAACTTTGAACCTCTGCAGTGTGTCGGATGATATAATCAAATTTTCTTGCCAGTCACCATCAGCCCGACAACTGGCAAGCGCAGATGTAATTCGTCCAGGTGTGTGAGTGGTCTACCTTAAAGTTAGAGATGGCTATGTTAGCTTGTGATTAAATAGTTTATTTTAGCTGTCTACTAATGAGGAACAGTTTCATTTTGTGGATGTTTGTGTCTCATTAGTGCAATGGTGCACTTAGGCCAGCACAGAGGGAGACAGGGAAGTGATGATTAAACAGTTCCCTCTGTGGAAAACTTTAGAGTCATGTCATGGATCTGTATTGACTTGCATTAGGATGCCCCCTGTTGCAAGTCGAGTATTGTGTTCACATATAATTCGTTCCTTCAGACATTACATTACATTAGTGTATTCCACATGAGCAACTTGTGAGTGGGCTTTGGTCTGCTCATGTAGAGTTAGTTTTTATGTTCGTGTCATCCCGAGAATTTCACCCTTTCTACATGGGATTACAAGACACTGCTGTAATATGGAATATCAAAACTACAGCGATCACCGTACATTTCTTTTGGTAAAAATATGCACAAAACCAGAAGAAAAACATCAGAAAAACTACAGTTATAATTTCAAATACACCTTGAACCCATGTTTATCCTTAGAAAGGGATTTTCCCCTCATTTTCTGTTTTTATCCCACTAAAAAAATTGCATGTTTCCCCATAAAAAGGACAGTACAAAAGATATTTTCAAAATTCTTTAGGTGGCACATTGAACAAATCCCCTGTTCCTCTCCCACACTGACAAACCATCCACTTTCAACATTGAGTTGTAAAGCAGCGATTTTCTATTCACTCAGAGGAGCTGCCATCCTGGACAATTTAAGGTTTGGTGTCTCTCTCAAGGACACTCGGACATGTGGCCCAGGGGAAGTTGGGGCTCAAACTACCAAACCAGTGTTGAATGAGCAATCCTCTCTACCCCCTCAGCCAGAGCTGTTCATGTTCCTCTAACCAAGATACGCCATGTCACAGTAGATAATATGGAAAGACAGTGCACTGTGTGATCCCTTATGTACATCATGTAGTGCCCTCTCTGTTTGTACTGACTTTTAAGAGTTACTCCAAAAAAGGACAGAGGCATTAACTGACTTCAGTGACTGTACCTTTAGTTCAGGCTGAATTGGTACAAAAATGTACCTTTTAACCATCCGGAGCGACTGTACATTGCACTTTTCAGTGGATCAAGAGGGGCCATTATGGACCTGTTATGGTACCATTCCAGCATAACGGTATACGGTAACAGTCTGTACATCTATTTCTGAGCGTGTGTGTGTGTGTTTGAGTGTGTCATATGTGTAGCAGCAGCAGTAGTAGCTCAAATTGTGTGACTGAACAGGTTTGAAGTGGTTCTGTTCAGATATTAGAAAGGAGATAGTTCCATTAAGGTATAATTTGAAAATATATGCATGTAGATTTTAGTCCAGAAATGATGCAAATTAGACATGAGTGTAGTTCAAGCTGGGGTTGATGGCGTTGGAGAAACCAGCAAGAGGAAGCCCGAATTTAAAGGTACACAACCGAAGAATCCAATCCCGTCCTTCAGGCCTCCCCCAAAACACATGAGCGAGCACTGTTACAATCAAGTCACAGATCACTGTAGACATTTTAAATATTAGCAGCTTCAGTTAGAGTTATTTTTTTTTCTAAACAATAGTGTGATATCAGTTACATTTTTTTGCAGTAACATCATGTGGTTTGTGTTCCCTGCAGGCGAGCCCTGGCCATGGACGGTACATGTACAGGGGAGCACGGAGTGGGCTTAGGGAAGAGAGTGCTGCTGTGTGAGGAGATGGGACACATGGCTATCCAGGTCATGCAGGACCTGAAGGACGCCCTCGACCCAAAGAACCTGATGAACCCTGGGAAAATTCTGCAGCCGAGAGAACTATAAACAGTATTTCAGTGTGAGGGAAAGTCAGTCGACACAGTGAATCTCATCATGATCCGTTCACTGTTCAGAGACTGATGTCAGAGTGAAACGGCTCTTTAAGAGCGTATTGCACATAAAAGTGTTTCCTGTCAGAACAGGACTTCTGGGTGAGACACAGGGACCACTCAGAAGTGAAACTAATAGGATATCAATAGGAAGAAAATCAAGATTGTTTAATTTTGAGTGGATTGTAGAGGCAGCCCTTCGCTGGCCTCATCACTGTCAGCTGTTTGATGCAAACATCGTACGTATATACCTGAGTTTCAGTGAGGGCGGCTTTGCCTGACTGACCGACTGGCAAAGTACAGAACCTTTTCCTGTTCCAATCAGTAGCCAAATCATGACTGATTATGCACTTTTTAATGAAAAGTTGTGTTCTGAAAATTGAATATTGTTTTGGATCTGAATCTGTTTTTTTGTTGATTATTAAGAAAACATGTAAGTCTTTGGCTTATCTGCTGTTATTCCCTTTTATGTGATTTTAAATTGAATATTTGGGGGTTTGGACAGCTAAAAAAGCAATGGGAAGACTTTTTAAAATTAATAGGTTAATGGAAAGTAAAGTATAATCATAGTCGCTGCCTTGGTGTATAAATGTAACATTGTGTGGAACATTCTAGCAATCACAGATGGATAAAACTGCTTTATTCCCACAGCGCAGCCATGACATACTGTTATATAACTATGTGGCATATATGTGATACAATCTGCATGACAACTTGCACAACATCAGATTTGTTAAAGATGTACCCGGATGCCAAACACTTTGGTTATACCTCCAGTTCTCACAGACCTTAAAGGAGTGTAGCAGCTGGCGGCAGAGGTTAGCTGCACGACACCATGTGGAGATCCTACCTCCTTCTATCAGTGAAACACTTTGAAAAATAAAGAATATTACAGGATGGTTATGAGACTTCATTGCAAAGACAAACTGTACTTAAGGGCTCTTTCTGATGGGGACACTGAAATAAGTTTGCTTTCACATCGTGGTCTCACTCACATGGATGCAACAGGGATGCCAGCTTGATATTGGCTTGATTCAGCCCTCCTGCGACAGCGGAGAAGTCATACTCTGCTCCACCACAGAGTGTCAGCAGTGCATCCCCTCAGCTTGCTGGGAACACTGTGACTGTGGGGCATCATGTGAAATTAGACGATGGAGAAAATAAAATGCTCATTTCCGCCTCAGTCGGCCTGTAATATCATCACAGCTTTCAGCCATTAGCGGAACAGCTTTCCTTAACCTGTGTTTAACCGTGCAAAGAGTTTTTGGTGTTTTTTTTTTTGTTTCTCTTCCTCCTCTCTCAGGTAGCACTGTCACATATACAGTGTGAATGTTTTAAAGGCGGCTGTGAAGACAGACTGACATTTTTTGTCAGCTGTTTGAACTCAGGGGCTGCTGCTTCTACTGAGGACACAAAGGTCATGTCCTCATTTGGAATCTAAGGAGATAAAAAATTGGGTGGTGTACGGGAGAGTGTTACCAAATTTCTAGGTTTGATGCTATTCTGCTGGGTGATTTGGAGTCATGACCTCAGTATTTCTAAAATCCAAGGTTGTTCTTTAAATTGTGTGAAGGTGCATTTAACTGTTATTAAGATGCTCATGTTTATTTTCTCCTCTTTGTGACATAAAACATAAAAGTTCTCTTATTACTTCAAAAGACTGTGGCGGAAATGTTAGAGCTGTACCCACTTTTATTAATTCCAGGATTCTGTCAGTGTCCTTGGATGTTTTCATTGTGTGGTAAGCCCTCAGAGCTCCTGTACATCTTGCAATAATGGCAGGAAACACTCAAATTGAACCACTAGATGACAGAGATGCCCTGCAGCCCTGCAGGCTTATATAATTCTCCCAGTGGTCTTATATTTGTATTAGAACCATTTGAGTTGATTGTGTGTGTGTGTGTGTGTGTGTGGTTTATGTGTGTGAGAGTGTTTCCATGCCTGAGGAGCAGAGGGGACCATTTACAGGCCTCCTGTCATTATAGCAGGATAGATTAACACCTATTGCAGTAAGTACTTTACCCCAGTTTACCTTATTGGGTAGTGAGGCCAAGAGGACTGTAGTTTAAGACTGACTGCGTGTTATTGTGAAGAAACAAAGAGCCAGACAGAATAAAACCAGCCTAATCACTCACATGCACACGCACGCGCACACACACACATGCACAGGATTAGACCAAATAATCCCAAACAAAACGTGAGCCAGTAATCCCAATAATTTAGCATATGGTGGGAAAATCTGTGCATAACTTGATAATGACAACAATATGCTGGCTGACGCATCATGGGTAAAGATACGATCTATTTCTGGTTATCAATTAACAAACAGTGCAGAGAGGGGCTTCACGACCCTTCACACAGGAACGTTTTCCAAACCTTGACTGAATTTCTGTGAACGATATAGTGATAAAAGTGACAAAAATGCTTTTGAGAAACACTTGTGTGTCGCATTTGGTTATAATCCTTTTCTTGTTTTTAGATATAATTTCTAAATGAAGTCCTGCCTGTAGTTTTTGCTGTCATAGTAAAAACTACAAGATCCAATTTATGCTCAGTTTGGGCCCACCTGCTGTCCACAGTCACACATTGTCATAACCTAAAATTTCCCATGACCCAAAGAGCTTTAAGGTAACATTACAGAAAGTGTCCAAGCCCATTGCCTGTGATTGGGAGCTAAAACAAAGTGGAGGCTGTGTGACTTCTCCCAGCACTGTCTCCTGTCCTGTCTGTGTTTCTGATCCGAGCTTGCGCACTGAGCACCTCCATTGTCTGGCCAGCAGCAGCAGCGGCGGCGGCGGCGGAGCGGAGAGCAGCGGAGCGCCCATCTGAGCGCAGGGGAGCGGCTTCACTGTGACCCCGATCTGCGGGGACAAAGCGACCGCTGGTTGGAGACCACCGGACCGGACAGACAAGCGCGGACGGCGACGTCATTTTTCTCTATTTTTTATTTTTGGGTCAAAGACAGATCGTCGTTTTTTGGCGGTCAGACAGACAGCAACAGTTGTCACGATGTCTGAAATCAGATGAGGCGCGATCAGCGGAGTGAACACTGCGGTGCTGCTGTGATCCGGGCCGGGCGGGATAAACGTGTTGCTGCCGCGTCCCGCCTGCAAAGATACAGCCGTGTTAATCAGCTGGAAGAGCGAGGGGAGCGCGCCGTGCATCTGTTTGTCATTCCGGGCTTTCGGCGTCATTCGGCTCGTCAGCCATCCCCCCGGTTGTGTCGAGGTTTGGTCTGCGGCTGAGGTGAATCCAGACGTCAGGGCGGGCTCATGTTCCGCTCAGCAGGGAAACGGGCTGTTGCGTCTGCAGAGAGTCAGAGCTGACGAGCCCGCTGAGACACACGGACAGACAGGCAGGCAGGCAGGCCGAGAGACAGACAGGAGCGAGGGGAGGGGGGCGACAGCCTGTTTCGGCTCTCTCTCCCCTTTGCGGATCGAGCCGAGCCCCCTCCTGTTTCCAGCCAGAACCCCCACCCACTTGCCTCCCGCTTTGCATGGGGGGAAAGCAGAGCACAGCGGGTCGGCCCCGGGGTGCTTTTCCCGGTGTCTCTACGGATGACAGCGCGGTGCCACCCTCGGCCCACTTCGGCCACTACCGGCCGAGCGGCACCATGGGCCTAAGGAGCCGCTCGGTGAGCTCCGTGGCCGGGATGGGCATCGATCACAGTCCCGCCGTGCCCTTCGGCTTCTACACCCCAAGAGGGACGGACTCGGATCGAGCCGGAGGGGGGTCAGGGGGCACTACCGCCGCCCCACACGGTACCGGCTACCAGGACACTGGGGGCGGAGGGCACCACACGGACGGGGTGCTCTATCTGGGGTCCCGGGGGTCGCTGGCTGACACCTTGCCCCTGCACATCGCACCCCGCTGGTTCAGCGCGCACAGCGGTAAGGACAGTCCACTCTGCACACACACACACACACACACACACACACACACACACACACACGCACACGCACACACAGTTATGTCCCATCACTTTGGGGACATCACATAGATTTACCCTAACCATTAACCCAAGTCCTCACACTAAAATGCAATGATTTAGGCTGTGGGGACTTTTCTTCCCTCACAATGTGACTGCCAACAGATTTACATCCCCACAATCTGAGTAATACATGGCCACACACACACACACACACACACACACACACATATATCAGGTAAAATCTGGGTGACACTGAAGGATTAATCATACGAAAAAACACATAAAATGTAATCCCCGGGACAGCAGCTCCCACAGACAGACACCTACGATCACGCACACCTTGTTTACCTACAGGTAGGAATGACACCTATGCGGTGTCATTAAATCTCACTGCTGTGAAAGGAAGTTTCAGCCAGCCTGAGGATGCTCTCAGGAAGAGAAAGACAGCCAAAACACAGAAAAAGGTAGCTTTAGGCTTAAACAGAAAAAAGCTGACCTGCATGTAAAACAATACGTTTCCCTGTGGCTGTCACCCTGTGTTGGCTGAGGTGGGTAAACGACACAGCACCAGTAGAAAACAGGAGGGCTGGATAGAAATCAGCCTCTTTACTCAATGCTTGAAGGCTTTGGATTCTGCAGCTTCAGTTAAAGCTTCAGTAAAAAAATCTAAGAATGATCAAACACCAGTTTTGGTCAAACACTCACATGAAAGTGCTGTCAGTAGGTAATTTTATCAAATGAGGGAAACGTGTGTGTGTGTGTGTGTGTTTGTGTGTGTGTGTGTGTGTGTGTGTGTGAGAGAAATTGGATTTGGTGAACATAACATTGCAGGGTGTGCTCCGTCTTGACTGTCACCGCTGCACTGTCTGCATAGGTCATTCCTTGTGTGAAATGACACTAATAAGCCTGCTGCCAAATCTGGCTGAGTCAATTAGCCTGGCGATTAGAGAGGAGGAAGGGAGGGAGGAGAAATGGGAGAAGGAAGGAGGAAAAGAGATGGAGGAAGGTGAGGCACGGAAGGAAGGAGGAAAAGAGGAAGGGAGGGAGAGGATGAAGAGAAGGGTTGAAGGGGGTTGTTCATGCTTATCATCAGCTTACCGCTCGCTCCACAATATGTTTCTGTGTGTGACTGAACCTGTCAGGCCATCGAGTACACGCCTACACCTGCTCACACACAAACACATATATGTAGGTACACGCACGCACACAGACAAATCCTTCGCCACATGGCCACAGCTGGTTCTCTTCCAACTGTACATATAGAAACACGCACAAACACTCAGCAATAGTCCCCGAGGAAGATTATACATACGCTCCTTCTCTCTCGCACACACGCTCAAACACACACATGCACGCACACACACAAAGCAGGCTCAGCCAGGTCCCCAGGCTCTCATTACCAAAGCCCTGACTGGCTCGCAGCAGGAGAACAGCAAGTTGGACGTCAACATCTCAGCTGTTTTTCTCTGCCTACACTGCCTAGCGACTCTGATGTACTCTCATGTCAGTGGGTGGAGATAACAGAGTCGGAGAGGGGGAAGCCAGCGGAAGATCGCAAAAAATTAAGAAGGTGCACATGTTAGAACGAGAGGCCGTCGGGAAATAGTAGATGTAGAGGAAACACCCGCACGTTTGTGACTGAATCCCCTTGTTGGACTCAAAGTAGCGTTGAAGCAAAGTTAAGACATTTTTGGGTGTGCTACTGCTATGGGACCGTCATATGGGCGTGGTCAGCAGTTAGCTTGTTGTGGCTAAAAAGGTGAGGCTAGCAGCAGCCACATTGCAGGAAGAGATACCAACATGAAGGCAAGCAGGAAAAAAGAATACACATTTAAACATTCAAAGAGAGAGACGCTGCACACCTAAGCCTCACGCAAGATCACATAAAAACGAGAGACAGCCCGTCAAGATGAGTGACAAGTGCTGGGCCGAGAACTGGACCATCTGAGGGGGAAGAGGGCATGACTGACAATGCTCTTTCTGTCTCTGTGAGAAAACTTGCACCTTCAATCGGTTATACTGTTTCTCAGTGTTGGAATATGTGTGCACTCAAGGGTGGAGGCAGATAAGCTTACAATACACGCTCAAAAGGATCTGATGAAGGTCACTCTGACCGAAATGTCACATCTTTAATGCTGTATAAAAGATTGGTTGCTCTTATAGGGAGTTTTTGCCCCCTTTCATCCATCTAGACCTCTGCTCTGACTGCTTAGCCTGACCTTTTATTTCACTTGTGACTCTGGCAATGTTCCTCTCACGGGGGTTTTCTGGTGGTGTATGAGATTTTTCTTGAAAGTCCAGCTGCCTTAGGATGCGTTCGGGAGGACAAGAATGCTGTGTTAAAAGATCCAGGGTCCTCATTTATTTCAGTGAGGCCACTGGGTTGGCACAGTGGGGCGCCAATGTAAAGGGCTCCAGCAAGAAAAGGCATGTGGTCTGTCAAAAACAATTCATCCCGGTTCACTTTTAGCTGCATGACAGAGCTTCGCCATCTGGGAATACATTGTGTTGGCCAGTCCTGTAAGTCAAACCACTGTATACATATAAGGAATATTGTAGAATAGCTAGCAGCATTGTGCTAATTATGCTGTTTGCCTCACAAACATAGGAAATAAAGTGAAAATCCCAGATGTGACAACTCTCCAGGCACTGTGCAGTAGGAGTGTAGGAGTGTGTTTGCATCCTGAGCTGTTTGCTAAAAGACAGTCTGTCCCATACGAAACTCTGGGACACTGGACACTAGCCTAAATCTTGCAAATTAGGTTCATGTCTTAGTGCCTGGAGAACATTTAAAAAGTGAATTCCACCTGCAAAGCTTTGGTAGTGGTCAGTTGTTGTCCGTTAGCTAAACTGTGCTTGTCACGTCAGCCCCTGGATGGTTAACTTGTGTTGGAGTGGCTCGCGAAAATGAGAAACCAGATCTGGAAGAACCGTCTGTATCATTTAGATTAATGGCAGACCGATTATTTGGTCAGCCGATTCATTTGGCTGATATCTGGTTTTTTGAGATATTCGGCATTGGCTGATGCCGCTGCTGACAAGGGAGGTTAAACCAAAAAATTCAGCTGATGCAATGTCATTTTTTTGGTTTTCAAATATTTCTTTAAGTCAAATATGTGAATAATACATTAGTGTTAAATAAATGAACTCTCGATAGCTGCTGAGCGGGATGTTACTTTCGCTTTCAGCCATGCTTGTTGTAATATGTATAACATCACTACGTCAACCAATCATAGTAAGATTCTACTGGAATTATCAGGAATGATATGATATGGTACACTGCTGATGGTAAATTTAATTCAGGTACAAGGAACAGCAGAGAATCTAAAACCTTGGAAATATGGTCTCTTCAGGAGTGTATGTGTTAAAATAAAAGACCCACACTCTAAAGATCAAGTTGAACATTGTGTCTGTAAGGCCGACGGCTGCTTCTCTCTAGCTTGGTTTGGTCTATTACTAAGGCATGATCACACCTAGTTAGAGTAGTACCAAACCCTGGAGCTTTTCAGTTTGTGTTTCAAATGGCAAACAACTAGAGCGAGACCTGGCTGAGAAGGAGGTGTTTCAATACACTTCCAAACCAAATCTGTTGGGACAGACGCAGCTGTGATCCCACCCAGCTATAAGAAGGACAGGCTAATGTGAATTTGACACAAGAAACAAGCTCAGTTTGTTATTGTTCAACATAGGAAAATCCCCTGTTTTCACAGACTCAATGAAAAGCCATCAATTATTTATTGAGAATCTCCCTCCACAAACACTGGGATAATCTTTTATTAAATATGAAAACCACAACAGGCACGGCACTCACACTTTCAACAAACGCAGAGCTCCACATATCTGATGCTTCATGCTTGTTTATGCTCGAATAAATCCCTTTTGTGAACCATGAAAATGTTGCGCTCCCTTTGGAAATATGGTTTTTATGGAAAGCCTAACAAAGTCGCGCACAAGTGCAACAGTTATCCAGATGTTTGATTTGCTTCAGATATTTCAGTTAGTACCTTGACATTACTTTCCACATCGTGTCGTTTTAAGTGTAGAGAAGTCACATTTGTGTCAACCGTTGTTCCAAGTGTACAATGGCTCTGTAGATTTTATAATACATTTTCTGATCTTTCACAGCCATTTCTGAATGCTACACAAGTTAACCTGCACACATTTAAAAGTCATTTATCACAGTGAGCATCATGCTCATTTTGATCTTTGCCATTAATGTACTGAAAGTGCAGACAGCATTGAAAAGTGCATTTTTGTATTGTTGTCTTAATTGTCTGAATTTATTGTGTACATTTGCCTTTGAATCAGACTACAATGCAGTTGGAGAAGATACAAGATACAAACTGTGTAGCCAAAAGACCCAGGGAAAAATGAAAATTCAAAAGTGCACGTTGGTCCGTTGGTTGACTGTGGCCCCCAGTTTGGTTTGTGGACATAAAATGACTGGACTGCACAGTAATGCAGTTATTTCTGTCCTGATTGCTGCTGTATTTCATCCATCATCATTCACCGTCATTGTTGTGGTGAATAGGAAAGCTTGGTGTACAGAGTCAGACATACGAGACCGAAGGGGTTTTGTAATGGTTTAGCCCCAAGTGTTCAAGTTAGTCCCAAGCATGGTTGTTGGGCAAAAAAGGTTGTAGAGGTGGTTTTCCCGTCAGGAAACTATTCATTTGATAACTTAATTAAATCAAGTGAGGCTGCAGATGCAATAATAATTTGAATTGCGCTGGTCAGTATTCTTGCACCAGCAGTGCTTAAAGGTCCAGTGTGTCTGTTCTGGGCTACTGTAGAGACATGGTGGTACAATAGGTTGTTTGCAGTCATGAGGCACTGAATTCAGATGGGGGGGAGGAAGTGAAAACTGCAATGGATGAGATGGAGGGAAGTTCTTACTGTGCTAGTTTAGATGAAATTACGAGAAAAAGGTACTGAACTGAACTGAAAAGTTTTGCTGTCGTTCTACTCAAGAAACCAAGAGAAAGCAGACCAAAGTATGGAGGCATGCAACTTTTTTGTTAGTGACTTGTTAGGTCAACCACCAAGGGTTGCTTGTTCTATTACTTTAAATCTATCAGTATGGATTTAGAACAACAGCTAATGTTACATCATTTCAACCATTATCCGACTCCTCTTGACTGCAGACGCTTAACAAGCCATTTTTTCCGGCATTATCTGGTCAATTTTGTGCATTTTTCACCGTTATGGACAACAACCTTTTGTACTCCATAAAAGCTCCTCGTGGTTTCTCGGTTTGATCGATTTGAGCAACCGTAAACGATGCGAAACATAGGCATTTTGAGTGTGTGTATTATAGAGCTTCCTATGCAGAAAATCACTTCTTGCCACGATATAGTACACTCCCAGTGGTAAATATAATTCAGGTACAACGCACAACACAGAATACAACTAAAACCTTAGAAATATGGCATCTTCAATGGGGTTGGTGTTAGCGGGGGCTAGGGTGCGCCCTAGTAGGCTAATGTGACCGTGTGGAGGACTATTATAACCCTCTGACAAAGGAAGGTCTATAGAGCGACAACATTCTTTCTGCTGCTACACACAAGGACTATGATTGATCATTATCTAATCAGTAAAACTGATGCTCAGGCACTCAATTTATAGTCTGAGAAGAAATCTTGACTGTACTAATATGTTGTCATGTGGAAGGTTTATGAGAGGAAGAGTAAAAGTCATCTTCAGACCTTGACCCTTGAATTGTCATATTCATTAAGTGGTTGCTGTTGATATAGGGAGGAACTGTTGTTGACATAGTTACCCACCACAACACGCACATGCACCCACACACACAAACACACACATTCTTAGATGGATTCTCAGAAGACACTCATCGCTGCTGCACTGATGCTTCAGTCTTTCCACTTGTCTGTAAAATGGCTGTTAATCAAGCAGGCCACAGGTGCGTCTCCCACTGTTTGCCCTTGGGAGGTTGTTGTGTGCGTATGCATGTGTGTGTGCGGACATGGGCTACTCATGTTGTGGGGACATAAATTTGTTTACACAGTCACATTACACGGATTCGTCTTCCTTATGGAGACATTGCAAATCCCCATAATGTAAATCATTCAGTTTTATGGTGAAGACTTGGGTTGAGGTTAGGGTTAGACGAGTAGTGGTTATGGTTATGGTTCGAGTTAGTCTTCAGGAAATGGATGTTAGTCTGTGTAATGTCCCCAAAAATGATGGAAACGTGGCAGTGTGTGTGTGTGTGTGTGTGTGTGTGTGTGTGTGTGTGTGTGTGTGTGTGTAGACGAGAGATGGGGGAGGACAAAGAAGACTCAAAATCATCGTCGCAAGGAACAGAACAGATTGTCTCTTTAAAATTCAAGACAAAGGCTGATGGTAATGCAGAAGAGAGAGAGAAAGAGAGAGAGAGTGTGTGTGTGTGTGTGTGTGTGTGTGTGTGTGTGTGTGTGTGTGTCTGGGTATGTGTGCTGATGAACATCCATTCAGATGTTAAGAGATGCGTTTACTAGGCTAATGTTAATCACGACACAGACCAGTAAGAGTCTTGCAGTTGCATTTGTAATGTAACCTTATGTGGTCTCGCCTTGAGACTGCATCCTCCCCTGC
Organism: Chaetodon trifasciatus; assembly: GCA_037975065.1. Taxonomy (NCBI): domain Eukaryota; kingdom Metazoa; phylum Chordata; class Actinopteri; order Chaetodontiformes; family Chaetodontidae; genus Chaetodon; species Chaetodon trifasciatus. Next base: position 1,012,269 of record JBBMOE010000002.1, on the reverse strand, counting down.
ACACACACACACACACACACACACACACACACACACACACACACACATGCAGAGAGCAGCAGCAGCAGTCAACTTGACTCTTCCTCTCATCCATCTTTGGTCCGGTGCAGGTAGAGGTCAAACAAACCACGCTGGGGCGCATTAAATGGCTGTTGTTGGGTTCAGGAACATGAATGAGTTTGAGGATTTTTTTATTCATTCATGTTTTCACAGCAGCTTTATCTTGTGTTCCGTCTCCATCTCGCTATACATCTGCTGTGAGTCCATTTCAATGTTGTGTCTGATTATTGTGAAATAATTTTGCTCCAGTGATGAAAGAAATATATGTGATATCCATTTAGTAAAGTAAAATACTGATTCTCAAGTTCAGGGAAAGGGTTTCTATGACATACAATAATAATATTCATCTTTGTGTAACAGCAGTCCTTTTGAATTTGAGGTCCAGTATTTTTCTGCATCTGACAAAGAGGGACTTTTATTATTATTATTATTTAGAGCTGGGATGATGTGCTTATCTCCTGTTATGATACTATCTCAATATATAACGCTATTCTTCTTCCTCATTATTATTTTAACACAGCAGTGATATGGAAATGAATGGCGTCAAATACCAACGTTTTGTCACATCTATCAGTGTCTCATACAGATACACAACCAAAAGTGAAACCTAACTGGTGCAGCGGCTCTGAATCATGGTTTTTTAACCACCTGGCTCATTCCTCAATTTTGTTTGGAACCTAATATTGGTGGTTGGTTTATGAGAATCTGGTGTTTCCATAACAGAGAAAACAGGAAGCGCTGCAAGTGGCAAGGCTCGATAGTAAATAGCTGAGCGTTGCCTGTATGAGCAAACCAACATGTGTGTTGGCCAAAGCTACTGTAGACTATGAATTACTGCTTGGCTGGAGTACATCTTTGACAAATCAGTGCTTGGTTGATACAATGTTTGGTAAAGAATGTACAACTCAAACTTTATCCAAAAATGATTGAAGTTAAGTAACAGAAACCAAGCTTTGTTACATTACATAGCTTTTCCTTGGTCATGTATGCAAAAGTTTTTTGTGATTCTTAATTGCTTTAATTAGTCCCAATGTTCCACATCTGGTGTCAGTGAGAAGTTTGAAAGGCTGGCCACTTTGAGAGGGTTTGAACCTGGAGACCTGCCACTAAAGGCTGGAGTCCCCATAATTAATATGTGAAAAAACTGACAGATGTGACAGAATGAATAGCCCGGAAGAGATAGAGAGAGAGAGATAGAGAGAGAGAGAGAGAGAGAGAGAGACTGGGTGAATGAATCATTAAAGGAAACAGACAGAGACGAATAAATCAGCTCATTGTGGTGGGGTATCACTGTGATGGAACTGAAGGAAGCGGCAGGCAGACAGACAGAGCTGCGATGTGCTGAAGCCAATTAAACTGAATTCAGTCACCTTTTCACACTGATACAAAGCATTGTCACCTAAACTGATAGCATAAACCAGTGATTCTCAGCCAGGGATACATGGACCCCGACTCAACTAATTTAAGAAAAATACAAAAGCTGTTTTAATTTGAAAGAATATATCCACATAATCGCGGCAGGTAGTGCGCGTGCCTCACAGCAAGAAGGTCGCTGGTTCGATCCCCGGGTCGGGCGGGGCCTTTCTGTTTGCATGTTCTTCCCGTGCTTGCGTGGGTTCTCTCCGGGCACTCCGGCTTCCTCCCACAGACCAAAAACATGCTTATTAGGTCAATTAGTTACTCTAAGATTGCCCTTAGGTGTGAGTGTGAGAGTGAATGGTTGTATGTCTGTATGTCTGTACATGTTGCCCTGCGATCGACTGGCGAATGAATGAATGAATATCCACAAAATGACAAAATTAACAGCCAAATAGGATTAGACATTGGCGTTATGCTGATCTTTAGTAGCTACGGGATGCATCACCAACCTGACTCAATTGTTAAAGCTAAAAAGCTAAAACGTAATGGATAAATGGTTAAAAATTAGCTAAAAGTAATGGACAAATGGTTGAACCAGTGAGCCAACAGTAATGAATGCATGGTTACAGTACTTATGTAAAGTAAACAGTAAACAGTTGATGTGGCTAACAGTAATTGATAAAAGGTTGAAATAGTTATGTAGCTAATACTGATAAATGGTTGACATGTCCAGCTTCTGTGGTCGTGGTCGGAATGAAAACTTGAAATGAAAGGTGTTCAAATCCAGTTTAAACTCAGTTGATATTCAAATGTTTTGAGCATGATTGTTGGTGTCAGTGAAGGGGTCCTGGAGCTCATTGACAGGGCCTTGGAGGTACATTGTTTTGTTCATGTACTAAAACACAGTCAGTCAGAGGATATGAACAAAGAGGCAGACAGATTGATAGAGAGACAGACGGGTTAGATCTTACCCCAACCCAAACACAGATAACCGACTGTATTGTACAACCCAGTGCTTTAGCAAGCCTGTGATCATTATATCCATCAGTCAAACCCCGTCATCCCTCAGACCAACAGGCCTCCTCTCCGCCCTCCTGCCTCTTTATTGACACATCCTGTCAATACAGCATCAGTGCTTAATCAATACAGCATTTTCACTCTTTTTCTGATCAACAAGTGTAATCCCTGCTCACCTTAGCTGCCAGTTCCCCAGTGGTACTTTGCAAGTGGAAGAGCCTTTTTAACACTTAATTACATTGGCTGTTTGAATAGGATGGAACAGAATAGAGCTCAATGCAGTTCAGTGGAGGCCTTTGCAGATGAGTCACAATTCTCACAGCACCCACAACTGGTGCCATCACTCAGGCCCATTTATAACGTGATTGAACAGCGGTGATGGGTCAATTCACTAATCGATTGCTCATTTGAACAGTACTTTTAAGCGGGCGAGTTGAATCCGTTCATTGCAGTAACTGAATCAGATTCTCAGATCAGTTAAGCCTCTGTGGTTGGATTGTAACGTAACACATTCGAAATATAAAGCAAGCACTCGGGACAAAGACAGTTGCCACTTCAATGCTTTAGTCAGCCACATTTGCCAACTCCCCCTTTGTTCCCTCTTTGTTGTTATCTGACAGCCAAACAAGATGCTTCTGCGCTTCGTCGTGCCAGCGTGATAGATGTACTGTGGGAATCCTTCAGGGTGTGGATTAGTCATTCAGTTGCTTACATCATTCTTGTGGACTGAACACATAGTACTATACAGTACAGTACAGTACTGTACAGACCAGAAAGATGTAATCTAGTTTAGAGGTCAGTTATGTATTCAGTTGTTCTGTTATGTACTTATGTAGACTGAACAAACTGCTGAGTCACAGACACAGTCCATCCGGAAATTTCATTTTTTGCAATTCATAGAGAAAATACTTTTAATGAAGTATCAGTATTTTGGCTGCTTTAGGGCAGTGGAAGAGCATGGAAACACAAGGACGTGTTATGAGATTTCTTTCTGGCTTTTTAGGTCTTTATCTTTATCATTATTGAAGAGGAAGTGTCTGGTCCAGTGGTCTGATGATATCAATTTAAGAGAGACATCCTGATTCATTTTTGCATCAAATCAAATCAAATCAAATACATTTTAAATGGTATTAGATGTATAATAAGGACAAACAAGCACAGCATTTTTATGTTAGCGAACACATCAGGTTGTAAGTTAGCTGCTCAGGTGTTTGGTGCATACTAGGCTGTTGTCTGTGATTGCAGGGTGTATAACTTTTAGCCAGTTAGCTTGCTAGTTTAACACTGAATGTCCTACTGACGCTTTAAATAAACCTGCTATCAAGCTGAAGCATCATCATTTCCCATACAGTCCATACTGGCCCTACTACACACACACACACACACACACACACACCTGAGACACAATGATGTTGCATGTTGATACAGTCACAGTTAGTGTTGATGATGTTGATGCCATCTCGTCATCGTCTTAGTCATGCAATAAAAGCTTGTTGACGAACATGTTTCATCATAGTTTTTGTTAATGGAATTAAGGCTTGAGTGGTGAGAGTGAACTAATTAATTAACGAATTAACAGTAAAGCTGTTAAAACAAAAACAATCAGCTAAAAGAGGCTAAAATGCTCTGTGGAGCTGAGGGGAGGTGAGGTAATAATCTCTGTGGGCTCGTCACCATGAACGTCTCCTTCCACAGTGAACACAGTCATTTCATCTGTAGTTGATATAAAACCACTGGCTAGTTCACAGTTTTAGTAAATATACTGCCTCTGTGATTGTGTGTGCCTTGTTATGTATACTTGCGGATATGTGTACATTTCAGGTGTTAAAGCAAAACATTGCTTTTGACTGTCTTCATCATCTTTTCGACAAAACATGATGTGACCTGTTTTCGGGGGGAATATTCAGTCAGATCTGGCAGTGAGTAAACTCAGAAAATCAAATTTCCTCTTCCCTTGTATCAGTGTTGGGGTTCTCATTTTCTTCTCTATGTTACTCTTCTGTGTGTCTCTCACACACAGAGATTAAATTTGTTGTTTCTGCGGTTTGTGCAAATTCACAGTGGTTATTTTCAAATCAAAGTACACATCTTGGTCGGTGATCCAGTCATAGCGTGCTGTGTGTGTCAGCACAATAGTGATAGTTAGCTAAGCAAATGTAGCATCTCACTAAAAAATGACTCTGTTTAAACATTTCAGTCACACCGTGCATTCTGACACGCACAGGTGTAATTAATGATACTAATCGTAGCTGTGTTCCATGAAGGTGTCCCAGTGTCAGCGGCCTGGCATTGTTCATGCTGGCTCACTAACAGCTGAGTAGAATGAAGCCATCATTAGTGTTATCAGAGACACCTGTGCTTTTCCTGCTGACACAAGTCATATTGTCTAATTCAGGGTTTTTCCTGCACAAAGGAAACTCACAAGGTTTACGGCAGCACCAAAATAATAAAAACTGAGAATGAAAATAGCAATTCTTCAAAGAACTGTTGAACAAGCAGAACATAAACTTGAACGTGTCTTGCAGCAGTTAACTCAGCTCTCATGCACAGCTGCTGTATTTTACACCGGGGCTAACGCTGGATGAGCCAGATGAGCTGCATTGTTTTGACTCCGCCCGAATGCTCCGTTATGAAGCTAGCTAATGATTTCTCATAGGAACAGAAGCCATTTTATTTCTGGTGAAAATCTGAAAAAATGCTGAATTAAAACCACAGTGCACTTTTTGCGTCATGTCCTGCCCCCTGCACGCTTCGGCTGAAATCCCTTGATAAAGGAGCGTGCTAAGAGCGACACTCAAACAGGTTGCACCATCGACATGTGACACAACAAACCGTGTGCAGTGGTGCAGACGGTGACAGGTTGGCGCAGTGCGACAGCAGAGTGTGGAGATATGTCTGGCTATGCAACACGAGCTCGCCAACATAGCAACTTTTTGGGTTAATATAGTGAAAGTTACATTACTGAACATTGGGGACTGCGAAATTACCATTAGTATCTTCTACTGAAGCCCTTTATCAAGATGCATTTTTCAGCTATTTTGCCCATCACTAACTGTACACAGACAGATCGTACCTACTGTCAAATGTAGTCACTCTCCAAAGGCCCATTCTGAACCTGCAAAAAAACCTGTACTTATGAAATAAGTTACAATAAACAGGAGCATCTTAATTATTCCCCCACTGAATGACAACCATCTCTGTTCTCCCTTTTTTTACTTTAAAGACATGCTTTTTTTTAAAGAAATCTAGAAGCGACAGTCCCTAAGTCCATGGGAAAAAACAATTTCACACTTCCACAAGCACACACACACACACACACACAGGCATACACAAAAAAGTATTGCACTCATACACATGACAGACGCATGGACACACAGGCACGCACGCACACAGGAAAACAGTTTTAGCCTCATGCTCATCGTCGGCTTAAACCGGGGTGGAGGGTGAACTGATGACTCTTTTCACAGCGCTGCGTGTAATCTACTGCCGGCGAGTTCACTCACCCATCTGAGGTGCAAAGCAATTACTCAGCAACCCCATTACTTCCTCTGTCCCCCCGTCTGTGTGAGCGCACGTATGCATGCTATTGTTCTCAGATTACAGACACATAAGCAAATCTTCCACTTCTATACACGCATGCTTTTTCATGTAAATGTAAATAGTGACAGAAACAATTTACACAGGGTAACTCTTGTTTTACTTTAGCTGCTCCTCACTGATTATGTTCATTCCAACGCTAACTATGAACTTAGATTAATATGACAGATATTGAGGATTTGTCAGCACTGAGCGGAAGTGATTCACTGGCTGGCTGTCAAGGTTCTGTCAGATGGAGCACAATCAGCTTCTGAGTAAACGGAGCTGGTTTGTCTGTTTAGCTCACATTTACAGTGTTTGAAATTGAGTATTTGGTCAGATGTATAGTTATATAGTAGTCCATTTATCTTGATGCTGGAAAGTCACGTCTGACGAGAAAAAGTTCACATCTGATGACCACTGAGAACACAGCGGACAGCTCTGCACTGCTTGTGTTAGTATTAGCTTGTGCTAATGTTAGCTTAACAGACAGGATAAGTACAGCACAGCCCTGAATACCGACGGTCCAAATTCAATGTTATTTAAATAGCAATCTTTAAACAATGATATGCGTAAAACTTAATTGGGAGTTTACTATCACTGTATACTATTCACCAACTGTCATTTATCCTGCTGAACACCAAACAGCTAGCAAGCTAGCTACTAACCACCTATCTGAAAATGACATGGAGCAAACTAGGCGTTTATGAAGACAAAGATTCACCACCCCAATTGTCTTTTTAATATTGAGACACTGTCTTTTTTCAAACATCCAGGTGGTGAAGAGTGGTGGTTCTTTCCTGGGGAAACCATCTTTGACCATAAACTGAATAAACACAGGATACAGCAACTCATGGAGTCAAGGCTAAGTGGCTACGACTGGCTAAATGTGCTTGCTGTTTGCCTGTAAAAATTGACTGTTGGTCACTAAAATTTTCACATCTTACTCTTAAAACCTTTCAAATCATAATTAAAAAAAAAACAAAAACATTTAATAAGTGGCCTAAGAGAAATAATAAGTCATACAAGCTGTTGGCCTAGACAACATAAGTGGACAGCGTACGCGGTAATACACAACATAATGTCCCAACAGAACAACACCTAGTTAAAAGTTTCGGTTCACCCAAATTCTCAGAAACATATTTACTAAATGATAGTGGTATTTTTCATTTTATTTACGTTTGGAGATATTTGTCTCTTAGATTTCTCTCTCTTGCCCAATAAAATGAACGTGAATGTAATTTCTTTTATGCCTCTGCGCCGGTGACAGCTGGAACAGAGTTCACTTGGATTCAAGGACGAACTGATTAGAGTTTAGTGGTCAAAGGTCAAGATCACTGTGACCTCACAAAATACAATTTTGACTATAACTCAAGAATTTCTATGCTATTTATGACAACATTTCACACAAATGTCTTATAGGATGAATGATGAAGTGATGACATTTTCTATCCAAAAGTTCAAAGGTCAGCTGGTGCCGCGTTGAAGATGTGTCCATTTTTTCACTTTTGCAGCAACATCCATACTTGAAGTATTGTTGCTCATAAGTGACCGCAGATTTAAATAAATGCTGCTAAGGCACAGTCTGAAACAAAAGCCTTTATAGGCTGTATTCTCCAACACAATTCCTACTCCAGAAGCCTTAGGATGAGCAAAAAACACAGTTCAGTCTGGTAGAAAGAATGAGTACAGGTCTGAGACTGGAAATAAGTCGTCCTCGCTGCTGCTACTGCTGTGTTTGCATCATCAGGTTAAGGATTTGGAGGGATGAAAAGAGCCTTCCTACCAGATACACATTATTGACGAGTGTACAATAGCGTCCATAGGCGTACTCTGACATGTACGTGGAGACGAGGCTGAAATCAGTGAAGTGCTCCTTTAAGCACAGAAATAAATCAGCACAGATCCTCCCACACATACTGCAATAGCACACACAAACAAATAAAAACAGTGCTGAAGCGTAACGTTCGTGGGACACACGGGGACACACAGGCACAATTAGAGCGACTCCCTTCCATACAGTCGGGTGTTGTGGCTGGATTTCACGGCCGAGGGTTTCAGGAACACAGGGATTGGGGGAACATCTGTGCCGCTGAACTGGTTGCAGGATTCGAGAATATAGGTCAGCACTGCAATTTATTTCTGTTTCCTCTGCCTCTCTCTCTCTCTCTCTCACACACACACACACACACACATATTCATGCTCTCCCCATCTTTCTTTGTCTCTTTCCTCCCTATTAACTCAGCGCAGTGCATACACAGACAAGGCCTATAAGCAGAGGTGCACATAACAGGTATGCATGTACGCATGTGTGACAAAAGTCTGAAATATGTGATGTCCTGCAAATGTCTTTGCCTACCGGGCAGCAACTGAATTGGGTCTATGCTATACAATGGACCATGTTGTGAGTGGGGTCACTTTGGGTGAACACTGTAAATAGTTTGCACTGTGAAGCTGCTTCAACCCAGCAGATGGTGGTAATGCAGCAACTGCCAGAAAACTCAGCAGAAGAAGAAGACAGCAGCGACTGCCATTGGTCATCAATACACATTTGTCACCCACATGCAACACATTTGATCCAATGAAGTAACATACTATGAGAGATGTCCTAAAAATAGCAGACACAAAACGGCCACTTTGGAGTTCCACCTTCACAAAGAAACATCAAACCCGAGCAGAAGACTTTTCTTCTCCAACATGTGCCGCGGCTTGAAGCTAACGATGAGCGCACCAAAATGTGTTGCAAGATATGTCGTTCACATCCACATCTAGCAGACAAAGCAGGTGCTTTTTATACAGGCTGAATGAATGTCAATCATCCATTATTTGATAAGCATGAAAATAATACGGAGCACATATAGCAAATGTAACACAGACTGTTGCTAACAGACAAGCTAGTCAAGCTGAATAGTCCAGTTGTCCACTTGTTAAATGGCCAAACAAGTTGGCATTTCATAAGTCTAAACACGCACATCCTTTGCCTTCTTATGCTGAGGATTTCATTTTATTGAAGATACTGCAGAACACTGCACAAACCATCAGTAGAAATGTAAGAGCAACGTTGCAGTCTGCTGAATCTTGTGGTCTGTTCTTTGATGGATCAGAGGACGTCACAGAAACAACCTTGAACTTGACAGAGACTCCACAGAGAGAATGGATGCACTTAAAGCAATCAGGAAAACGTCTGGCAGCGTCCTCTGAGTGTGACTTGGTCCAAACAGCAAAAACAAGCGATCCAGATTGTTACTGCAACATCAAAATGGTGGTTAAATTGCCCCTTCCACTGCCTTTGAGCAGAGCAGCATGTGAGACGGGATTCTCACATCTCAACATCATAAAAACCAAGTACGGATCTCGTCTGTCACAAACTCGTCTCTCAGCCCTGACGCATGCTCACCTGTCAAAGACGACCACAGAGACATTTGACCCAAAGCCAGCTGTTGACCTGTGGACAGAGACAGCTGATCTGAGTAACGATTGTGTTTATTGAGACCACACTATTTATGGAGAGAGTACCAAACACCATCTCCTGGTACTAACCTGAGTACCTGACTAAAAAGGTTATTTTCGCCCCTGCATTTAAGAACACACATACACACATGTGCAAAGTCTACATACAGTCCATGCAAGAACAGAATAAGATGAGAGACTGCCAGGCGAGGTTTGGAGATGGGTTTTTGTTGCTGTGACAACCACATAGCTTTTTCAAGAGTCTTGTGAGCACACTCTCACACAAACACTCACACACACACACTCCCCTCACCTTTGCAAATGTCGCCTTGACCCCACTACTCCCTTCCTGGGTGACTCTCGCCGCATGCACACACACAAATGCTATTTGCGCATGTGTTTGCTGAAAAAGAAGCAGAGCATGAGGTCATGAAATAAAGAGACAGTGAGAAAAGGGGTAGAGATAAGACAGTGAGGAAGGCAGTAGATTATATATGACTTTATGTTTACTGCTCCCTGCAAGCATACATAACAGTCATTTCAAAGGCACGGAGGGTGTGAAAGGTTGCATCAGATGTGTGGCTGCATGTCAACACCGTATGTGTTGTCATTGCAGTGGGCTGGCCAATTGAAAGTAGTGAGGGTCCTGACGGTCATCGTGGCATGGTGACTGTTGCTATGGACAGCGCCTTAATGTCATCACGGCAGACACTTTCTAAAGATAAACCTCTGACTTGGGCAGCGAGCAGAGCGGGGATGGGTGGCAGCGTTCAGGCTGTATACAGATCACGCAACTGTGCTATATGTGACTGATCTCTACGCATTCCTGACAGTGATATTTACAGAAAAATACCCCCATAAAGCCTCATGCCATGTCACATATCATCACTTCAGTGAAATGTGGCCATTTTCAAATGAAGGCTTGCAGTTGACCCTCTTTCTGTACCCACGTTTCCTTGTTTTGTCTATTTCTACTTCTCATATGTGGTTTATGTGGCCTAAGTTGGTGTAGTTATTAAGCGCACTTGTGATTGTGACGAATGATAAGTTGTTTAAATTATTTTTTTCACCAAAAATAAGCTTTTCCCAACGTGTTTCTTTGTCTTGCTTGGCTGTAAATTGAATTTCTTTGGGTTTGGGACTGTTGATTGGACAAAACAAGTAATTTGAAGACATCAGCTTGGCCTCTGGAAATAGCAATCGTTGACATTTTGCAGACCATCATTGAGAATATAATTAGCAGATTCATTGCTAATGAAATGATAATGAAAATATGTGTTAATTGTAGCCCTTAACCAAACTCATTAGTTACATGGCATTTGCTGTGTGAAATACTGTTGCCTCTGAAGGTTAATGTTTTATTCCATGTGCGTTCGGCTACGTGGTCCCTCACCTTCCTCTGAAGCCCACTGCTGCGTTATGCCTCAGAGGCATTGTTGTTTTCAGTCTTCGTGCTAAGCTAACTGGCTGCTGCCTCCAGCTGCATATTTAACATACAGGCATGACAGTGGTATCATCTTTATCTTTCAGTGGTCTGCAGCTCTGTTAGCAGCCGTGATTCATTTTTAAAGACATCACCTTGGATTCTGGGTAATTTGAAGGGCGTTTTTAGACGAAACGATTGATCAATGAATTGATAATATATGACTCTGACAACAATGGAGCTGTAAGTGAAGCATTGTTCATGTAACAGCTAATCTTTATCTAATGGCTGTTGAGGGAGCAACACGGCGCGTGTGTGAGGTTGCACTGTGATTGTTGCTCAGACTGAGTTATATTCACCGTGTTGTTTACCGATCCCTGTCATGCCCTGTGTTCCCTGGAGAGAAGGGCTCTGAGGGGTTGATCGAGCATTCAGGGACTCTCTTCGGAGCAAACATCCTAATTTAACCCCCAGCGACACTGGATTGTACAAACCCAGAGCACAAACCACATTGTCTTCAAGCTGTGGCCCTGTCCTTTCTTCTTCCCAGCATAATTATACATTTCTCTCTCCCTCCCACTCCCAGCTCACCTCTCTCCTCACCTCCATCTAAGGTCACATTACCTCCCTGTGTGACAAACAAAGCAGTAGACATGTTCCTCATTTTTCCGTTTCTGTATGCTGTCTTCTTTCCACACCCCCGACATCCATCCTCTCCTCTGTCTCTCCACCTCTCCCCGTCTATTTTTCTCTTTCTCTTGTTCTGTCCTGTTCCCATGGAAACTGCTGGTCTTTCCGGTACGGTAAGGAGAGTTTGTTGGAGAGAGTTGCGTTAGTTGTTAGTTGTGATGTAATCAAGCCAACAGTTTCCAGGGCTGCCGTTTATGGTCACGACAGTGGTAGGCTGCTGACGATCAGGCTTCCTCCTGTCTGACTGTGGCACATAGATGCTCTGAGGTGGAGGGTGTGTGTGTGTGTCGGAGTGTGTGTGTTTATGAGATAGAAAGGTATACTACAAATACTGCTGTCTCATCCCGTTATTATCTACAATGGCTGTGTGTGCATTGCTTTATTTTTAGAGCTCTGAATGCAGCTCCTGCTGCAACATAATCGAGGTGGCAAAAACAAAATGGAGATGACCAAAGGAACTTGGTTACAGACAAAGGTGGGGCAAGAATATCATCCATCAAATAACATCCAAAAAACAAAAGAAAGAAAGAGTAGGTGCCCTGAGGACAAAGGTCTGGTTTCTTGTTGTCCATTAATCAATGGCTCAGTCTCTGCAAGTCTTAATGAATCAGTTTGGTTTATTGCAACTTTGAAGATATTTCTGTAATTTTGGCCATCATTCCTCTTCCAAATAATAACACCGTATTCCCCAAGAAACACAAACAGACTATTTTAGAGGTTCTAAACAAGGCAGACTGGTAAAACTATTGGCCATACTACCTTTTGTAAAGGTTGATCAGAGTTTACAGACCTAGCCTGACTCCAGTCTTCTGAATTGCTGCCTACACAGTTCCAATCCACTATATTGCCAAAATGATATTAAGTGACATCCCATTCTTAATCCATCGGGTTTAATATGATGTTGGATGACCCTTTGCAGCTATAACAGCTTCAACTCTTCTGGGAAGGCTTTCCACAAGGTTTAGGAATGTGTTTATGGGAATTTTTGACCTGTCTTCCAGAAGCGCGTTTGTGAGGTCACACACTCAGGACTCTGTGCAGGCCAGTGAAGTTCATCCACACCTAGCTCTCTCATCCATGTCTTTTCGGACCTTGCTTTGTGCACTGGTGCACAGTCATGTTGGAACAGGAGGGGGCCATCCCCAAACTCTTCCCACAAAGTTGGCAGCATGGAATTGTCCAAAATCTCTTGGTATCCTGAAGCATTCAGAGTTCCTTTCACTGGAAATAAGGGGTCAAGCCCAGCTCCTGAAAAACAACCCCACACTGTAATCCCCCTTCCACCAAACTTTACACTTGGTACAATACAGTCAGACAAGTACCGTTCTCCTGGCAACCACCAAACCCAGACTCATCTATCAGATCGCCAGATGGTGAAGCGCGATTCGTCACTCCAGAGAACGTGTCTTCACTGCTCTAGAGGACCGTGGTGTCGTGCTTTACACCACTGCATCTGACGCTTTACATTGCACTTATGATGATGTATGGCTTGGATGCAGCTGCTCGGCCATGGAAACCCATTCCATGAAGCTCTCTACGCACTGTTCTTGAGATAATCTGAAGGCCACATAAAGTTTGGAGGTCTGTAGCGATTGACTCTGCAGAAAGCTGGCAACCTCTACCCACTATGCACCTTAACATCCGGTGACCCCTTTCCGTCATTTTATGGGACCTACAACTTCGTGGCTGAGTTGCTGTCGTTCCCAATCACTTTCACTTTGCTATAATACCACTGACAGTTGACTATGGAATATTTACGAGCGAGGAAATTTTATGACTGGACTTGTTGCACAGGTGGCATCCTATCACAGTACCACGCTGGAATTCACCGATCTCCTGAGAGCGACCCACTCTTTCACAAATTTTTGTAGAAACAGTTTGCTTGCCTTGGTGCTTGATTTTATACACCTTTGGCCATGGAAGTGATTGGAACACCTGATTTCAATTATTTGGATGGGTGAGTGAATACTTTTGGCAATATAGTGTATGTCTGGTACTCAGCTCACTGTTGGCTGGTTCCCAGATGACGACAAGACTATGGGCACAAACATGGTCCACGCAAGTTCATAAACGCAGATGCTTCGAGCTACATGAAATTGTCTTCATGCTTTGTCAAGTGCGAGCTGTAGTTTGACCGTTGCAGCTAGGAGAGCTATAACATGAAACAGCGAAAGAAAGCTGAACCCTTTCATTTGGATTCACTCAAAACAACCATGGCCGACCAGTTTGTCGAAGCTGTAACTGAACATGTCCATGTCCGTTCACGCGATAATGAAACTTACTCATCCTCAGGGATAAATGTCTGCACCAAATTTCATGACAAATTGTCCAATAGTTCAGTAAATAAAAAAATAAAAATGCCAATCTCATGATGGCGCCAGAGGACAATTTAGGGCATCAAAAAAGTCTGTAAGATTCATCCTCTGGGAGCCATGAATGTCTGTACAAAACGTCACAGTAATATTAATAGTAGCTGACCGACATACTGACACTGCCATCTTATGAACCACCACCCTGGCATTGTTAAAAACAATGGGATTGGATTAAAATTGCGGAATTATTCTTCATGTGCCAGAGCCAGAAAAACGGAAACAAGCTTAAATGAGATGTGCACAGCTGTGAGGTTGTTGTACGTCGATTTTAAATACAATATAGCAATCCTTTTTCAATCAACATGAAACATGGTGAGTTAAAAGCTCCTTACAACCGCAACTGCAGTTTCCATGTCAAGTCAATATGTCACTTGCTACTGAGGATGTTCGACTGAATTACAATGTAAAATGAAATCCCAAATCCTGTGCTGAGGGCAGGTACACACACATTTCTTTTGCAGTAAGAAACTATTATGGACATTTGGGATGTGTTCACTTGAGGTAACTGCTCATATTTCTCGCCCCATTGGATGATGTAGGGATGTTGCTTAGTAATTACTTTGATTAGTACAATGCACAATTGTAAATTATTAGAAGTAATGGCCAAATTTACAAAAATTAGACCCAAATTGTAACAACCTAGAATTGTCCTTTAAGTCTGGATTTAGAAATGACCATAAGGGTCCTGGTCAGCGAACTCATGTTGCATGCACTCACAGAACCTGTTAAAAAGTCAAATATGTCTATGAAGTACATATATGTAGATGTCAAGCCAAACCTAAGCCAAGGTAGCAGCACACTTAATGATGCTGTGGTCTGAGTGAGAGGAAATAAAATGAGATTAGTTTTCTCCAGAATGAATGATGAAAACTGCTCAGTTTAAAATGAGGTCTGGAACTGAGCAAAACAAGACAACACATCTCTACCTGAGCGCCAAAGGTAATGTCAGCTGTTATTTATTCAGCTGATGGACTGCCAAGTCTAGTTTTTAATATTTCTGGTACAAAGGCACCAAATGACACTGTTTTTTGATTTCCCTTCATTAAAATTTTGCAATACACAAAACTGAATTTCCGGATGAATATATTGTGCCTAGAGATCAAAATGGATGGGACCTAAAATTGAGCCTTGAGGAATTATGAAGAGAACAAACATCTGAAAGAAACACCAAGAAAGATTCAATTTCCTCATCTCTGTGGTCATCTTTGACAGGCGAGTGGGCATCAGGGCCGAGTGTGTGACAGTCGAGATCTGTTCTTCGTTTTTAATATGTTGAGATTGGAGAATCCCCTCTCACTGTATAAATGGAACCTGTTTTGTGTTAATGTGTGGATTTGAACAGCATATCTCGCACTGCATTTCGGTGCGCTCATCGTTAGTTTCAAGCTGCAGCACATTGTGGAGCACCTCTCATGGTAGGTTACTTTGTAGATAAGATATGTGTATTGATGACCAACAACAGTTGCTGCATTGTGCACAAATGCGAGCGTTGGAACGTTGGATTGTTGGAAGTGCATTTCTGCTGTCTGTTATGTGCACCCATGAGTATACTTTTCTGTTGCCTTTATAGCTCGTACTTGTATCTTTTGTCCTTACTTGCTGTTCCCATTCATGCGTGCATCCATTTTATCTCATTTCACATATTGGAATTTAGTAATTTTCATGAAAAATGTGCCATTACTAAACATCAGGAGTCCAGCTCTGGCTTCTGTCCCCTTCCATCCTTCCTTGTGCCCGGTTGGCTCTGCAGCGTGACAAGCAGTGTGACTAGAGTTGCTCTCAGACTTTCCATCTGTGGTATTAATGGTGTCTTCTCTCTCCTCCTCTCTGATCTGTCTGCCTGACACCGCCTGCCTGGAGTGCCTCTGTGTGTTAAATCTCCGCCTTCAGTCTGCCATGCCACAGAACTAAACCCCCAGAGTGGCTTTGTTGTGCTTCTGCAGTAGAATCTCTGCCTTCAGCCTGTCTGCCGGAGAGCTAAATCTCAGCATGGCTCTGTGTGTGTGTATGTGTGTGTGTGTGTGTGTGCGCGCATCTGCAGCTGAATTAGTTTCCAACTTCCCTGCCACAGAGCTAAAAACCTCCAGTGTCCTCAGTTCTGGCTTTCCCTGAATTAGAGCAAAAATTGACAAAGGCGTCTTGAGCGTGTGGAGCTCATCGTGACCTTAGCTTTACCTTGACTTCAGTGACTTGGAGCTGCACATTTGCCTGTCTGAGATTTTGTTCTTGTACTTCTGAAGGCTTCATAAAGAGGCGTTTAGTCTTCTAGCATTTTTAATATTGCTGTAAGAGAAGTTCAAACTATATGTAGCCCTTTAAAGGTCCGCCTAACTTGATACAAATGCACAATTTCTGATTATCCTACCCTTGTGGTGAATGTGGACACAACATTTTAAAAGATTTGTTGCATTGCTGGACTCACAGGCTGCTTTGAAGGTACAGCACACCTTGCCATGCACCTAGACTTTTTTGGATGGGGCATAATGACCCAAAAAGATTCTAATGCAGCAGTATATGTATGACGTGCTTATATTTAGGTACTGTGGCTTTTTATAACAGCAGCAGTGAGAACTGTGCACAGAGCGAGCGTCCCAGCAGGTGACGGTAAATTCAGAGCAATTTTGAAGTGAGGATGTATTTAATAAGATTTTATATGTGTTTGGACAGAAAGTGACGTGAATGTTGTCCTCCTGTTGTTTGTGCATATTTGACCTCTGGACTGTTTATGCGCCTCAGTGTACCAACACTGCTACACTTTGTTGTAGCATTGGTTGCAAGCTAGCACTGTATTCACTGACTGGTTGTGTCTGTGTGTGTTCATCTCAGCCCATATAATGTTTACCATGTTCACCATCCAGATTGGAGATTGGAGTGTTAGCATGCTAACATTTGCTCCAATAGTTCTCCCATTGATTTCAATCTAAATGAATAACTTGTATTTTCAGCATAGTGCCACCAGCAGCGAAGCTGAAAACAAGGTAACTGGGATTCCTTCTCTGGAGGTCATGACTGTCTGTAAAGGTGAAGCTTTTAAAATAAAATGGAAAGCTTGAACCTGCAACAATGTCCTTTGTTGGAGTAACTAATCTCTACCGCTTCCATCGTATCAAAACATAGTCTCTAAAGATGACTTGTGCCAGCTCTCCTGCTAAACTTTCCCTTTCATCTGACTTTGCCCACATTGACTTTGTTTCATTTCCACCATCTCCTCTCAAGCTGATATTGATTATACCATTACCTGTAAGTTTTACTTGTGGACGGTGACCTTTGCTGTTTACTGTGTCGCTGATCTTGCTGCGTCACTGTGTTTAAGTCTGCCACCTAACACAGACATCTTCTTATCGTCTGTTTTATTACCTTAAAGCACCCCTCTCTAACAGTGCTATAACATCTGCTCCTGCAGTCATTTTAAAAGTGGTATCCAGGGACAGTAATGGGTCCTGGAGGAGAGGCGGGTCCTCTGCCAAATAAGGGATAGTTTAATTTGAATAATTAAATGTGGACAGACCTGTTGATGCTCTCTGTCAAGTCAACTTATTAAAAATATATCAAGGGATGACATAAAAGATGGGTGACATTGTGTTCTAGCAGCTGTCAGGTTTAGCGGAGCGTCATGCTAATATGGGTTGAAATTTGCCATACATTTAGATGGAAGCCTAGCGATAAACGTGACATAGGGGAGTCAGTGCAGTGCAATTTTAAGTGCAGGTATTGTTTAGTTATTCTGATTTAAATACCAAATTATCCCATGGGCCACCTCAGTAGTTTAATCACGCTGTTACTTTGAAATGTGCACTTTGTGTTGCATCGATTTTAATGACTAATTGACTTTAAGTATAGATTAAAAGAATATATGAGTCTTGTTTGTGTAATGTGCTCAAAGACTTTCCAAATGTTACTGGATCAGATGGATCTCTGATAGAAAAGATAATTATTTTGTGGAGCTGCGATGCTCATAAAAATGTAGCTGCTGTTTGACACTGAACGCAGAAGTTGCGATACCTCGTGTGGCCACTATGCTAAGTTGCGTCACAGCTCTGTTCTTGACGGCTTGGTGAGGACAATCTGAGAGCAGCCTGGTCGTTCCAGGTGTGACAAAGCTGACTTCTGACAGACGTAAAGCAACCAAAGAGGGCAGTGAAACTGATTTCAGTACAATGCGAAGTTCCTCTTTAAGTGCAGTCAGTTGCTGTTTTTCTCTCTTTCTACAGTTTCTCTTTTTCTTGGCTTTCTGCAGCTTTTCTCGTGTCTCGATCCGCCCTTCTTCTGTCCTCCTGGCTCCCCTCCTCTTCTCACCAGAGTCTCTCCACCTCTCACTCTCTCCTCCATCACTCCCTCCCCACTCAATCCTATGATTCAGCCTCACTCCCTCGATTTAGTCATAGTATTCTTGCTTTTTCCTCTCTATTGCTCCCTTGTGCACTTTCTTTTTCATCAATTCCCCCTTTCAACTCTCCGTCTCGCCTTCCTTCCTCTTTTTCTGCTTTAGTGTCCCCTCTATTTCTCTCCCCCTGTCCTCTTCTCCTCCTCCTCACTTCTGCACCATAAAGTAGATGGCTGGATGATTCATCTCTCCCTCTGCCCCCGGACTGTTGTGATCCTTATTTTACTGCACAGTTAAAGCGGACTCCCCCTTCCTCCTGCGACGTCTGTCTGTCCTCTGCAGCTATTGACACTTATCAACCAAAGCGTCTAGTGTTAATACAGATAACAGCCTGGCCTTGAAACAATAACCGAGCCTTCATCTGCTCAGTAATTATTGTTCTGCAGATATTTTATGTGAGGTTTGAATACAGTCAGGATTTTACAGTGCTATTGATCGGATCTGGAGGAGTTGTTTGTGCAGACATTACGCTTCCAGGCATCGGTTTGATTGAGACTGGCTCCTCTTGGTGAACGTTGCTATCTAGACTACAGTCCAGCCATCCTCTTCTGGACATTATTCATCATTATGAGACAGGCTGATCCATGTTTTAATCATATTCTTAGTCTGCTGCAGTTGCTGCGTCTCACAGCCATTCGTTGGTTGCGAGCGTCTTTACTAAAGACAGGTGGATGTGGTTGAGGTCCAAACGACGGATGTATGGAATCAGTCAGTGAGCGGCTTAATGAATGAGTCAGTGTTTGCTGAGTGATATGTGTTCACCTCATTTAAAAATATATCTTTGCCAGAACATGTTGCTGCAGGGTTCAGGTTCCACTTGAACCACACTTCTTCTGTAAGATCTTACTTTCTTGATCACATTTAAACGCATTCACACCTCGTGTTGTTGAGGTAGGATGCAGAGGTGTCAGGGACACAATAAGAAAATGTGAATTCTATTTCTCGACATATTTTTCTGTTGCACGAGGCAGTTAAAGTGTAGTTAACAGGATAAATGAGACGAGGAAAACTGTTCTCTGCTGCTCTCACTAGAGTGTTTACTGAACTTTTAACCTTTTTACTCTGGATAGCATCACTTTATCTTTTTGTGTACATACGCCAGTATATAAATGTAATTCACTCCATTTACTATCATTCTGGAGACGAGATCGTTGCTACTGATTTAGACTCAATACAGCATTAAATTAGGAACAGGCTCACTCGTGTTGAACTCATTGTAACTAGCAAAGGTACACTGGCTAATCTGCAAATCTCACCAAACCAAAACACATGTGTATCAAACAGTATAACTCAGCAACAACAAGTAAAACTGCTGCTGCTAGCATGCTGACATGCTACGAGATGAGTGAAACAAGGAGAACGTGCTGCCGTTTAATACGTTTGCTTTCATCGGAAAGAGACATCGAGGCAGCTCGCTGACATAGATGTGCACAGTCTGGGCAGCACGTAACGTCTCACGCTGCCCTCTACTGACAGCTGACAGTAGTGCACCTAATTCAAAAAGGTGAAATGCTGCAATCAAGATGTTTTGTCCATGTCACAATATAATGAAACTCGTTTTTGTGAAATGCTGCCTAAATTATAGTATTTTTAACGAACCCTGCTGAAAATGGATTAATTGATTGACTTCCTTTAGAACCTGCCTGTATCTACATCTTAAACCACAATAAATAAAATAAGAGCAAATTCAGCATGCAAAAACTAGAATAGTTTGTCACCAAGAATAAGATTTTGTCCCAGGAAGACTGTCCTCTCCTGCCTTAGCTTTAATTCATATTTAATTGTCGTGTCTTGTCATTAGAATAATGAAACTGCACATTTTGATTAAAAAAACATGCAGAGGAGGTTAAAAATAGTCATGTGTTGTCTGGAGTAGTGTCTGCAAAGCTTCTTGCCAGACTGCTTATGGCCCCAACAGGCTCCCCTAATCAGAGGGTTCGGGTGGCCTTGCCTTAGGGACATAACCCAGGGCTCAAAAAGTTCACCGCCAACAACAACATTAGCTTTTAGCATTAACATTAGCTGCTGCTTAATATTTCTTTTATACAGCAACAACTGAAGGTGAGGTCAATAAGAGGACGTTGTTAGGAGAGACTGTAGCACTCAACTGCTGCAACTATGAAACTGTAAAAGCAGGTGAGGGTGACGAGCCCGTCCAAAGTGGAAATGAGCCCTTGGCACTACGCGATCATCCACCACCCTAAACTCCACACCCTTACTTTCTGCTGTGCCATGTAATGTGCACACTGCTTTCTGTACTCAATGTTGGCTATTTAGGCAAAGCCAAAGTCACCTGCTGGTTTCTTTAACAAACGATCAAACACATTGTTTCCAGCGATTTCTTTCAGCCTACTTCTTAAACCATGAAAACACACACACTGTGTTCCTCAGCAGATTATTGGCTGCAGCACTCTGCACACTCTGCTGAGTGATATACTAATAGCCACTAGCATTATCCAAAGTAAGAACGCTGACCTTTAGGTAATTAAAAAGTAAGTATGGGATGAAGTACAGTGAGCCAGCGATTATTGCAGAACAAGCCCTGTCAGGGTGATTCAAGACCCCTGAAGTCATTTTATGACATGTCAAAGTAACTTATACGCTTTCACCAAAAAATGTCAAGGCCTACCATAAACAAACAGCAACACCTGTCAAGCTGTCAAAAGTTAATTTGATCATAAATCAACTCAATATAAATGCAGTTTAACTTGGGTTAGCTCAAGTCTTTACACTGGTAAATTGAAATTATTACATATAATCTGTGAATTTTGTGAATTTCTCACACAAATCTGCCAGGCCTGCCCCTTATTTGATTTATTTTAGTTTTTCAGACAATGCTAGCACTCCACAGGAATAAGATGTATGGCTTAGTGTTGTCAGATGGGACAAATGTTGCAGTCTAGCTAGCACCGGGAGACAACGGAGGACAAGCCAAAAGACAGTACCTCATGTTCTCAAAGTCAAATGGTGTCAAGGTACAGACACACCGACTGCGGCGTGGACGCATCTGAACGCACTAGACTGAACGCTCCGGCTATAGGTTTGCTTGTCCGTTGTCCAACATGGCGGCCGTGTCACAAACCGTTTTATCTTACAGCTAAACAGAACACTTAAACGCATCTCAGAAAACATGTTAGGCGAGAAATAGGCAATGCAGCAGCAGAGTCTTGATTTATATTTTATCAGCACTGCCAAGTTTGACAGTTTGATCTGATTTTCGTGAGCCCGGTGCGTCACGCCGGACGGACTGATTTGCATAAGACTGAGGACGAGTCACGATTATGCAAATTCAGATACGACTTCGACTGCTCCGTCAACTCGGTGTGCCGTGTCCATCAAGCGCTACGCAGCCGGATGTCCTGCTCTCCATGGAAAAAAGAATAGGATACGTAAGCTTGACATCCATCAACAGGTCCAGTGTGCCTGTACCTTTAGACATTTCTTTCAGACAGTACAGTGACTCCACATGTTTAATACATAGCCGTCTCTTTGAAACAGTATTGGAGTGTAGGAATCAGTGATGTGTTTGCTAGAGAGCATTCCATTAGCAGTGTTAGCATATGGAGCTACAGTGAGCCAGCATGCTGAGTGATATCAATGTTAATGTCAGATGGATCAACATTAAAACATTTACTAGTGTCCAGCCCATTGAAGCTAGTGCTACCACAGTGCTATTGTCTAATAAGTGTGCGTTATCAGTTGAGTGACCTGTTATGTTCTTTAGACGATGTCCTTATTACCCTCAGTGATAATAGTGGAGTAAAATACCATTAAGTGTAAGTGTAGCCACGCTGCAGTGGACAGATAAAGCCACAATCTGCTGAATTGAAACTTTAGTATGAGTAAGATAAATGTCTCCTGTTTGTGAGCGCTCTCGTTGCTTGGTCTGCTCTGGCTGTCCCTCCTCACTGACTCCTGACTGAGGCTCATTGATTGACTTTTTTTTAACTTTTACAAGCAGATCAGTTACAGACGAGGATACATCCCTGCAATCACAAACATCGCGTTTTTCCCAGACTGCTGTGCATTTTTAACTGACTCAGCCTGTTTCATTTATACTTTTAGAACATCTTGACACATCAACATCACGGGCGCAACAAACTGTCTACAGAGCGTTTGTAATGAAAATGTGCGCCCTTTCTGTTGACAGGCAGTTCTTGAGAAGCAAATAGTGCCATACACACAGTTTTTTGACAAGTAAAACATGTACATGCCCTCTTCTCCTGTAGCCAATTTACATTTCTCAGTGTAAAAACACACCAGTCTGAAAAATACCTTCCTTTGGTTCTTTCCCTAACAGCCGGCTGACATTATGACAATACTATATTAAACCATAATTGTTCCAGGACGATCTTAACATAAAAACCGACTGCTGCTAGCTCCTCTTAATTTGTTGAACAAGTTAGCGTTGAACCGATTTCTTGACTGAAAACAGCTGGCTGCTGTGACTGTACGCAGCAGTCCTTTCTTTATAATGGCAGCACTGTCGTGAATCTACATCCAGGTGACTGTTTTACTGACGAGTTTGTTAACTAAAAAGATGCGGCATGTGGATAAGACAGAATAAGTCAGCTTTGGAGCAGTTGGAAGGTGTGTTTTCATATTCTGTTGCCTTTGTGCTAAATTAAACACATCCTAGATGTACGTTTGTACTGGAGATTAAATTGATATCAGTCCTCTCATCTGCGTTTGATTGCAGACGCAAACTCTAAGACTGAATCTTTTAAAGCAAATACAGTTGCTCTCAAGCAGCTGCAGTACAGGCACAAAGCGTGCCAGTCTGTGCAAACATTTCATACCCGGCGTAGCTGCACTGTTTATCCGTGGCTCCGCTTCCTGCTGACAGACACTTCGTGGCGCTTCCCGGGCACAAGTATCTTTGTTAGTCTTGAAGTCTTCATCAGTGGACAGCCGTTATTTGGGAGCTGCGTCAGGGTCTCAGGCAGGGCCAGGCCGCTGATGGTTGATGAAATATGCATTGGCCAGAGATTGAGTTGAGTGACCTCGTCTGAGAATTGTGTACGTGAGTGTGTGTGTGTGCAGGGGTTGACAAGAATAAGTCTCCGTGGGACCATTTAATAGCACTTCAGCTCAGAGTGTGTGACGGCTCTATCTATGCTGCCTCTTTCACTGTTTGCTATTGCATAGTCATGCAAGGTGTGCGGGGGTGCGTGCATGTACGTGCGCGCGCGTGTGAGTGTGTGTGTTCTCAGGGTATTCCTGCCACAGACAGGTAGATTGGAGACCAGATTGCCTGTAGGTCTGAATGGGAGCTCCTGTGCAGAGTGTCTCCCTTCCCTCTGCCTACATGTAATTATATTTGTGCCTCAATTCTGAGAGTGTGATGGTACTTTTTGAGGTTTGCAAGCACATGAGTTATATTTGAAAAAGCAATTGGTGCACATGGAAGATTCTCAGTGTTAGGGCAAAGATATTGGGCCTCATGCATGAGCCGCTCATGCATCAGATTTGTTGCTGAATGGCTTGTATGAGCTTGCTGCGTTCACCAAATTTCTTATATTTTGAATTCTCTCTGAGGCACGAACATAATTTATGAGCGGTCCAGACCTGTGTAGGAGTCATGTGCCATTAGGCAGCTGGTGTCCAAAGTCGTTCACTAATGGAATGCATATTTCATTGCTTTGAAGCAATTCTGAATTGGAGTTATCCTGTTTGACTTTGAACTGTAAAATAAAATGTATTCATATAGCCTAACCTAATCTCATCATTAATTTAAACTGGCTATTGTATAACACTGCAATATCAATATGAACATCTCAGACTGCCAAACATCTTAAATTATGCTCTAATTGAAGGTTATTTTGTCTGTGTATAAGCAAGCACGCCATGGCTTGGCTTTTTTTGGTTGCCTTAGCACATCCGGCCCTTGGAAGACAGCATGGACAGAGACAGATGAAGGGTTGTTCTCGCAGTTCAGATGGCCACTGGCTGTGTTTCTATTAATCTGTAACTTGTTAGAGGTTACGGTTTTGCTGTCCCTTGAAGACACAGTGACAAAATGAATGCAGGTTAAGTCATGGGTAGCTAGCGGAGCAACATCTTAGCGGGAGATGTGCTGCAAAAACTCATGGTTGAGGTGTAAAAACACAAATATAATATACCTTGTGCATGCTGGGCCCCTGAATAGGGCGAAGCATGAAAAGAAATTAATACTTGTTTAATGTAAGTAATGTACATGCATACAGACATCTGTACTGAACTGTGTGGGCTTAAAGGTCTTTCTGTGGCCCAACAATCCTCAGACCTTGTTTGTATTCATTGTATATTGTATTATATAACAATCATTTGCATTAGTTTATTATCAGTGCCTCTTTCTCCATTCTGAGGCTTCTCTGTTCAGTGGAGAGCAAAATGCTCGTGTTGAAAACAGGATCATTATTTTTCTCTCCATTTCAGTTAAATCTCTCTGCTGTGAAATGAATAGAAGTTTATTTACTGGGTGCTATAGGGGTGCGTATTAGTATTTTTTTGATCAGTCAGCAGATCAGTATTTGGCCGTTTTTGCTCAGAAACATTCCACCAGGGTTGTGATTGATATCAACACTATGAAAGGATGAATCATTGATCAATCAGATAGAAGTGCTTCAGTTTTAATGGCTTTAGCCGTGATGGGCTGTTTCTGTTGTTAGAATTAGGAGCCGGTTTGGAGCTAATATCCACCTTTCTGAGTATTTCTCAGCTCTTTTGTAATGATTGAGGGAGCAGATTTCCCTCTTTTGATATTCACCACAGCCTGGTTCCACTTGAGGCAAGAGTATGACAGTCTCCATCTGACAGAGAAGTTTTCAAGGATCCATCTGCTGTCGCAAAAATCCAAGGACAAAGATATATGACAACGTTCTGCCAAAATAAATATTCCTCTTTTTCTCTTCTTCAAGTACTGTGATATGCTTGTCTCCTTCAGTGACTATAAACACTTGGAGCCAGTACTGTGTTAAATTGATTTACTAATAAAGCAGCGTTGCAGTGAAGTAAAAAAAATCATACTGGCCAAAGCTAAATTGTCATGACCAATCCGACGTGGCTGCTGATCATGTGGTGGTCCTCCAGACAGAAATGATGCGATAGTCACAGTGAGGCGCCAGCGACAGGAAAATCCAAACTGGGAGCCGAACAACTGATTTAGCATTTGAGTCATTATCCAGCTTTGATCCCCACCGCTGGCTGAATGCTAATTATCGTATCACAGCGTAGTGCTGTTTTTCCATGCAACTTTGATTCACTGATGTTTTTCATCGCTAAAACATCACAGAGGGCTGACCAACAACGGGATAACACAACATTCAGTTTAATTCAAGCATGTGCTCACAATGCAAGAAAGGAAATGTATGCAGCACCTGCAGCCGCTACAAAAGACGAAGGGAAATGAATGAGCTGGGGGGGGTTCAGTTCTGCGTTGCAAAATTAGAGCTGTTTGGAGATGAATTCCTCATCTAAGTCTAGTACTAACAATTGTACCTTTAGGACTAAATGGGTGGTGGGAAACATTTGAATACATACATCTGAATAGGGTTGTATTAGTTATTATATTATAAATCTATTACCTGTTTTGTGTGTTGTCATTCTTAAGTCCTAGCTAGTTTCAAACTCGTCGTTTACTAAATTGGTTAAGAAATGTCTCAGTAAAGACTTGCACGTTGTGTAAACTGGTTGCGAGGAACGTTCCATAAGATTATCTAAAGAGGACTGGTCATGGCAGCATCACGAGCTCTAACATCATTTCAACTGTGGGTATTTGTTTTATTTATATCTGTGTGTGTCACACAATGCATGATGTGCCTGAACGCATCCTGTGTTGACACGCAACCTGCTGGTCATGCTATGCCTCTCTGTGTGTCACAGGGGGATAAACTCAAAGATGCAGGTTGCATTTCTTTTTTTAAATTCCTGTTGTTTCGCGTATTTTTGTTTGCTTTTCAAAGTTTTATGGAAAGTTTCAGTCAGAACTGCACATGCGGAACAAGCAGGGAGGGTGGTACACAAACTCACAGAAGCTGCTGGAAATAATGAGAAAGGAGAAACTGGCAAGCAAATTAAAGGTGAGAGCAGAAAACAAAAGGGAAAGGTAAACAGCTAAAAAAAGTGGCTGTGGAGGAAAAACTGACATGTTTTGAACCCGTCATTGCTGGAGAGAGAGTCACAAAGTTTCAGACTTTAGCCTTGTAGCCGCTAACTCTAAATCCATTTGTCTGGGTTTGACTGTCTCATGATAGGCTAAAATCTGTTTTAGATGCTGCTGACAGAATAAGGTCTGGTGGAAACCTTTCTTGACATGTTGGACCAGCAGCCTGAAGACAAACCTGCTGAACGTGTCCGTATTAATTGTGTTTTCTGGCTTTGTTTGGGGTTTGATGGGCCAACGCGTGCTTGGCTGAGACCTGAAGCAGTGATACAGGATGTCACTGTACCCTGGTAGGCTGAATGTCTTGGACAAAAATGCACTTGGTACCACTGGGAGAGGTAATAGTTTCTGATTTTACTCTTTTTCTTTGCAACAAGGCGTACGTAAGATTTAGGATTCGTTCATTTTTCCCTCTATGCCTTTTCAGATCTTCATACAGGTTGCAGTGCCCCAAGCTGAATTCATCCCGTCTGATCGATGTTGTTAGGTTATACTTTCTTCACATCCTCGTCCTCTTGCTCTCTTTGATACACTTGTGATATGACTTTGGACGTTGCCCAGCTTTGGCTGCCATTAGGACAGTGCATGTCAAACAGGCCATAATGCTTCATGTTATTTTGTTTTGGATGTAGATTCTTTCAGTGATTGGTCATTCGGTACCAACATTCGCAGCTCATTCACTTTTCTGCGTGGCTGATGATTGGCCGGCCGAACGTGCTGCTGCTGCTCTCCACCGCTCACTGAACACAGTTTGCCCAGTGAGCCACGGACACGTGCGAGCACATTCACTCAGAAATATTGGAGGCTTTCCTCAAGAGAGAGGAGTTAAGGTCAAGAACTGAAAAAAAGTGGCTGAAGGGACATTAAAAGTCACTGCCCATGCCCATCACGGCAGTCAAGGCCTCATATACGAATCCTTTGGGCTGCTTTTTACAGGGTTTACCCAGATAACAGAACAGGACCAATACAAATTGGATTTATTAAGATAAACATCTTGGTTCATGTTTGCCATCACTCCTGATTGAGAGGGATGCATGTTGTAGATTTACTCATGTGAAAGCACAGTACAGGCTAGCTGGCTGTCCGGACCATTCAGTGTTCGCATGTCCGCACAATGACATCAGGTGAGGTAAATTGTGATTGAGAGTGTGAATAGTTGTCTGCCTGCTCACCTGATTTAACCCTATTGATTGGAAAATACCATGGGGTTGTAGTCAAGGGTTGGATGGAGTAGAATGATAGTTTTGTTCCTCCAGGGACAAGCAGCAGTCAAACAGATAATAAATACAGCAATGAAGACAAAACAGCAGCGATAAAAAAAATAAGAAATACGCAGGTTAACACCAGAAATGATGACAATGTCTCCTGTCATCAAAACCAGCAAGAGACAACAGGAAGACAGATCGACTGATGGTAAGACAATAGACCTTTTAGAGGTACAGCAAAAAAATATTGAAGTCTCCCTTTTCTCCTTTATATCGTGATTGGGAGGCGCAAACAGAGCTCTGCATATTTCACATATTTCAGAATTCAACTTTAAAATCTCGTCAGCAGCAGTCCGGAGGACAAGGCTGCACTCACAGTGTCTTCGGTGTCACTTGGTGTTGAGCGTCCCATGGCTGCTGATCATAAATGTGCTGTGTGCCGTCCACAGCGACGGCAGTCAGGAACATTTAAGAGAAATGTGCCAATTTGACATAAACCAACTCCTGCACGGTGTACGACGCAGGATTACTGGCACAAAATGCTCAAATACACACACACACACATACATGCGTGCTCTCACAACGCACACATACACACTCTCACATAGGCACCACTATAATTAATTTATGATCCAGTCCTGTGATTTATTTTTGTCCCTATCTGACCTTATGCGCTCCTTGAATATGAAAAGTCCTCCAGGATTTGCGGTGCTTGGCTGAGTTGAAGGCAAAACACACACACACACTCACGCACACACACCTCCCTGACTGCACAGCTAGAGTCCTTCTGGACCATGTATCATAACCCTTCATTTCTCCTCAAATGCCTGAACTCTCTCACCTTCCTTCTGCACCTCTTTTTCACTCATTTCCTCCATCTCTCTCTGCTCGTCCCTATGGAGCGTCTGAAAATAGCAGCCAAGGGAAAAGTGGGTCAGCTGCCATGCGGAAGGGGGGTCCGTGGATAGATAGTGAATTTGTCTGTGTGTGTGCGTAACCTAACAAATTGTCAATCTACAGTACCTTCGTATCTTAGATTTTGAAGCCTTTTTTCGAAACATTTCCAAGACAAGCAGCAGTGAAGTAAGCGCCCTGTAACACACGTCAGGTTTGCACCATTTTTTTAACATTTTTCCCTTTTCTCATGAAAATAAATAATAGCTGTAATAGACAAATAACACGCACCCACTAATGTATAAACCCTTTAGTCTACAGAATGTCTAAAAATAGTGAAAAATGACCCAAAGATATTCAATTTGCAATGATATGAAACAGAGATAAGCAGCAGGTCCTCACATTAGAGAAGCTGGGACAGTGAATGATTACAAAAATGCTCTCCAGTCGTTTTCTGTCATTGATTAAATGTCTAATCATTTCAGCACTCATGTGCTGTCCTCATGGAAGGAAAAGCTTTTTATTATATTTCATATTTTTCATTTTATTGAAAAAGAAACGCCTTTGGAAACTTGCGCTAAGATTTCTGTTAAGGTCTCGTCAAGTTCTCTTTTTCCAACTGTTCTTGAATTTTTTATAAGTTAATCAGATCCAGAGGTCAGGCTAAGTACGGAGCCCTGGAGTGGCCACGGAGAGAAAAAAAATATCAAAGCCATGTTTTTACTACACTGACTGCTTAAAATGCTGTTGCATGCGTGTGGGTTACAGTTTGTTCCATGTTTAGTTCACTTGTGTGTACAAGACCCTGTAAGTGTGTACAGGGAGCTAGCCCAGCAGGATGCATCTGTCATTTTTCCAACCTACCTGAGATGAAACCACACCCTCTTCTATATGATGAAAGCCTCGGCGGCGTCACAGCTACAGAGCTCAGAGAACAGCCACACGGAGCACTGAGTTTGAGGAATGTACTGTTTATCTGACCACGAGTGATGCAAGAATTAGGTTAGAAAAGTAAGAGCTCGGCATAGACCTGTGCTCAACAACCTCCCAGTGAGCACAGCCAGACCAGAACCGAACGTGGCTTCTGAGACCAGCAGAGGCCAGTTTGACGAGAGGTGAACACAGCACCAAGGTGATTTACAACAGCTCCGACCGGGACTCCACAGACGATAAAGACGACGGGTTCAGGCGAGGACAGGAGAGGCGTGAAGCGGGCAGAGCGAGAGGGAAGTCTGCAGTGTCTGCAGATTGGACACCTTTGGGTTCCATTGTACGGGTTAAAATGGACGGGTATCCATAAATTGTATTCCTTAGTTATGCAAACACATCCAGTCACTTTGATATGACATCATTTCAGATATTAGGAGACAGAGTAACCATGACTACCCCGTGGCAGTGGCTGCACTGTTTTTGCAAAGCTGTACTGTCATTGTAACAGAGCCTATGTGCCTGCAACATTACAGCACTGACACTTGTTTCTCTTTCTGAAAGCATGGAAGTGCATGGACTCTCTCCCTCTTCATGCATGTGTGTGTGGGAGGTACACTTTGACATACTGTAAGGCTTGTTGCAGTTTACCAAGTTATATAAAATTCTTTTCATTACTTGATCTGTCTCTTTACTTTTTCTTTATTTTTAAAGCAGGCAGCACAAATAGAAAATAGTTTTCTAGTTTTGTTTGGCTTTATTTCGGCGTCATGAAAACCACCTTGCTACTGTATTCTGCTGGTCTCGTCATTGCTGTCATTGGATTCCTGTTCCGTGATCCATTTTCTCCAAAATCAGTGAATGAAATCATAAAATTACGTTTTTGTACGCTCCACTCCGGCGGCGTCTGTCGTTTTGCCAACCCAATTCTTGTCTCATCTGTGGTCTGATAAATGGTAAATTCATCAAATCTAATGCCCCACATCACTGTTTTCCGAGCTCTGTAGCTGTGATGTGTTACAGAGCTCGGCAGCTGTCGAGGCTTTTGTCATGTGGAAGTGGGCGAGGTTTCATCTAAAGTAGGTTGGAGAAACGATGGATGTGTGTGTAAACACACTTACAGCATCTTGTGCCCACGAATTAATTAGAACATGGGACTGAATACATCTCATGCTCATGCAGTAGCATTGTCCATGTAGTAAAACGTGCCTCTGCATATACAGTTTTCTCTCTCTGTGGCCTTTACGGGGCTCCATAATGAATTTATGATGATGTCATCAAGGTAACTCAAAGTCAAAAGACCACGCTACTCACAATGCAACATGTGTGTAATATAAGACATGTTGCATTATGGGAACTGTAGGATCCAGGGATTTGTGGACTTTAGTCAGGCTTTTAACTAAATTTTTAATTTTAGCAATTTTAGGTATTTTACTTACTTCATTTTATTTATTTTATTTTATATATATAGATATATATGT